>OZ020611.1:198157176-198757176 GCA_963971575.1 Liopterus haemorrhoidalis
TAAAACATAAAAGAGAGATTAAGGAATTTAATCTTAAAATGCATAATATAATATCGTGAAATTGGAAATGTCAGATTGAAACAAAATTACGTTAAAATTATTATAAAATTGTTCGTTTTGAGACATTCTATTGTAAGCTGTTTTAGGAAAAATAAAAGAAAGTCTAGTAAATTATATTTTGACGTAATATGCAAAATACAGAGTGTGGAAATTGGAAACGAAGTTTAGAGTAAACTATCTTTGACGTTAACTCGTAACCTAGATCGAAATTATCCCAGAGGGCTCTCCAGTGTAATACCTTGCGCTCAAATGTGTCGTTATGAATAAATTTAATAAAATATCCAATCTGCAGGACACGAAAATCATTATGGCACCTTGTCTCAGCTTTATAATAAAAGCAAATTGAATGTAGATGAAATTTAATTATTACTATTTGGAGAGGCGAGGTTCTGAGGCTAACATTTTTTCTTAGGGGACTCAGAACACAAATATTTTGAAGAATGTTTCTCTTAAAACCGCAAAATTAAGTGATTGGGAGAGAGGATTTGTTAGTATAATCTCAATTTGTTATAGGGAAATAAATTTAAGATCGTAGCGCCGCGGTGTTGAATTTTGGAACGTAGGTAAAGGGTACTTGATGTTATTGTTACATAGCTGTGAAAGTAAAATTATAGGAATAAATATGTTTTACAATATTTTGTGAACCTGTTTAACTATTTTATCAACAAATAAATTAAGACAAATGTTTATAAAGCCATATTTTTGAATGACAACCTAACCTAACCTAACGTAACGTAATGATACCCGATAACGTTATAATAACGATTCAACTACAATGTCTAATACAATAACGTAACGATATTTTTATAACGTTATAAAAATATTTTTTAAATGTATAAATTGACACTTCACAGATGCCGAATAAAGATAACTTCAGAGTTACAAATAAAAATTATTTTTATAACGTTATATAAAATCATTTACGTAACGTTATATAACATAACAATTATTTTTACTTGCCCGACCTTAATATATAAGGGGCAAGTATTGTAATCGCGAAAAATTTCGATGTCGAGATTTTGACGGATCACGTTTCATGGTCCAGGGAATCCAAAAAACTTATTTTCGAAGTGCCGTCCGTATGTGTGTGTGTGTGTCTGTCTGTCTGTGTGTCTGTGTGTATACACGATAACTCAAAAACGGTTTAACTTAAAGAATTCGTTCTGGTACTAAAAAATTCTCCTATTAAATAGGAAGAACCCTATTGTTTTTTATGAAAATCGGTTGACTAGAAATGGGAGTTTACTCGTGTCGATTTTAATATTTTTGCGAAAATTTAGCAACAGAAAAATATTTCGAAAAAATTTATTGAACAAAAGTTACTATAAATGCAATAACTAATAACTTTCATTTGAGACGTTTTTTGATAAAACGAAAAATTTCGAAAAATTTTTGTAAAATTATTTAAAATTTTAAGTCTCAATTTTTTCATACTTATATGTAACGTTTCCATGGTCATGATAATTAATTCGTAACTAGTAAAGCAAGCCTTGGACAAAAATTTGTATAGAACATAATTTGATGTATTTTTGAAGATTTATCTAAATATTTAAAAAAAAATTTTTTTTTAGTTTACATTTTTTTTTAAATATTTTTTTTATGGGAGGGCAAGTCTAGCGGAGGTTTCCTTTCGCCACTGGTTTAACGTTATTTATAACGTTATGTAACGAAAACAAAAAATAAATAACCTTATACAATAACATAGCGATTTGAAACGTTATTTCATCCCTGATATAAACACGTTTGTTACATATGTGGTTTGGTTTGCGAAAATCCATCGGGATGAAAAAAATCACGAAAAACATAAAATCACGAAATCCAGGAAAAATAGAACTATCCGTAAGCGGTAGGGAAAATTCAGAAAAAATGTGATGTGCCACCTTCGGTGGACCCTATCCTATCCCTGATTGTAGATTTTGTTGCACCCCCTAAAATATCGCGATTTTTCAGATACCTTAAAGCCGTAATTTTTCCGTAACCTACGCGGTACGGAAAATCCGGGAAAAATTGGTTAAACATCTTTGAATGGATCGTCCTCTACCCTTGAGGGTAAAAATTCTTAGCTTCATCCCCTAATGCGACTGGGAAAAAATTATGAAAAAAAAAGAAAATCGTGAAAAATCAACTTTCCTGACGTCGGAGGAAAATAAAAATTAGCCTGAAGAAAGCGAATCCGTTGCACTGTTCAATTTTTGAAAATCGATTTATCCGTATGAGGATAGTGCCACTTTGTGTGTATGCACCAACTATCCTGACTTTGGGATAGTTGAGTCGATGGGACAGTTTAGTAAAGTGTTGTGTGTAAATACCTTACTAAGTTACAGCATATTATAGTTAACGGGTTAGCTTCTATACCTAGCAGCTATCCTGTTTACTAGCCTAATGTAAAACTGGCATAACTGTGAGACTGGCATCATAATTTACGTTACGTTTACAGGCTGACATTACCGGCTAAGTCACTCACACTAGGACAGTGATGGCGAACCTATGGCACGCGTGTCACGGGTGACACGCTTCGTTTACGTACGGTCTTCAGCCAAGAACAATAAACGCATCTGGGCTCTAGTGTTTGTCGACTTGAGGTCCAAACTTGAGAATCTGGAGAGAAATCGTTTAGAGAATGAAAAAGAGTGCCACTACGAACAGGAAATTTGGAATGTTTGGAACCGATTACCTGACACTTTAGCACTGAAAACTCTAGCGATGGCTTTATTCACAATTTTTCCATCTACGTACTTTTGTGAGACCTTATTCTCGGCGTTAAATAATATTAAAACCAGTGTTGTAATGTATCTAGGTACATTTTAAAATATGTAGCTGTATCTGTACCTAGATATTTAAATCAGTATCTAAGTATCTGTATTTCAGGTACTTTTTTCAGATACTTTCCTATTTTGTCTTTTTCAAAATATGTTCTTACGATTTTTCAAGTTGGTAATACATTTAGCATCATTCAGATATTTGAATTTTAAGTTTAAACTAACCAATCAGCGACCAGTAAACTCTTTCTTGCTTGATGGGAGTAAAAACATGCTTCACTCTGAATCTTAACATGAGTGTGATATGACGTAGTTTTGCAATACCTATATAAATTTTTTTTTATTGTTGTTATAAAAAAAAACTACAGTATGTTGCATATTTGTAACATTATGAAAGTTAACTCAAATTTTAACAGGAGTTTGATTTAAATGAAATTTATTATTTAAGGTTTTTATCTTTGTTAGAAAAAGATGTACACCACATGTTTCGCATTTGAAATGCTTATACGCATTTCAAATGCGAAACATTACAGCCTGGCAATTTACTTTGCAAAATTATCTTTGCAAACTATAATAATAATAATAAAAAAACACGTTTAGTAACTATTTTTAAAGGTTGTTTGGGTAACCGTTGTTAATAAAATTATTTCATTTAAAAAAAAAAATTGTTAGCTAACTAGTTTCGGCGTAAGCCATTTTCAGAGCTGGAAATACAATTACATTTTATTAAAATTTTATAGATAAAAATAAATTAAATAAATAAATTATAAGTTTGAGAATTATGATAAAATACAAGTTCTATATGTAATTAATTAAATTTTGGAAAACATTCTTTTATTTTTTATTTAAAAAAAAAAAGGAAAAAAGTAAAAGGATGTTTTCCAAAATTTAATTAATTATATATAGAACTTGAATTTTATCATAATTCTCAAACTTATAATTAATTTATTTATTTAATTTATTTTTATCTATAAAATTTTAATAAAGTGTAATTGTATTTCCAGCTCTGAACAAATTTAAAAAAATAATAAATAAAAAAAAATTAAATAATTTTATTAACAACGGTTAAGTAAAACAACCATTAAGTAATTATCTAATCTAAGAATAAGAATTAATTTTATAAATGTGAATTAAATAAAGAAAAATATAATAAATAAAATTGTTGTTTTATTTTTGTCATCCTAAATACTCATTTCATAATCAGTAATGTATTAGCGAACAAAATATGTTCGAGATATCCGCTGAAATTGGAATAAAAAAGTGATTTTTTAAAGATTACATAGGTATATAGTTAGTTAATATTTCTGACACACAGCTTCAAAGGCTATTTGTGTTTATTTTAAGAGTAATAATAGTGCATAACTTATTTTTTATTGTGAACAAATATATTCCTTGCTCTAGTTATTTCTTTTTTTTGTGGTGTTTTCATTTTTCCAAAAGTATCTTAAAAGTATCTTGAAGTATCTAGATACATTGTAATAAAAATGTATCTGTATCTAGATACTTTTTAAAATTTGTATCTGTATCTGCATCTAGATACATTTTTCCTCAAGTATCTGTATCTGTATCTAGATATATTTTCAAATGTATCTATTACAACACTGATTAAAACCAATAAAAGAATCCGACTGATAGAAGAAGTTAGTAGCGCTAGCTTGGGCTTGAAGTTCACGAAATACCAACCTTCATTTGAATTTAGCAAATACAAATCAGCAACAAAAAAGTCACTAATGTCAAGAATTATTTGTTTTTGTTCTTTTAACAAATAAATACATCAAAAATATAATTATTTTAATAGGGCTGCGAATATCACAAAATTATAGATATTTCTAGACGTGACACGGTACCCCAGTTAAGCTAGGTTTTTACCCAATTTTGACACACCGAGCTCAAAAGGTTCGCCATCACTGCACTAGGATCAACTTGTGAATCTCTATCAGTATGTCAATATATTACCGAGAAAACGCTTGTTTCCCCGATCTTATTTTGGAAAAATGACTTACTATTTACGACCAAAACGGGAAAATTTTTATGGTTCAGGGAACGGCTTTAGTATGTTTTAAATGTCTAAAATCCCAGTTACGTCAAATTCGATTTACGAAATGCCTTCCTGTACGGAACTATTACGTAAATCGGAGACCGTCTGTATTAAAAAATTCATTAACACGGAACTATGTTATATTACGATAGAAGGCACACAATAAAAAAAAAGTGATAAGAAGTAATAGTCAATTAAAAAGTAAAAAAAAAAACTCTTTGTATGATTTATCTATCACCCACATAATGTTCAAATCTATTAAAAATTATGACAACTTATCTTTACAATTTGTCATACATAACTCAAAAAATTGTGTCAGTTTCCACGAGTTTTTAGGATTTTTTTGTTTCCTTCCGACAACATTTTTATCCAAGGAAGTCGTTTAGTGCAAAAGTGACTTTTATAATTATACATAAAAACTTGTTATTCTAGACAATTTAAATTAGTAAATTTAGATTATCAGGGGCGCACCTAAAATTTACTCTTGAAAGGGGCTGACAAGCAAAAAATTTCCTCAAGCCGCAGATGGTCCTTTGGTCCGCGTTCCAAAACTCAGATGGGTTAGATTACTAGGGCCTCAAATCGCCATGGGCTAGTTACAATACTGGCGAGTTCACATTCAATTAAAGGAAAAAATTTCCTTTCAAATCGCGTTTTCTTAGTATTGGAGGGCTCGAGCCAGTGATCCCCCCTCCCCAATACTCCCGAAATTTAATTTAAGGGGTTAGTTTTGGAGGGTGACAACGAAATAAATTAGTTTTTTCGGTGTAAAACTATTCATCATAATCACTTCCGCGCTTGTGTAAATTCAACTTTTCCTAACTCGTGTGTTATCACCTTTTCCTAACTCAAATTGACTATAGTCTATGTCAAATAAGAAGTGAGTAGATAGCGCTTCGAACCGAGTACAATTTACCCAGGACAATTACATTATATTCTTTATTTCTCCCTAGGCCTTGCGGCGTTCAGGGTATTAGCCATTACAAATAGAAATAAAATAAATAAAATAACCAAAACAATCCAAATTTCATAACGTACAATACAGTACAATTTAATTTACATTTACAATATATTACATTTTCTAATTTCTTTCTTCTTGCTCCAGTGTCCCTCTCTTTCTTCCTATTCTCATTCTGGTTTCCCTCTCCGATCTCCTTCCTTCTTGCTTCCAGTTCTCGCCCATCTTTAATTTATTTTATTCCATTCTCTTCCCTTCCAACCGTTTCTTCGCCCCTCCTCCTATCTCCCTTCCTTCCTCCCAATTTCCAGGTGACCTCAGCCCCCTTCCTTCCTTCCATTTCTCGCCTTCTGCCTCTCACCGGGCCTCTTCCTTCCTTCCTTTACCCCTTTCTGTTATCCTTCCCCGATCTCAATCCTTCTTGCCTCTAATTCCTTCGCCCACCTCTCCCCCCTTCCATCTTCGTGCTACAGGTCTAATGTGCTCCCCGACCATACTGTCATCTCTCTACACCTCTTCGCCAGGTGCTCTATATCTTCTTCCTCCTCCCCGCACATCCTGCACATCTTATCCTCCTGTTTCCTCCAGTATCTATTTCCTCTCTCTTCATTCCCGCACCTTAGCCTCGCAATCCTAACTCTCCCTCCTGACCTTCCACTTTCTCCCTTCAAGTAGCTTGGTACCCTTATAGTTCTGACCTCCTTATATCTCCCTGCGCTCCTTGATTTGTCTATTCCAGGACAATTACATTATAGCGGTAAATTTAAAAAAGTTACAACTAGGGCATGGGCGTAGTAACTGGGTCAGCCAGTGATTTTTTTTATTGTTATAAAGGTATTGTTTGATAAGGTTAAATATAACAGGATAAATAATACACATACTTGGTTAAAATGTTTAAATAAAGCAATAACACAAACAACATATCTTCAGAGCTAAATTTTCTTCTATAAATATTAATTAAAGAACTTTTTCTTTTTTTTATTTTGTACAGAGCATTTTTATGCTTTTCCTCGAATATGTCAAATATAACTTTACATGTTCGTTTCTTGGATGGCGAAAACCTGGAACCCTTATTCTTCATTTCTTTAACTATTTGCCATGAAAACTTCTATGATATGGTCTATCGTAGGTTGGTCACCTATTTTGATGTTAATTTATTAACTTGAGTTTTGCTTATCCCTTCTTGACTTCGTCGTAAAAATACATTGTAAACCATACGTCGCTGCCCACTTTTCACATACTTCCCTTGAGTATTCTTTATAATACCAGCAAAAGTTCTTTATCTGCCAAATTATATGAATTTACTAACATAAAAGTACTTACAGACTATTCCAAACGTTTAGGCGGAACTAAATGGGAATATCGTTCTTTTAAGTTGTCACGAGAGGGACCTTGCTTGGTTATTTCATTTTTGACGTTGGCATGTGAAAATTTAAAATTCCAACAGTGAAACCATGGAAACGAATACACATACTTTTCAATATAACGAAATAAAATACTTTTTCACATATTTTAATGACAAAAAAATAAATGGGAAATTTGTATTAAAAATGACACAAAAAATCAAAATATAAAGAAAATGACATTTTAAAATGATATTAACCTTAACCAGAAAATGTTTATTGTAAGTATGATTTACAAAGCTTAAACAAAACGGCCAAAAAGCACGATTCAAACGATGAAAGTAACTAGATAAATCTAGTTCCGCCTAAACGTTTGGAATAGCCTATATATATATATGAAAATATTTATATGTCAGATAACCTAAAAAATATAAATTGCATAAAAACAAATAACCAAAATTCTCCATAATATCTATGCCAAGAATATAAATGAAGCCCTATAAATAATATACGAGGGACATTCAATAATTAAAGAGACAAATTGATGTAGAAAAAAAACTGTATTTTTACAAAATGAGACTTTTACTTACTTCTCAACATAATCCCCACGAATAATAATACACTTGTCCCAACGATAAACTAGTTTTTTTTTTATCCCTGATGCAAAGAAATATTTGTCTTGTTATTTGAGCTAGTTTCCCACAAATTATTTGACTTCCTCGTTGTCGATGAACTTTTTTCCACGTAATGCCTCCTTGTTGGACCAAACAAATGAAAATCAACGGAGCCAAATCTGGACTGTAGGGAGGATGAGGTAGTATCTCCCAACCCATTTTTTCAATGGTTTCTTGGGTCAGCTTGGCGGTAAGAGGGCGAGCATTGTCGCGGAGCATTATCACGCCTTTTCTTTGAGATCCGCAACGTTTTGCTCTCATTGCTGGCTTTACTTTGTTCATCAGCATGTTTGAGTAGCAGGCACTGTTTATTGTACGCTGATCTTCCAAATAATCACAAAAGACGACACCTCGGGCATCCCAAATGACGGTCAACATGACTTTTCCCGCTGATGCTTGCGATCTAAATTTCTTTCGGACAGGTGAGCTGGTGTGTTTCCATCCCATGCTCTGTCTTTTGAATTCTGGTTCTAAATGGTGAACCTAAGTTTCATCACACGTTAAAATCTTGTTTAGAAAAGGGTCAATTTCCCTTTCACAGCGTTCTTTCAAGTTCAATCAAGTGAGTACTAGATGTACACAATTTGAGTCTTGTATCCTTGAGTTATTGCATTAACAGTTTCGGGACCCACCTTGCACTTGTTTTGCTGTACTTGAGCTTGTCAATGATAACGTGATGAACTGTGCGAACACTTACTGCAACTTTTTTTGCTATATCTTCAACAGTAATACGTCGGTCTTCACGAATAATGTCGTCAATTCGGGTTTCAAGCGAAGAAGTTGACACTTCAACTGGCTGGCCAGGACGTTGCCCGTCAGTTACTGAGGTTCGACCATTTTTGAACTGTTCTACCCACTTATAAATATTTCCGCGATTCATACAACTTTCACCATACTGTAAAATCATTTAAATCAATCAAAAGATTTTAGCCGGTTTGTCATCTTTTGTAAGCAAAAACCGGATCACTAAATGTTGTTCAACTTATGTGGAAACTTCAAGCGGAGACGCCATCGTTAAATGCAATTTTGAGGTTATAAACAAAACAATTTTTATCCGTCAGGTGTTCTCAGCTCATCCCAGTGATGCCAACTTAAAGTCATGAAAATACCAAACTCCTCCTACAAACCGTTTTTTTTTTTTTTTTTCTACATTAATTTGTCTCTTTAATTACGAATGTCCCTCGTATAAACAATGTTCACGAAGACAAGAACATCTGTCAACTTGGACTAAAAACAATATTTTAACATTGTAATAGGGATGATGTTCTAAACGTATTAGAAACAAGGACAAACAGCTCCTATCTTCTTACACACAGTATTCTAAGCTGACACAGACCGTAGCTCGTATCGGATAGTTGCAATTTACATGATTTAAAGTTACTATACCGCTTGTACGCGCTCAATTATCACAGCAGTAGTTCTGCCGGTGCAGTCAAAAAACTGTGCTCAAGAACAGCCAAAGAAAATGACAGTAGTAATTAAAAACGTAGAAATTGTTCATTCTAAAATCGGAGAAATTGAACTAAACATAATCGCTTTAATAAGTAGAATTGAAAACAGTTTCTTACATCTGTTTCTAGAAAGTGACGGAAACAGGAAATCATCTCATTACATTCTTCTATTCTGAAAACTGACCTCCAGTCATCAATTACGTTTCTCAAATTATCAAATGATCTTGGACTTAATAATTTGATAGAGGTCACTGTTCTTTAAATAATTGAAAATACTTTGACGTAATAATTTTTTATCAATATCTTACACAGGATAATTATCACGAACTGGAATTCTGTTGGTAAATACAAGGAACTTTACAAGTCATTGCCGTTAAACCGGAATTAAATAATTTAGTTGAGGGTTTTTTTGGTGTGATATCGTGTATTAACTAAATTGCATTCAAATGTTTATATTCTTAAGGTTGAACTTCATGATCTCTGTGATATAAACAGTCCTTTTATTAGAATTTCGTAGGTATAATTAAAAAACCATTATGTCAGCGTTTGGAAATCTGAGGCACATTTTAAAAGGTGATTTCCCCATCTACCTCAAGAGAAAGGTATTTGATCAATGTGTCTTACCAGTCTTCACCTATGGTGCTGAGACTCTCACCCTCACGAGAAAATCTGCAGAAAAATTACGAGTTGCTCAAAGGTCGATGGAGAGAGCGATGATTGGCGTTACACTTTTAGATCGAAAAACAAATTTGTGGATCAGACAGCAAACAAGAGTTTGTGATATAATTGGAAGAATTTCACGTCTGAAGTGGCAGTAGGCTGGCCATGTTGCTAGAGCAAATGATGATAGATGGACCAGAAGAATACTGGAACGGCAGCCTAGAGACAGTACAAGTAACCGAGGCAGACCTCCTACCCGTTGGACAGATGACATTAAGAGACTGGTCTGTAATTGGCTGCAGGTGGCACAGTATGTTCAGCAGTGGACGTCAATGGCTGATAAATGATGATGATGATGTCTGCCTGACAGTGGCAGCTCGTGACAATATTGAGTGGTAGAGCCAATCTCGGACCAATCCCCTACTCTCCCCATTTTACTCAAAGTTTTGAATCAGCTCAGCTTGAAGTAATTTATTGCCTCGTTTATTACCTATTAAAAAAAAACACAGACAATTTTTTTTTAATGTAGACAAAGTGATTTAAAAACTGCCCACGGTGCCGACGGAGTGGCCGATCTTGTTAAATCGTGAAGTTCTGACTGGTAAAAACAGTTTGAATTGTTAGGTTGCTGGTTCGATTAAAAAGGATAATTGGTAATATAAGATAATAACAGTTGACCCAAGATAGAGAAAATTTTAAAGGATTATAAGAGACCTATGTCCAGGAGTGGACAAATACAGTCTGAAGAAGAAAACTGTAATACAAGGTGTCTCAAAAGAAATTTTATATTTATTTAGCTTACTGCGTGAACGCAACGTATCCGAGGGGCGCGGGGGTTATGTCAATCGGTAGCCTGGCTCTTGGGAATGCAGTCGCTATGGAGCGTTTCTCGGGAGCAGACCGCGCGTTATGCGTGCGAGAGTTTAACAAAAACGGTGATTCGGCGACTGTAGCGCGTAGAAAATTCTGCAGTATTCGAGGTTTTCGCCACTTAAATGATGCGCCAAGCATTCCTCTCATTCGACATTGGGTTAAAAAGTTTGAAGAGACTGGTACAACGCTGGATAAATCAAAATCCGGGCGACCTAGGTCATCAAGAACGGTAGAAAACGTGGAGAATGTTAATCAGTCTGTTCGTGACGACCCGAACCTTTCAATTCGGAAGCGCGCAAGTGCTTTAAATGTGCATAGATCATCATTACATCGCATTATGCACAAAGACCTAAAGCTGCACCCCTACAAAATTCAATTGGTGCAAGAATTAAAGCCCCAAGATGTCAGTCAGAGGCTTCATTTCGTAAATCAGGTGATTGAGCGATTTTCAACGTTTACCAACATTTTGTTTTCGGATGAAGCTCATTTTCATCTTAATGGCCACGTAAATAAGCAGAACTGCCGCTACTGGAGTGCAACGAATCCGAAACGCAAACATCAGAAACCCCTACATTCGCCTAAAGTGACTGTATGGGCTGCGATGTCGGCGCGAGGAATTATCGGCCCTTACTTTTTTGAAGACGAAAGGGGGCGTGCAGTTACAGTGAATTCAGAGCGTTATGTGGAGATGTTAGACAACTTCTTGGTACCTGAACTGCAAAACTTTCCTGGCTATAACCAAAGAACATGGTTCCAACAGGACGGAGCAACTTCACACACGTCCAATATGTCTCTGCCGCGTGTTCGTGAAATTTTGTCAGGCAAATTGATCTCCCGGAGAGGTGACATAAATTGGCCTCCACGCAGTCCAGATTTAACCCCTATGGACTTTTTCCTATGGGGTTATCTTAAATCTAAAGTTTACGCCAATAAACCGACTTCACTGGCGCATTTGAAAGAAAATATTCGTCACGAAATGGCAGCCATCCCTGAGTCCACCTGCCGAGACGTCATAAGTAATTTTACTGTTCGATTAAATGAGTGCCGAGAACGCGAGGGTCTACATTTAGACGATATTATTTTTAAGAAATAAATCCCCAAAAAGTGTATTTTAATAATTAATAAACATTTTTTCTATATACGGCTTACTTTTTTTTTAATCGATCCACTAAATATAAAATTTCTTTTGAGACACCTTGTATGATGCCAACACCTAAGTATTGCATAGTATTCTATTCGTTATAATCAATTTCTAGGTATTTTCAGTTTCAATTTATGAAGTCATTAAGTAATTGAGTTTGAATTTCTACCCCCCGATCTTCAAGATATTTTCTGAATTTCTATTCCCGTCCCCCATTTTTGATATTTTGAAATTCTATCATTATTTCTTTAATTTCAATTTAAAATTGAATATTACGGTGCTCGAGGTACATTTCTTCAATTGCTCACATCGTACTTATCAAATCGGGTACAAATAGTAAATGACAACTCCGAACTGAGCAAGCCATGTACTAGGGATGGGAAAAAAGCATCGATGTATCGAAAACATCGATGTTTGTTTTAAAAACATCCATGTTTTTACCATCAATGGTCAGATGGCGATAGTATCGATAAAACATCGATATCTACTACCGATGTCGATGTTTAAACTTTGAAATTCAGAAACTACTGGTAGAGCGCTCGAATCTTAAAATTTTAATTTTTATTAATATTAGTACACAAAATATAAGCGCTATCTATTGTGATATAACAATACTAATAGAGTTAGTTCTTATTCTTTTTAGCAGTTTGCAGAATAAGAAAAAAATAAGAAGAAACTTCTAATTTTTGCAAACAATGCAACGACCAACGATGCCAACAAACTTGTTGCTTTTTGAGTCTTGTTGACACTTTCCCAGTTGTTATTCCTCCAATCCCTGGAATTACCGTATTGGGAAATATAATTATAATTTATTTATTAATAAAACTATTATTAGGATTATTATATTGTAATGTTATTGTAAAATTAATATTATGATTGCTATGTTAGTGTTATAAAAAATGTAATATGTATTTAAACTTAAAAAAGTGAAAAAAAATGTGTATGACAGTATGATATTTTTATGGTAAATAATATAAAATTAGCATTAAGATTACTATATTAGTATTATAATAAAATGCAATATTACATTTTAGAAATGTAAAAATAGTAGGAACAAATTAGGATTATTATATTGGGTAATGTGAATGTGAAATTAATTACTATTAAAAAAGATTGATGTTTCTATTTAAAAATCTAATAAATGCTTTTTGTGTATTATAAGTTACTTTTTTTCGTATTTATCTTTACATTATTAAATAAAACCTATATAATATAAATAAATAGTTTTTTTTAATATTAATAAAACATCGATGTATCGGAAACATCGATGTTTTTCCTTTGATATTTTTTCAACATCGATAGTAAGGCGCCGATGTTAACATCGATGTACAACCGTACCATGTACTATACAAACAGAAATACCCCAAGGCAGTATCCTTGGCCCTTTCTTCTTCATTATTTTTATAAATTATTTACCCAAAAATATTTGCTGCAATAGTGTGTTATACGCCGATGACACAACTCTACTGGTGAACGATAGGAATCAAAGCATCTTCAAAAAATCAAGCTTGACACTGTCAATCTGGAGGCTGCTAAGCGGTTCCAGCTACATCATCTAGCACAACACATCTAACAAGACGAAAACTATCACGTTTACGTCCAACAGAAGAACCCCTCCTACAAACCTAGCGTTGCCGATTTTCTGGGTTTACGTATAGACTCTGCATTGACATAGAAGTGTCATGTAACTCTTACCAGTGGCAAACTCAACAAAGCAATATACGCTATTCGACGTATAAGGAAAATGACCAATCAAGATCTAGCTTTGACTGTACATCACGCACTGTTTCATTCCGCCATGTCCTATGGTCTATTAGTCTGGGATAGTGCGCCACAAGCAGAGAAGATATTTATTCTGTAAAAGAAAACTGTAAGAGCTATAGTGAACGCACCAAAAACCGCTTCGTGTAAACCAATATTCAGGGAACTAGATATAATAACACTTCATTCCCAGTTTGTCTCACTACAAGCTTTAGAAGTAAAGAAGAATAGTGGAGATTTTTCAACCCGCAAAGAGTTTCAGAAATACAACATTCGGTCCAAAGAAGATCTTTCAGTACCAAGGTCGCGATTGCAAGTAGCAAGCAGGATGAATATTGGTTATACCATATACAACAAAATTCCTTCTTCCATTAGAAATGAAAATTTAAAACATATTAAACCTATTTTAAAAAATATGTTAGCTAATAAGTCATATTCAGGTCTATTCTGTATCTTTTGTGGCTAAAAAGATTAGGTTAAAAATGATGGTTAAAAAGTAACATTTTAACTAGGCGTTAAAATTTTAACCTTGTTTCTTATTCTGTATATCAGGTTATAACCCTAGCGTTAAGTTCTAACTTTTTAACATTATGGTTAAAATTGTGTTGTGAAATTATCTACAAGGGAAGGTATTTGGCTTGTGTAAGTGTGGATTTAATGTAAACATGTGTTATGGTTGAATCGTGAATCAACAACGATCAAATATAATAAATCTATATTGCGCAAATGTACAATATTTGCGCGTTTTTATTTTATTTTTTTATACATAAATAATTATGGGTGCAGAAAGTAAATAATATAATATTACCAAAACATATAAATGTATCAATATTTTTTATCTGTTTTCTTTCTTCTGTATTAAGATAATTTTATTTTCAGGTTATGTTTACCTTATTTTTATTTTTAAACAAATAGAGAAATCAAAATTTATAAATGTATCACAATTTTAAAGTTTTAAATATTTACTTGCAATATATTGGGAAATCTTTTGGTTCTTCTCGGATTTTCAAACAGCATTTGTAAAACGAGATATTCCGTACAAGTTTTAGACAAATGAAAATATTTTAAAATGTTTCTTCAGTTAAATTAAAAGGGTCACTCATATCAGGCAGTTGCCTTTGTTTAATTCGAACTGATCTCCTAAAAAGCATTTTTATATTTTTCTCATTCACATATATTAATTTTCTTACTTATTAACCTCTTGATGTTCAATTTGTTCTAGTAATAATTGGTTTAAAATAAACAGACTTGCCAGGATTAATTCTAAAAATGCATTTTTTCTGGCTATTTGACGTTTAGAGGTTAATATTACAGCTGGTTAAAACTTAACGCCATGTATTTGGCTGGCGTTAAAATTCCGATTATAACCTACTGAATTAACCACATCGAGGTTAAAATTTAAACGTCATAGAGTTACAGAATAACAAAATATTGTAAAGCGTGGTTAAAATTTTTTAACTTTGACCTTGAAGTTAATTTTTAACTTTTTAAGATACAGAATAGACCCGATTATTCTGTAAATGATTTCTTAAATGATGTATTGTAAAACCTATTCTTTTTTGTGACTTAACTTGTATCTTTTGAAGTTAATGTTTATTATTATTATTATTATTTATAGTTGCGAAATATCTCTATAATATAAACATATAATGTAGTTTTTTATTGCTTTAATAAAAAGAGACTGAATTTACCTTCAGAAAATCTAGTTAGTTTAACTATAGGTTATACTTTACTACTTATACCATGGCGGCCCACTTTGACCTTCACATCGGTCATCGGGCAATTATATTGCGTGTATGATCTGCGAGAATTACAATTTAAATTTGAGCACATACTTTTACACACTAATGAAAAAAGATTCACTATCACTGATCTACGTTTTCTTTTATTATGGTTTTGTAGGTATGACCATCAAAAAACCCTTATAACTTCACTCATGTGTCTGTCTGCCTGTTTGTTTGTCTGTCTGTACGGTAGAAATTGCAGCCAAACGGCTGAACATAGAGAGTGGAAATTTTTCATGCTTATACAACTATTTGACCTACTTGTAGGAAAAATATAGAGAGTTTAAAAAATACATCACGTGATAAATACTATAAACAAATATGTATTTAATGAAAATTTTGATATATTTTTTTAAATTTTGAGTGGGTTTGATACCTCTCGATTTTTTCCAAAAATGTATTAAAAGTTACTCTCCAGAACCCTTAAACGGAAAAGTGTTAAAGTAAAATTTAAAAAAATTCTAAATAATTTACATTGAATAAACCGGAAACGTACAAGAAGAATTTTTGATTAGATTTAGTTTTTGGAAAATATTGCAGTTTTTGTGTTTTTAACAAAGTTAATAATTTTTTAAATCATAGATAAATCATGGCTAGTAATGTTATGGATTTTTGTATATTTGGCTAAGGTAGTTTGTCTTTTTTGAAATTAAAAACATAATTTAAAAAAATAACAGCTAATACCCTTTTCGCACTAGATCTTTAAGACGAGTGAACTTAAAGTTCACCGATGTTTAAGATCGGTATGCTTTCACACTTGATGTTTAAATCTCTGGTGCTGTCATCAGCTACAGTAATTTTGTCCTTAAGTTACCGTCATGAAATTACCAGTTTTGAACTGTCTGCGCAGACGCACATTTTGAATTATTATAAACAATTAAGGATATTTCATTTCATTCTACAATAAAGGCACTACAATAAAGAATATATTACACCTGTATTAACATGTAAGTCGATACATTTTATCTCAATTATTGTAGCTCTGTATGTTATTAAACACATTATTAAAATAAATAATTTTATTATAACAATAAGTATAAACTTCTTATAACGTCGATATAATACAGTATTCTTGTTTATGATAATATAAAATGTTGACAGCACAAATTCAAGGAGAATTTTTTTATAATAGAAATTAAGTTCGGCAATGCGTACGAAGTTTAAGACGCAGATCTCTGTCTTAAACATCGGTCGTGTTTAGACGAGGCCGTACGGTTTCACATTAGCGTTTAAAGATACATTCACGTAAACATCCGATCTTAAAGATCTAGTGTGAAAAGGGTATGAGAATCGAGAACACTGGTGTTCCGTGAACTTAGAGAAAGTGTTCCGCCAAAATTTGAAAATAAGAGAAAAATTAAAACGGAAATTAAGACGAAAAAAAAAACGAAAACGAAAAAGCAATAGTCATTGTTTTTAGTTTTCTCGTCTTTTCTTGTACTTATGTTAGCTTTTATCGATTCTGTACTCTCAAAATGAAATTTTCCGAAATAACAGTTGAAGAATTTTGGATTTCTGTTCAAACTGAGTTTAAAACTATTTCCGAGAAAGCGATTAATTTTTATTACAGTTTTCAACATCGTACTTACACGATCTTGGTTTTTCAATATTAATGAATATTAAAATAAAGAAACGTGAAAGACTTACTAATATAGAAGAGAAAATGAGAGTAGCTATTTCACACATAAGACCAGATATTGCAAACATTGCACACATTGCACCCAAAAAGATTGTGATAATTTTATGTTTTTTCTAATTTCATTTACTGATTGTTATTTGCTATTGACTAATATGTAAACTGTTAAGTATGCGACTTGTAATATATTATTTATTTATTTATTTATTTATTTATTTATTTATTTATTTATTTATATATTTATTTATTTATTTATTTATTTATTTATTTATTTATTTATTTATTTATTTATTTATTTATTTATTTATTTATTTATTTATTTATTTATTTATTTATTTATTTATTTATTTATTTTTTTATTTATTTATTTATTTATTTATTTATTTATTTATTTTAACTTAGAGCACAAACAGGACGAACCCAAAATAGTGCTCTTAGATATTACAAATGTTATTACAAAAAAAAATGTATACATATAAATTTACAGTTTGTATAAAAATAGAGAAGATTACTCATGAGATTTTAGCTGTAAAACCATTTTACAATGTTTTTTAAATTGTTGATGTTTATAACAAAAAATGTCAACATTGTTGAAAATGTTGTTGTACGTATCTGAAAGTCTTATTTTTGGAGAATTAAAATAAATGTTGTTTATTTATTACTATAAAATAAATGTCGTTTTCTTATATTATGCGACGGAACGCGTAGCTTAAACAAAGATACTAGTTCAGAGGAATTGTACATATTATTCATTATTTTGTACAATACTATAGTCCGTTCAAAGGTGAGTATGCAGTACAGAATATATGGAGTAGTTCTTTTTCATACTCTCTAATGGGTTAATACAATGACGCTATCCTTTTCTTGCCGGTCGACGTTGACAGCTCTAAAACGCGCTGATCTGTGAAGACGCAGTATTCTACAAATGGTCATTTGTTTATGTTGAGTGTTATTTTGAGTTTTATAAGAGTTGATTTTTGTAAATCATACGAGTTTTTCATAATATTATAATTGACACATTTCACACTTTTACAACATTTGGCAACACCGCTCCCATTTGCCATAAGAGCAATACTGCATTCTCACCTTTGAACGGACTATAGTACTAGTATATTGTATTATGCAATATAAAAAATATAAAAAGGTGAAGAACCACTGGTGTAGAGTGTAGTTTACTAGGCTCTGCTTCAATTATACGTCATGATTCAACCTATTGTTTGAATTACTATTATTTTTGTTTATAGTTTATAGGTATCAAAGAGGAATAAATCATTTATAGTACTGAAATACTTATAAATCAAATAACACATTGTTAATAGTGAGAAATACGTTTCGGAAATTGATAAAAATGATGCCATTTATCAATATATTTCTTATTAATTTAATGAAGACTTGAATATGAAGCAAATGCAGAAAAAATCGGGGGGATTTTTTTATTAATTTATTTTTTTATTTATTTTTTTTATTTAACCTCAGCTTCTGGTTGCCTCAGCTTCTCAGGCTATTGGCCACCAGATACATATGTTACTTATGTTAATATTGCATATATACATTTGTGTGTCATTATACATATAGTTTTAACAATATATTACATAAGTAGTATTTTCATTAAATTAGATAGTTATATTTTTGAGGCTATGTTTATGTCCTTTAAGAATTGGATAACCCGAGATTTTGTGTCCGTGTTGTTGGCTAGCAGGTCCTTAATTGTAGTTGGTAAGGAGTTTGAGTCTCTTTGCCTTTGGTACTGGTCACACTCTAGGAGGAAGTGTTCCACGGTTAGTTTGGTTTGCATGTACTGCATATAAGTGGATCAGTTCTCTCAAAGATGTACTTATGGGTGTACATAGTATGGCCAAGTCTCAATCTTGTCAGAATGACTTGTTCTCTTCTGTTTGTGCGAGAATTCCACTGTTTTACAGTATCTTTTATTCTGTGGAGGTGATTGGTGTCTGTTGTATTTTGCCATGCAATTTTCCATTTTTCTTCCATTTTTCTTCCAATATAATTCTTCCAGTCATAGCTAGGTATATGCATATCTACTAGTTCGCCGTTTACGGCTTCTTTAGCTAGTTGGTCAGCTTCTTCGTTGCCTTCTATCCCTGTGTGCGAAGGTACCCACATAAGAATAATTTTCTTGCCTCCACTAATGGCTTCATGGATGGATTCTTGAATCTTCGTGGCGACAGGATTGGTGGTACGCGATTTCTGAACTGCTTGTATTACACTCAGTGAGTCACAGTGATTAAAATTTTATAGTGTCGAATTTTTCGAAAATTATTTGAAGCTCTTAGTAATCAAATAAAGAATAAAAATTATTATCAAAAAACTGTTGATTTTGTGATTATAGAAGAAATATTGTCCTAGACATGTAGTATTCTGGTGGCTTCTTACTCTTATTAAATACATACAGAACCCTGAAAGGTGTGACAATTCATACTGTACATATGAGCACCTTAGAGGTAAACTGTATCAAGTCACATTTTTATCAGAAATGACTTTTTAGTGCCAAGTGACTTAATACTTTATAGTCTTTTGAGTGGAAAATAATTTGGAATTATAGCTCTAACCTGTTTCAATATACGTTGCTTTAAAACTGTATCAAATCGATCAACGCAAGCAGGTAAACAATCTTAAATCGTCTTTTCTGAGCTGTTTATCATTTGTGACTTAATACAATTTACCTCTGAGGTGCTGATATATTTTTTATTAAACTTACAACATCTTTATCAGCGAACCTTTTTCTCAAATGAATTAAAAATTGTGTTTCTAATGGGCCAAGAACACTAATACCCGTATTCATAAATTGTATAACGCTTCACTAAATCAAAAGAACCGTTAAAATCAAGATTTTCTATAGAAAATAACGGACCATTTCTATGGAAATTTTATATAATAAAGCGTTAAACTGTGATGAAAGTTTGTGAACGCAGGCATAAGTCTTAATTTAAATAAATACTTGCCGTCAAATTGTTGATAATTTATAAAATACAAAAGTATTTCTTTTCAGTTAAAAAAGTTCAAAAAAAATATCTTGTTAACATTTAAAAGCTTAACTCTCATTTCTGTTTAACTTCTCTCAAAAGGACTGCCAGATCCTTCTCATACCAATGCCGGAGGTATCGCATTACTTGCCGTAAGCGTATGACTAAATTCCTCAAACTCCGGTGAAGTTCCGGATATATGGGATTTGTGCCACTCAAGAAGCATGAAACACATAGTTTAAACATTCGTAAAAAAAGCTTTATGATTAAAAAAATAACAAAATTAGAACTAAACTCGAAAACATTTTCGATCTTGTGTGTTAATTGTTGCAAAATTTCTGTCGATATTTGCGAAGTTAATATACGAGCCCTGTCCACTATCAGTTGGCCCAGCTACGAAATTTTTACTTATTGGTGTTCAATTAACAGAATGCGAATAGATTATGAAATCTAGGTAATATTTTATTTTCAATTAAACATTTCAGAGATTTACGATTAATATTTACAACTATTAAAATAAATTAATAAGAAAAAAATAATATTTCCATTGGAAAGCCATTAACTTGGAAACCTATTTCAGAAGTTACCACTGGGTAACGTCACATTTCATTTTTATAACGGCATTAATTCTTCTAGGCATAGTATCTACAAGGTCTTGGCATTGTCGAGTAGAAAAATTATCCCATATTTCTTGAAGCTTTAGTCTTAATTCTGGAATTGTTCTAGCCGGTGTTATACGCAATCGTTTTTTCATTTCGTGCCAAAGTGGCTCGATGGGGGATAAGTCTGGAACACTTGAAACCCACTCTAAAAGTGGAATAGAATGATCACGGAAGACCATTTCAAAGATTTTTTTTACGTATGGCAAGCGGCTCCATCTTGTTGAAAAATAAAATCCTCCCCTGAGATTAATGCATGTTCCATAGTTGACAACAGAGACTCCTCTAAAATACTTAAATATTTGGCTGTGTTAACAATGCCATCGATAAAGTGAAGTTTTCCTATACCTTTTGCAGACATTGAACCCCACACCATGACAGATGCTGGAAATTTAACCTTCCTTTTCAAGCAATCGGGATGATATGCTTCATGTTTCTGACGAACAACTCTGCTCCGGTTGTCCCTTACGCAGACTTAAAACCTAGACTCATCGTTCCATTGCACGCTGTTCCACTTTTCACAATTCCATATTTTATGTTCTCTTGCCCGTTTCAACCTGTTTTTCTTTTGCTTAGACGTCAACAATGGTTTTTCCTTGGCATAAGAAAGTTTTATAAATTTGTGTAAATATACATTTAAGAGTCCGATTAAAAAAATATTGCCTTATAGGTTCCAAATCCTAATGTTTTAGCTTCCTTATGACATGTAGACCTTGAAACACGTCTTCCAACAACATCGGTCCACAGCACACTCAATTGACGGTAGTTAGCACGTCTGTTATCCTTAATAATTCTTTTCAATGCACGTTTGTCATTGTCCGTCAGTGTAGTTTTCTTCATGTACTGGAGTTTTGGGGCAACTGAACCACTTGTTTTGTACAATTTTACTATATTTCTAATACTGTATCTTGACAAACCTAATAATTTTCCGATTTCGGAATTGGTTTTTCCTGTTTTTGCTAAGTTCACAATGATTAAACGAATTTTTTCATCAATAGCTTTGCCTCTGCCCATGTTTTAAAATTATTTAGACTTAACACTTTTAATACATCACAGTCAATAAACAAACTTTGTTTTCCAACGCCTACTACGCATAGCTACCGCAAAACCCCAGTTATTTTATATACAGTACAAGAATACATGAACTCAAAAAATACGTTTGTTTTACTAATATTATTTTTATAATCACAAATTAAATATTACGGAATAAATTTTGACCCCTTTGCTTCGAATATGATTATATTGTCAAAAAAAGTACAAATGAGCATTTACTTTTACTTATTATTTAATAATTTCAAAAGAAACTGATAATTTCATAGCTGGGCCAACTGAAAGTGGACAGGGCTCGTACAAAACGTGATTTGTCAGACAAAAATCAAAATTGGGATATTGGTATCAGTGTCTTACTCTTTGTTAAATGTATAAAATAAATATCATAAAATTTATATAAAAAAATGATGAAGAGTGAATTTTCACACATTTCAGGGTTTTGTTGGTAATTTAGTAAGTAAAACAATTGTGGGTACCTATTAAAATCATAAATTTTGAAAAAGTAATCCAGGTGCATCTTGAAACTTCCAACCGTACTTGAGCTACGCTGGCACATGTGCTTACCAAGTTCTGAGCTCAAGTTCTTGAGTCCCGCTCAAGCACTCAAAAACACTCGTTTTTAAGGAACATACTTGGGGTTTTTACTTGAATGTTAGAGCTTTTGTTTTTTTTTATCATCACTTGTATTTTGGAAGCGAGGATCTTTTTTTTTAGGTCATCACTTGCATTTTGGAAGTGACGACCTTCTTTGTTCTTAAGTTATTACTTGAATTTGAAAGGTACCTTTTTGGTTCTTGATGTGTGATAAAAAATTTAAGTCCCGTTCCATCTCTGCCCCTATAAAACAATTTTATCTTCCACCTCCCCAAGAATAAAATTCTGGGTGCATGCCTGCACTTGCTCAGCTAGAGCTATCCAATTCTCTATTCAACCAGATAAATATTATAAGCACGATCTTGCAATAAATTCGACCACTTTCGAAATAATTACCTGATCCTGTGATAGTGAATTTTTTTTTCAGATTTTTAGACCAACTCCTCTATCAAATAGGATGGAGAACAAAAAGTTTTTGACACATTTTTGGTGTACTTTAAAACTTTCCACCCTATTACTCTTATTCTTTATGTAATTTTGTAACAATTTATTATTGTTGCTATATGAATCCACCCCAATTATTATACGAGTATGATTTTTTCCCCTATATAAAGGATGTTGTAAATGAATTATTTTTAAGGTTTTGTAGGTAAGGTCAAAAAATCCTTATAACCTCACTCGTGTGTTTGTGTTAGATATTTGAATCAGTTGCGTTTGGGTTTAGATATCATGCGTTTAAGAGCGATGCCTGTATCACAGAAAATGCTGAATTAGCGTCTGGACCGCAGACAATAAGCGATTATATTTTTGTAGTAATTTAACACACAAAACATTTAGTATGTCAAGTTTAACCGTTGTGTGTGGTCCAACGTGAGTGTGTGTCATATGTAGTTATTCGTAATATCAGTTTACAATAAATAAGTTTACTAAACTTGTGTTATATTGTGCTTACGCGAAACCACCCTGTGCAAATCCTAACAGTTTGTCTGTCTGTTTGGTAGAAATTGTGGTCAAACGGCTGGACGTAGATAGTTGTAATTCGACATGCATATACAGTCGTTTGATCCACACATAAGAAAAATACTCAGACTTAAAAAAATATCTATATTAATAAAATTAAAGGACCCAAGATCTAAGGACGTAGAAAATTGAAATTCGGCATGTTTGTACAAGCCTTTGATCCACATATAAGAAAATTATTATTCAGAAAAACACATAGCAAGAAAAAATATAAATAAATATGGATTCAATGAAAACAATAATATTTTTAGGAATACTTCAACAGGAATTTTGATCTGATTAATCTTTCGAGAAATATCGAATGTTTTGTGTCGTGGAAAATAATGATTATTATTTTTTAATTTATTGCTACTAAGGTAAAATAGTTTTTTTTTTAAATTTCTTTATTTTAATCCGATATTTGTCAAAAATGTGCTAAAAAGCTATTGTCTCACTCCTTATAACCCAGAGGTGATAATTTAAACTGTGAAAAAAATCTGAGTATTGTACATTAATGTGAACCGGGAAGAACAGCAGAAATTTTTGATGAGATTATATTTTCGAAAGATATCGCATTTCTTGTGTTTTCCACAAAATTGATTATTTTTTTAATGCATGGCTAAATTATGGCCAATAATGTTTTATCATTTTTGTATTTATGGCTAAGGTAGTATAAGTTTTCTTTTAAAATAAGAAAAATATAATAAAAGAATTTTAACTGCTGAGAATCGAGCTTTTTCCACGAGCTACACCACTTTATGTAATGCAAGTTGTTTAGCGTTCATGTGTGAAAGCTTAATTGTTCATTGCTAATAGTGAAAAATATGTTTCTGAAATTGAATAAAATATATGTATAACGAGACGCTGCTGACCGGCAGCTATTGATATGCCGCTGACCGGCGTTGTCAGGGATATGAATATAATATAAAACTGACATGTAATTTTTTCAGTGCATTTTGACATGTAAAATAAATAGTTTGTTAAAATTGCAAAAGTGTTAACGCAAATATTCGTTGATTGGTTATAATTGGTACCCAACGTTGGGCGCCAACAGCTGTATGCGACAGATAAAAAGTTCAGTTGTTTCACTGTCATATGTCAGTATATTTCTTATTAATTTAATGAAGACTTAGATATAAAGAAATCGCAGAAAAAATTGCTAGGATTTTTTATTTAAATTTTATTGTGACGAAATTTAGGAAAATTATTTATTTAGTTTAAAAAAATTAAATGAAAGCTCCTAGTACTTAAATTAACGAATAAAATTGATTATCAAAAAAACTATTTTGTCAAAAAACTATTTATTACATCAAATACTTAAAAAGTATTTGATGTAATTATAGAAAAAAATATTGCCCTAGACACCCAGCATTCGGTTGTCTTCTTACACTTATTAAATATATCCTGTTCACTTCTGTAAAAACAAACTAAGAGGAAATTTTGATTTCAATAGTTTGCACCTTTGAAATTGTATGTCATGTTGGTATTAAAAAATTATAAAAAATGCCACTTTCTTAATAATTATCAGAACCAATAAATCTAAAGTCAGTTTTACAGCATAAGGAATGTTTTTAATTGACATATAAAGTCAGTAATATACTATAAAAGTAACCAAAAAAACTAGATCTGGTTTGTCCTTACAAAAGTGAACAGCATATACCTACAAAATCCTGAAATGTATGAAAATTCACACTTTAGATCATTTTTAGGGTTTTGTAGGTATGACCAAAAAACCCTTATACCGTCATTTTGTCGTCTGTCTGTCTGTCTGTCTGTTCGGTAAATATTTTAGCCAAACGGCTAAACCTAGAGAGTTGAAATTTTGCATGCTTATACAACTCTTTGACCCACACATAGGAAAAATACTAAAACATCTAAAAAACATATCCCCCTAAAAATATAAACAAATATGGGCTCATCGAAAAAAAATATATTTTTTTATAATTCTGAGTAGGGTATCAAATGAAAGCCCTTGGTACGTGGATTAACGAACAAATTTTTATTTTTGAAAAATAAATTATTTTTAAGCTATTTTAGCCAAAATTGTGCAAAAATTTTTTTGTCCCACACCCTGTAGCCTAGATGGTTTAAACTAAAAATCTGAAAAAATTGTAAGTAATGTACATTGGTGTGAACCGGAATAGTTCAACAGGAATTTTTGATCAGATTAGATTTTTGGAAAAAAACGCATTTTTTGTGATTTTTTGCTAATAATGTACACAAGTTATAGCTTTGTAACACACTACACTGTAATGTGTATGCTGGTCTAGTGGTATTAGACCCTGATTTTTCACCCAAGTAACACGATCCGAAAGGGATTGAACCCTGTGAGAAGAGACTATATTATTTTTTGTTTTTTTTTAAATTTTTATATTGTTTAAATTATTTTTTCAAAATTCTAGTTTTATTTTGGCAAATGTTGCATTTAATTTTTAAAAGCGTAAATTTAATAGCCAGTGGAAATTGTTTAAATTATAATTTAATTCTGTTTCAATGTACACGAAATCAGAGGGGCAGAACTTATAACAACCAATAGTAGCCATAGGCGCAATTTTTAAAATTCTTAATGAACCTTGCTATATAAAAAAAAAAAATACTGCACATATTTAGAAACCTAAATAATGGTATTAGGCGTTCGAATTAAAATTAACAAAAAAAATATTTTAATATAAAATTTGTTTTCGTATCCAAAATAATCATCATTCACTTACTAAATACCTGTAAAACCCTGAAATGTGTGAAAATTCACACTTCACATCAATTTTTTTTTTAAATTATTATAACTCCTCACAGCGCCTCGCGCGCTTGACATGCAACACGATTAGTTGTTAAGTTTTCATAAAAAGTGGCAATTGGCATAATAATGGTTGCCAACCTGACCTCTATGTTTCGATGATTTATTACGGCAAAATTACATTTCGTCGTTTTAATTTGCGTGGCAATTTTCAAGAATTCATTCCTGACACAAAGTGGGATCTTGGAGTATTCACTTCTGTCTCTTAAATATTGTTTATATTTTTTTTATGTCTATGTAACAATCAAAAACTACTAAAGAATTTTTGAAAATCCCATAATTAAAAATCCCACCGCTGGCCATCAAATTGGTACAGCCGCGGGGGCGGGGGAGGTGAAGATGAATTTACCAAAAGGTAAAAACAAGGGGAGGGAAGGCTGCCACCACCTTGTTTATATAAAACTAGGAAAAAAAAGGGCTGAATTTATATGCTTCTCTGTTGATAGGAATTTTAAAGTCAAACAAGTGGGAATATTTATAATGGTAAATTTATTTTGTAAAAAGAAAAAAAAATGAAAATAACAAAATTTAAAGTTTAAAAAAAAAAAATATTAAATAAATGAAACATAAAACATTTTAAAAGAGAATGATATTAAAAAAATAAAATATAAAAGTTACAAAAATAAACTTACGTAGTCGACCGGACTGTTGACTGGATCTGATGCATTACATATACACCAGACTTCAGCCAGGAACCGAGTCAGTTACAATAAATTTTGATTCATATTTATATAACACATAATTTGCTAATGTTATTATTTATACTCTGTCTAACCTTCATTATAAAACTGTTAACATAGCAAAATTATGTATTGCATAAACACTCTATTCACCTTTTGTTAAACTCCATTCACAATAAATAAGAGATGACGTCACACTTGGTTATTTTAAGTACTAACGTTATGATATGTTTTAATCAACATCAATCCATAACTCCGTTAGTACATTTATTTATTTAATTTTGGTACTTTTTTTCAATGTTGCCAGTTTGAAATTGGATTGTTCAATCGTTATTTGTCAGGTTGACATTTAGGTGTCAACCTGGTTGTTCGATATAACCTAACTTTTTTTGACAGTTTACGAATTTGCAACAAGGTGAGTTTTTCAACTGTGACGTCATTACATAGTTACGGTAAATGAACTTTATGAATAATATCTTCGTTATCAAAATAAATCTAGTGGTGCAACTGTTACAACTCCTTTCCTCTTAAAATTAGTTATATTTTTGGATATAACTAATCAAAGATTATGGGGGGGATGCCTACGGTTACGGTTTCCTTTGTGACTTCGTGTATTGGACCATATTCGTTTTCTTCTTCTATCAGGTCAGCAGAATTATCTTTGAAGCAAACGATGAGGGATTCTTCTACGTCTGTGAATCGGTTTCCGTTTCCTTATATAACTTTGCGGCCTCCAGCATCGTGGATCAGACGACTTCTTTTTCATTATTTTTCCTTCTTCTTCTTCTTCTTCTTCTTCTTGGATAACCGAATTCATCTTACTGCTGAAGGAGTAGTGACGCGATTCTTGATATAATCTTGGGAATATCTAAGGTAGATTTCTTGGGGTAGGTATCCCTTGATGGAACAGACTTTTCCAGGTAGATGGACATCCTTCTAAATCTTCACTATGATCGGAGTGAGGAGTAATAGTACACAATCTCTTTTGACTTTAACAAAAAACTCGAAATATTGTAAAATTTAACAAAGATATTACTCACCAACATTTGAAATTATCGTAAAAACCTTACTCATTTCCGAAAATAATTTACCCACTGGTTTTTGCTTTAAAATATATGTAGGTATAAAACAGAGAAACGGAGAATCAAATAGGGTAGTCCGAGGCCGATTTACGCACAGACAAATCTAAATAATCGTCTAGGAGAGTAAATGAGGTAAAATCTGTTCTGGGGGTAGTATATACATATTAAATTATATCAAATAATCTAGTAGCAAAATAATTAAAGAGAGAATTTCATATAAAATAATTGAATTGTAACAGAAAAACACAAAACATAAACACGGCGACGTTTCTCGACGCCACAAAACTCTAGCCGCTTCCATGCGTCATTATCGCAGAACGCCTTTATGCGTATTGAACACTAGACAACTTACACAAAACACGAAAATTTAATTAGTTTACTGAAAATTCTCTTCATAAAAATTTTTACTACTAAAAACAAATTATTAAAAATTATCAGTTTGATTACCGATTTGATTTGTTAATGTACGAGCCGATAAAATTCAAAATACTGAAATACAAAATGGTTCAATTTTGATGCTATTATTACAATTATCATTAATACTGTCATTGGTTACTTTAATAAAATCTTCATCTCTATTTCTCATAACATCTCTATTTCTCTCTGTAACATCTCTATTTTCCTCAATAACATTTCTATTTCTCTCTATAACATCTCTATTTTTCTCTTACTTTCATTTCATTTCTCTGATTCGAAGCAGAGCAAAGAGTATCGCGTTCTAGTACAAGTTTGGTAATACCCGTAGTCCATACCACCACGTTTTCCCGTGGTACCTCTGTTAGGTTCATCGTCAGAGGATGAAATAAAAGCGTTAACCTCATTTTCACGATTGGAATCACAGCACGTGGCATTGCGTCCCGATACATGCTTGGTCATACCCGTAGTAGCACCGAATCTAGGTCCGTGCTACCACGTTTTTCCGCCGTACCATTTGCTGGGATTCCCATCAAGAATTGACGTGACAATGTTAACTGGCGATAATTGCAAACGTTTTCATCTGTCTTTAAAAAATATCTATTCAATTAAACCATCTGTATTAATCGGCAAATATCTTCTGCCACTGTAACATTCAAAATACGAATACATTGTCTAAAATTTTTAAAATAAAATTATAACGATATGTTTCTACGGTAGCTATTGGCAAAACGATCAAGGTAACGTTTTTTTTTTTTCGAATCCGACCGCTGTTATCTAAAATGTAACAGGTAAAAACTACTAAAAGATTTTTTATTTAAAATTCCATAAATAAAAATCTCACCGCTGGCCACCAAATTGGTACAGCCGCGGGGTCGGGGGGAGGTGAAGTTGAATTTACCAAAATTTAAAAACAAGGGGGGGGGGGAAGGCTGCCACCACCTAGTTTATATTAAACTAGGAAAAAAATGGGCTGAATTTACCAGCTTCTCTGTTGATAGGAATTTTAAAGTCAAACAAGTAGGAATATTTATAATGGTAAATTTATTTTGTAAAAAGAAAAAAAATAATGAAAATAACAAAATTTAAAGTTACAAAAAAAAATATTAAATAAATGAAAAATAAAACATTTTAAAACAGAATGATATTAAAAAAAAATAAAATATAAAAGTTAAAAGGTAAAATATAAAATATTTCGCAAAAACATTTTTGCGAAATATTTTTGTAAAAAAAATAACATGCAGACGAATCCATAACATACTGATCTGAATAAAGTTACCCCACATGTCTAGTCTCTGCAGTATAAAAACAAAAGCTAACTTGACACGTGGAAAATTTATTTTTTATCATTGTCAGTTACCCCAGTTTTTGCAGTTCTATTCGAAAATGAACACGAGTTGAAATCATTACTTCTGACATGTAATATTTTTTATGTTTTCATTCGATGAAATATTCGTTCAAAATAAAAATGTGAAGTGTGAATTTTCACATATTTCAGGGTTTTGTAAGTATCTAGCAATTTACAACAAATGTGAGTTCTGTAACGAACCCTGATACGTTACTTTACAACGTATCCTTTATTATCAATTAGGTAGCGAGCCTGTGATATTATATAAAGTCTGATCTCAAACTGAAATGAGATTCCCGACACAGTGCCTCTAAGAATTCAACAATTTAGATGTTTACGCTAACCGAACCGAATACTTTCTGACTTCGTCTTCAAAGAGACGGGTGTTTTATCTGAGGGCTGGTAGCGTTTCTAAGAAAAAGGGTTTAATACTGTTCAAGGAGATGCTAGTGTTCAAAGTTATTAAGCAATAACTTTTAACAAATGTCTCCTTGAACAATGAACTATAACAAATATATTTCATTAATTTGTTACAGTTCATTTCATATCAAAATATATTTCATATATTTATAAGTTACATGTTGAAACGTAAGGTTTCTAATTTTATTTTATTATCTGATTTCTCAAAAATGTTGACTGTAAAGTACTGTTTAAAATCCATAGAAAACGATTGCAGCCCTTTTTCAAAATTTCGCGACGGGTGGAGTATGAAAGTTTGTCATAGGTAAATATTTTTTCCGGGCGGATTAACCGATTTGTTACAGTTCATATTAAAAGCTATAGCTCAATTCTCCAGTCAGTCAAATAAATATTGGAAGCAATGTACATTTTTGGCAAAAATCGCGTTAAAATAAAAGAAATTTTAAAGAACTACGTTTTGTTCCTTAATCTACGTTTGAGCTTTCTTTTGATACCAAACAATACATTTATAAAATAATTTTTGTTTTCAAAATGACTCAAAAAATAATCTGATAAAAAAATTCTGTTGAACTGTATCGGGTCCCATCATCAGGGCCGGCGGAAACGGGCATGAGGGCGCCGCTGCGACGCGTGTGCTATCGTGAGACTCAAAAGGGCGCCAAATTAATGTAAAAGTAATTAGTGAAATGTAATTTTGTAACGAGAACCTTTTTTTAGGTCATCATTTGAAATTTTTAAGTGAGAACCGTTTTTTTTAGGTCATCACTTGAAATTTAAAAGTGAAGTCTTTTTTTGTCATCACATATATTTTAGAACTAAGAATAATTCTTTTTGTTTCCAGACCATTTATATAATCTAACTCAAGGCTCGAAAAAAGGTAGTCACGTCCTGCCTGGGGCACTCAATTAAGTCTTGCCTACGAGCGCCAAAGACCCTCGCGCGGGCCTTGCCCATCATTATACATAATTGCAATTTTTTTCCATTACATTAACCCCTCTGGGAATTAGGGCACGGGACAAAATATTTTTTACACATGTTTGGCGAAAATCACACAAAAAAATTTAATTTTTCAAAAATAAAAATGATTAGTTCTTCAACGCATCTTAATGCGTGGGAAAAGTGAAAACGTGAAACGTCTTAACGTTTCAATTAATAACCCACACAAAATTTAAAAAAAAAACATTTTTTCGTATTTCTTTATTTTTTTTCCCGCGATGTGTTTTTTTGAACTCTCAATAATTTTCCTATATGAGGGCCAAAAAGCTGTACAAGCATGCCAAATTCGAACTTTTTAAGACCAGTTAGTTTGATTATAATTTCTACAAAACAGACAAATACATGAATGACGTTGTTATGTTTTTTTGCTCATACGAGGGTTGCCTTTTATATTTCGAGATTTCAGATCAAAAACAATTATTTATCAACAATAGTGGCTTTATTGTTTTTCAAAATATTCTCCATGAATAGGGTGACCAGATTTCAGTGAAGGGTAACCGGGACACAGGGAAAAAAAGAAGGTCCTCACCTCCCAGATCCAAGTGAAGAGCAAAGAAAAAGGTCCTCACCTCCCAAATCCAAGTAAAGAGCAAAAAAAGGTCCTCACCTCCCAGATCCAAGTGAAGAGCAAAAAAAAGGTCATCACCTCTCAGATTGACTAGTTGTAATATGTTTCTTTACTTACAAATACAGAATTATGTAAAAACCGGGACAATTGACCTAAAACCTGGACAATTGACCTAAAACTGGGACGGATGGTCACCCTAGCGCTCAGCAATGATGACTATTTGCGTCTCACACAGCCCATCTTTATAACTAGAATATTATTTATAAGTTAGAATAAATAAAACAATAAATAAGAGTGTTTTATTATTTTAATTTTTTAGAAAAATTTATCTTAATTTTATTAATGCGGACACCTTTATTTTGGACGTTTGCCATTGCTGATAGTACTAGGCTAGAATAGTACAATATAATGAGTATTAGTATCAAAAAGATATAATACTTCAAGAGTATATAAAAAAATAGTCCTCACCTCCCAAAACCAAGTGTGAAGAGCAAAAAAAAGGTTCTTCATCTTCCAGATCCAAGTGAAGAGCAAAAAAAAGGTCTTCGCCTCCCAGATTCAAGTGAAGAGCAAAAAAAAGGTCCTCATCTCTCAGATTAACTAGTTGTAATATTTCTTTTCTTACAAATGCAGAATTATGTAAAAACCGGGACAATCGACCGTCCCGAAAACATTTTTCGGGACACAGGGACAATTGACCTAAAATCGGGAGAATCCCGGAAAACCGGGAAGGATGGTCACCCTATCCATGAAGATCAATACACTTTTGCATGCGTTTGAACCAATTTTCGAAGCACTTTTTCCACTCCGATTGAGGCACCTTCCGATAGTATATAGCAAATTATGTGGGATTCCACGCGAACAAATCTTTTTCACGGCCAAATGTTCATGCAATAGTGAATGTATGCTGGTCCCACTAATGCCCAAGGATACTCATTTTCACGATAAGTCACATGACGATCTTGCAGTATCAGTTCACGCACAGCATCAATGTTTTCCGGAGCAACAACCGATTTTGGACGACTTTCACGAAATTCGTCCTTGAGCGAACTACGGCCACGATTGACGTCGCCAAACCATCGATAAACAGTAGTCTTTGATGGTGCTTCATCGCCAAAAGGCGAATTAAGTTCATCGATGCACTGTTGGGTTAATCCACGTCGAAATTTGTAAGAAATAATCGCTCGAAAATGTTCACGATTTAATAGGGGTTACGCATAAAATTTATATTTCCTTAAAACTACATTTTTTTGATATTTTAATGTTAGTTATGTCACCTAACACAACAAAAATCACATTTTAATTAATATTATAGCCAAATTTTTTAATTAAAATATTGTAAATTTGAAATAAGCCGACCACGCCGCGAATGTTGCCGAGTAGATACGACTAAGACTGTAAGGGTTTGACGTCACAGATACAGACAAAACATAATGTTTACGTGTTTATATTGTATTGTTTGAGAGTTTTGTATTTGTTTTTAAACAATTTTTCACGCATTTATTATTAAAATAATTTATAAAATATATGTACTCACATTAAAATGGTCTTCACAATTTAAGTTTACTTTTTTCTGAAATATCGGTTTTATTTCGCCTCATAGCTTTTCTGTTGTTTTTCGTCATCAGGTAATGATATAAATTATTTTTTTGGATTTCTAATTGAACTATTTGTGCACATTGATACTAAACAATATTTTCGACTATGTTTCGAAGTACCTGGAGGAGGGGCTGGATCTTCCATATTTTATATATTTTAATATAAAATTTAATTCGGTAAACATGTATAAATTGTTTTTATAGAATTAAACTTTATTTTAATTAAAATCACTCTAACTTTACATAACCTATAAAAGTTATACAAACAAATAAGTTCACAACAGACTATGTACGGGTGTCAGGACAGAATTACACTGGACAAAATTACACGGGACAAAATTACACAGAAGAAAATTTTCGTATGTGTAAATTAAAGTAAATTAAATGTGTAATTTTGTCTTAGTGTAATTTTCGTATGTGTAATTTCGTCCTTGTGTAATTTCTTCCCTGTGTAATTCTGTCTATGTGTAATTTATTCTGTGTAATTTTGTCCCGTGTAATTTTGTCCAGTGAAATTTCGTCATGTAACCGTATGTACGCTGGGTAGACTACTAGTGTCATGTGTCAGTTAGAAGGGTATGACGTCACACGTCGTTTTCGCGCGCTACATACATTTATGATTTTTTAAGCCTTCAAATTAAAAAAAAAAAAATACAAAACTGTTTTTTATGTTTATATGCAACAAGATGAATATAATAAAAAAATTTAAAAAAAATCATGCCTATCCCCTATTGCATTTTTAGCCGAGATGAATTTTTTAACGTTACTGTAAACAACACAAATAGCGTTCGTACGGCAAAACGTTCTGAGTACGTATCCCGTAAAATGTCATACTTTACGATAGAAGTGTCAGTTGTCAGATAGCAGCACTAGTTTAGCGCAATCTCGAAATATAAGAGGCAACCCTCGTACCTACAAACCCTAACCTCGCAACATCTCAACAAATCGCAGTTCATTTCTTTTTACACGTCAATATCTACAGTTAAATACAAAGAAACATTTTCTGAGGGACATTGTTTGATGTTTACGTCAGTGTCTTCGAAATGAAATAACCTTTTTTTACGAAAATGCGATTTATTTGTCAACATAGTCAGCTTTTAGCTCGAAACATTTTGCCCATTGATATTCCAATTTCTTTAAACAAACTATACTAAAAGTACCATATCTCGAATTTTGCCAAATAAGCGTGTGTTTTAGCAATGATCTCCTGGTTCAATGCGAATTTTTGATCCTGCGAGCCATTTCTTCATATTTGGAAAGATAAAGACGTCGCAGGGGGAGCAATCTGGAGAACAAGGTGGAAAAGGGAATAGTTCGTAGCACGATTCGGCCTTTGCATTTTCGGACGAATGAGCTGATGCATTGTCATAGCAAACCAATTGGATACAACAATGCCCGATGGCGGCGCTACGAGCGCTGTGAACAGCTGATTGAAACGAGTAATGTGAAAGTTGTCCATATTTGTTTACATGTTAAATCATCGATTTGCAATGGATAATAAACAGCTATCCTTATTAAATTATTTAATTTTTTTAAGTGCAACACCTTCTTCTAGGTGTGTAGTTGAAGGAGAAGAGTTGTTAAACGCCGGAAATCTTATGTTGTGCGGAATTTTGGACAAAAATGATGAGCATGTCGACATATGTGGGTTATGTTTACAAACAAGCAGTTTGAGAACACCACCTCACGAAGTCACTGGGAAATTAAAATTTAGTAATGATGTTGAAGTTTTAAATATGTCCTGCACATGTAAAGCAGGAACTACATGCAAACACATTTCAGCTATCCTATTATTTTGTGCCAGGTGGTTAACAAACCAAAATGAAAGAAGCCAAGATCAGGGCATTGATTGATTGTGAAATATTTGATTTATCTTTTTTTTGTGTGGTTTCTGTTGGTTTTACTTTTTGTTCCAGAAACAATATATTGAGTATGGAAATATTAACCAGCACAGATTTAAAATGCCTGTGGTCTACTTTTAAGAAACCTGTCTTACAACAGTATGAACCGAAACCTCTGTTAGAAACTCCTTGCCTAAATAAATTGATTAAAAACAAAAGCAGGCACTGAAAGTTCAGTGAAAATGTATTAGAAAAGCTACGTACAGAATTTGAGACCGCTTGCCCTAATTCTGCATTAAAATTACCCGGGTAGATATTTAATTATGTTCGAGAAGGATTTTTATAATTTAGTGTTTGTTTTTTATTTAATTTGTTTAATAAATACTAGTTTGTTATTATCACTTCCACAGCACTAAATTTATTAACAGTTCACAAATTGTTTCTCATTTGGAAAATAGTGGAAGTAAATATTTTTGTTACTTCCTTTTCTAGAGTGACAGCCAAACACACACCAATTTGTGTTATAATAACTCATTATAACATAAAGTAATATAAAAAAGAATAATAATTGCTATCAAAAGTTAATATAACAAACAAACTGCAACACGAACTTTTAAAAGCAATACAAACTACACGAGAAAACACATGTAAACCAGATGTAAACAATAAACTATTACTCGTTTCGCTTAGTTCAGTTATAGTCCGCTTGGCGTCACTTCATAGCGCTGTTGAGCCCAATTCCTATTACGCAATAACAATGCAATCTTTTCAATTCACTCTGTATGTTCTCTTACTTTCTCGTAAATTCATCGTCAATTTCTTCTTTCATTTTTTTTTCTCATTGTTCTCTTTATCAACTTCCAAGTGATTTAAAACTTTTGCTGTCCAACCTACATGTATTTTACGTATCAGATTTTATTTTTGGGGGCATTAAGTAAAACAATACAATAATACCATATTAATATAGCTATTGTTTATAAATAAAAATAACAGATTAATAATACCAAGTGACGCGTTAAATGTTTGATTTAATTGTTTTAATTAAGCTAATCGCCTACACATAAATATTTATAAACAATTACAAGAAATATTTAAAGCATTTATAGTGTTTATCCAGGTATAATACATGTGAGAACGTTCTAAATTTAAAATAAAAACAACATTAGCAAATAATTTATCTGTAACCTATATGACTTGTTTAAAATAATTTTCACAAAATATTCAAAATATTTGCATCTTGATTAGTGTATTTAAATGAGGAAGTAATTAATATTTACTGTCCTATTTTATATAGAACACAATAGACAGAACTAGGGAACAGATATGTAGTATTAAATTAATAGCTTTTAGATTATCACGAATGATACATTCAGTTATACAACAGCGCCAAACTGCTTGTCATACTCAGCAAAAATATATAGTTTGGAAAGCGAACCTTTATTAGCTGATAGCGCTGAACGGGGTAGCGTTAACCGGGATTTTACTATTGAGAAGTGACATTACCGGTGGCGGTGCTGTGATCGAAGGAAACATGATGGCGACCGTAGTATAGGGTAGTCGGCCAGTCAATACAGTTGCGTCACTTTAAACGTCACATTTTTTTATGACGTCTATGTCAGTATATATAAGCGATGCACTATACACAATATCTAAAATGGTAATCTATAAGATATCTATAATAAAATATGTAACCAATCACAAAACTGCTAAATAAACAACAAATTAAAGAGAAAAAAAATAGACAAAATTACAATAAGTTAGATATGTGAACACAAGTGTTAAAACAAATCAGAACATAATATGTCGGCAAATGTAAACAAAATAAAATTTAGCGATGTCAATACAAATGTCCCTATATCAAATAAAACCTATTAAAATTTGTTTTAATTTAATTTAAGATGTCTATATTTGTCCTTTCTTGAATGACAGCCAAAAACACTACAATTCCCAACAAACATTCAACTAACGGCCGAATGCCGGCAAACTGCTTTTACTGCTGGTAAATTGCTGGCACCAAAAGTAAGTGCAACGCCAGTATTAATAATGTACTTTTCACATTACACATTTGTATTTCACATTCCGCCTATACGAAGTACTTTACCAACATTTTATAAGCACTCCTTATTTGTATTAATCCAAGCAAACATTTTTTAAACCGTTAAATTAGTGTTTTACACAGCTATCGTCTCTTCTTCACTCATACTTTTTACTTAAAACTAAACTTTTTTTGAATGTAATAATTTGGAAAGTCTGATTGTTCTTAGTCATAAAACGCCCTAACCGCGTGGCCTTCGAGGGCCAGTACAAGTTGATACGTGTTGGTGGAGAGTTTGTCAAGATGTGTATTTGAATAATTATTGTTTTGTGAACATTATACAGTTTTTTATTGTGATTTGTGTGAGTTTTGTTAGATTTAAGGACGTAGTTTACACAAACTGTTTCATGTTAAATTGTTTAATTTTTAGTTTAGTTAAATCATAGTTTTTTTCATGTAATAAAATTTTCAATTATTAATAAATCTGTTACAAGATTATAAATATGTCATTTAAAAAATATAATTTGTCATATTTTATTTTGAATAGTGACATCTTAAATATTTTGTAAATATAATACTAACCTAAGATAATACAAACTTAATCCAAAACTGTAAAGCTTTTTTTACAATATAACCAAGTTTCTAAAAGTCAGTAATACACTATAAAAATCACCAAAATAACCAGATCTAGTTTGTTATTACAAAAGTGAACAGCTTATAGCATTAATGCTTATAAAATTTGATTATTGAATTTATTTTAACAAGTAAGATTTCTTTAGGTTGGCACTCTTCAAGTCAGGGGGAAAAGATGTGGTAGATAATACAAGCCGAATATTGGCGAAAATTATTAGTCACCACTTATCTTTAGGATGCAATTTTTTGGTCGAAATGGCAGAAAACCATTTTCTTAAAATTCTTCATTAAATTAATAAATTAAATAAACTAATTCCTGTTATTCCTGAAATTATATTTATTTAATATTTATAAATAAATCAATAAATTATAACTGTTAATACAATTTACAATCGGCCAGTTTTACCATCGTTGAATAAATTTATTTAACAACTTAAGTTAACAATATCGCATCATTCTATTGACAGCAATGTTAATTTCTTCATTAATAGTTTAAAACCGATGCGATATTGTCAACTTTATTTGTTAAATAAATTTATTCAACGATGGTGAATTCGATTGGTTTATCAAAATGGCCAAAGGAGTATTTATTTTGCACCTAACCATTAATTTATTTTAATACTGGGTAAGTACATATATGTTACATTTGAAACACTAGAGAGTGGGTATAATATATGCACTGGTCCGTCAGAAATAAATCTTGCAACTAATGCGATTATTTTGCACTTTACCGTTGCTGGGCCAGCAACTGATACATCAATGGGCCAGCTAACGGCCACGGGGACACCGGGGTACTGGCCCAGAGCAAAATACCAGCACTGGCCCAGTGCGAAATACCAGCACTAGCCCAGTGCGAAATGCCAGCACTGGCCCAGTGCGAAATGCCAGCACTGGCCCAGTGCGAAATGCCAGCACTGGCCCATTACTTACAATGCACTTTACCGTTGCTGGGCCGGCAACTAATACATCAATGGGCCAATAACGGCCACGGGGACACCGGGGTACTGGCCCAGTACGAAATGCCAGCACTGGCCGATTACTTTCAATGCCGGGGAGTATGTGCTTTACCAGTACTGGCCCGTATAAAAATGTTTGCTGGGTTTGTTCTGCATTTATAGTTTTTAACAACTTCTGTCGATATTGTAACAAAAAGTCTTTAGACAATAATTTTCTCGCGCAAATTTTTTTTTTTTTTTTGTTTGGGGAGGAATTTTAAAATTAGTCTAAAAAATATATTTAAAGCGCCCTCTCATATGTATTTTTTAAATATGGGCATTTTTAGTCGTTTTTTTCTGAATTTATTGAAAAATTTATTGGTGCTTGTAATGGAGATTATTTTTGAGATCTCCCAGCAAACATTTTTATACGGGCCAGTACTGGTAAAGCACATACTCCCCGGCATTGAAAGTAATGGGCCAGTACCCCGGTGTCCCCGTGGCCGTTACTGGCCCATTGATGTATCAGTTGCTGGCCCAGCAACGGTTAGGTGTAAAATAATCGCATTAGTTGCAAGATTTATTTCTGATGGTTACCCAGCAAACATTGAACTAACGGCCGAATGCCGGTAAACTGCTTTTACGCTGGTACATTGCTGGCACCAAAAGTAAGTGCAACGCCAGTATTAATAATGTACTTCACATTTGTATTTCGCACTCCGCCTATACGAAGTACTTTACCAGCATTTTATAAGCATTCCTTATTTGTATTAATCCAAGATTATTTCTAGCGGGCCAGTGCTTATGTTTATAACTTTTTTTGAATGTAATAATTTGAAAAGTCTGATCGTTCTTAGTCATAAAACACCCTAATGGCGTGGCCTTCGAGGGTCGGTACAAGTGATATTCTGTGAGTACAAGTTGGGACGTGTTGGTGAACAGTTTATCAGGATGTGTATTTGAATAGTTATTGATTGTGAGCATTATACAGTTTTTTATTGTGATTTGTGTGTGTTTTGTTAGATTTAAGGACGTAGTTTACACAAACTTCTTCATATTAAATTGTTTAATATTTAGTTTAGTTCAATCATAGTTTTTTTCATGTAATAAAATTTTCAATTATTAATAAATCTGATACAAGATTATAAATATGTCATTTAAAAAATATAATTTGTCATATTTCATTTTGAATAGTGACATCTTAAATATTTTGTAAATATAATACTAACCTAAAATAATACAAACTTAATCCAAAACTGTAAAACTTTTTTTGCAATATAACCAAGTTTCTAAAAGTCAGTAATACACTATAAAAATCACCAAAATAACCAGATCTAGTTTGTTCTTACAAAAGTGAACAGCTTATAGCATTAATGCTTATAAAATTTGTTTATTGAATTTATTTTAACAAGTATGATTTCTTTAGGTTGGCACTCTTCAAGTCAGGGGGAAAAGATGTGGTAGATAATACAAGACGAATATTGGCGAAAATTATTAGTCACCCCTTATCTTTAGGATGAAATTGGTTTGACAGAAATGGCAGAAAACCATTTTCTTAAAATTCTTCATTAAATTAATAAATTAAATAAACTAATTCCTGTTATTCCTGAAATTATATTTATTTAATATTTATAAATAAATCAATAAATTATAACTGTTAATTCAATTTACAATCGGCCAGTTTTACCATCGTTGAATAAATTTATTTAACAACTTAAGTTAACAATATCGCATCATTCTATTGACAGCAATGTTAATTTCTTCATTAATAGTTTAAAACCGATGCGATATTGTCAACTTTACTTGTTAAATAAATTTATTCAACGATGGTGAAAATGGCCAAATGAGTATTTATTTTGCACCTAACCATTAATTTATTTTAATACTGGGTAAGTACACATATATTACATTTGAAACACTAGATAGTGGGTATAATATAAGCACTAGTCTGTCAGAAATAAATCTTGCAACTAATGCGATTATTTTGCACTTTACCGTTGCTGGGCCAGCAACTGATACATCAATGGGCCAGCTAACGGCCACGGGGACACCGGGGTACTGGCCCAGTGCAAAATGCCAGCACTGGCCCAGTGCAAAATGCCAGCACTGGCCCAGTGCGAAATGCCAGCACTGGCCCAGTGCAAAATGCCAGCACTGGACCAATGCGAAATGCCAGCACTGGCCCAGTGCGAAATGCCAGCACTGGCCCATTACTTTCAATGCACTTTACCGTTGCTGGGCCAGCAACTGATACATCAATGAACCAGCTAAGGGCCACGGGACACCGGGGTACTGGCCCAGTACGAAATGCCAGCACTGGCCCATTACTTTCAATGCCGGCGAGTATGTGCTTTACCAGTACTGGTCCGGATAAAAATGTTTGCTGGGTTTTAAGTAAAAAGTATGAGTGAAGAAGAGTGCTTATAAAATGCTGGTAAAGTACTTCGTATAGGCGGAATGCGAAATACAAATGTGAAGTACATTATTAATACTGGCGTTGCACTTACTTTTGGTGCCAGTAATTTACCAGCATAAAAGCAGTTTGCCAGCATTCGGCCGTTAGTTGAATGTTTGCTGGGCTATGACTCAAAATATGTAAGTATACACATTTTGAAGTAAATCAGAGAGAAAAAATTTTTGCTCGAATATCGAAAAAGTCATATGGGGTATCTCTTACGATTTTTACGATTTTTGACCATTTTCAAAGGTTTTGTTTGACGATTCGTATTTATTGTAAAAGTTGGGTTAATAAAGCCCCAATTTTTTTCTAGTCTAAAGAATATACAAATATTTCTAAAATTCAAAACGCAGTTCTCTATATTTTATTGTTCTTAAGTTAGAATTTTTTCAAATCTCAAAAAAAAAAATACAAAAAAATTTTTTGTTTTGAAATTGCTTCAAAATGAGTCCTAAACCTTAGGATTTGAAAAATTTCAACCGTAGGGTTTGAGATCCGGTCTTTCAAAAATGAAAAAATTTTAAATTTTGAAAAAGAACACAATCAAAACTACACGGATCAAAAAGGCGTTAAGTAAGGAGGGCCCTATTTATTAAAAAGGTAGAAAAAAGTCTGTAGATTTTAAAAATTCATACCATAGCTCCCTATATTTTATTGTTCTTAAGTTAGGGTTTTTTTAAATTTCAAAAAATAAATTGAAGAGTTAAAAATTTTACAATAAAATTTTTTGTTTGAGGTTTGTTTTATAATAAATCATGAGGCCCTTTAGGACCTCGGGTCTGCAAACATATCCCTGTGCACCTGCCTACTTACGGCACTAGTTGTAGGTTTTGAGGGTAATTTTCTGTTTTTGAATTTGTTGACTTTTTCCATGACTTGATTCATTGCCTTACAGGGGGATTTGGTGGCGTCATGTTCGCACAATAGTTTTCGTTTTCGGAGCTTTCGTTTCTTGTAGTATGGGTTTGACTCATTGCTTCATTTGGTCGACCCAGGATTTGGGATATCTGCCTCTATCGACATTTATCTACTATCCCTTACATGATTTACCTTTCCATGTCGTCTTCTCTTCTATTATTTATGATAACTTATAATTGAAAATATTGGAAAATATTTTCTTCACGACCACTATTGAATTTACCAATTCTAAAACCAATTTTGACTACAGAAAGTTAATATTCTAACACAAGAGTTGAAATGTTATTCTAAAGCACTTATCTAATTATGCATTTTGCGTGTATTTCATTCCATCACTTCCCAGCAAACATTTTTATCCGGACCAGTACTGGTAAAGCACATACTCGCCGGCATTGAAAGTAATGGGCCAGTGCTGGCATTTCGTACTGGGCCAGTACCCCGGTGTCCCGTGGCCCTTAGCTGGTCCATTGATGTATCAGTTGCTGGCCCAGCAACGGTAAAGTGCATTGAAAGTAATGGGCCAGTGCTGGCATTTCGCACTGGGCCAGTGCTGGCATTTCGCATTGGTCCAGTGCTGGCATTTTGCACTGGGCCAGTACCCCGGTGTCCCCGTGGCCGTTAGCTGGCCCAGCAACGGTAAAGTGCAAAATAATCGCATTAGTTGCAAGATTTATTTCTGACAGACTAGTGCTTATATTATACCCACTCTCTAGTGTTTCAAATGTAATATATGTGTACTTACCCAGTATTAAAATAAATTAATGGTTAGGTGCAAAATAAATACTCATTTGGCCATTTTCACCATCGTTGAATAAATTTATTTAACAAGTAAAGTTGACAATATCGCATCGGTTTTAAACTATTAATGAAGAAATTAACATTGCTGTCAATAGAATGATGCGATATTGTTAACTTAAGTTGTTAAATAAATTTATTCAACGATGGTAAAACTAGCCGATTGTAAATTGAATTAACAGTTATAATTTATTGATTTATTTATAAATATTAAATAAATATAATTTCAGGAATAACAGGAATTAGTTTCTTTAATTTATTAATTTAATGAAGAATTTTAAGAAAATGGTTTTCTGCCATTTCGGTCAAACCAATTTCATCCTAAAGATAAGGGGTGACTAATAATTTTCGCCAATATTCGTCTTGTATTATCTACCACATCTTTTCCCCCTGACTTGAAGAGTGCCAACCTAAAGAAATCATACTTGTTAAAATAAATTCAATAAACAAATTTTATAAGCATTAATGCTATAAGCTGTTCACTTTTGTAAGAACAAACTAGATCTGGTTATTTTGGTGATTTTTATAGTGTATTACTGACTTTTAGAAACTTGGTTATATTGTAAAAAAAGCTTTACAGTTTTGGATTAAGTTTGTATTATTTTAGGTTAGTATTATATTTACAAAATATTTAAGATGTCACTATTCAAAATGAAATATGACAAATTATATTTTTTAAATGACATATTTATAATCTTGTATCAGATTTATTAATAATTGAAAATTTTATTACATGAAAAAACTATGATTGAACTAAACTAAAAATTAAACAATTTAATATGAAATAGTTTGTGTAAACTACGTCCTTAAATCTAACAAAACACACACAAATCACAATAAAAAACTGTATAATGGTCACAATCAATAACTATTCAAATACACATCTTTAAAAACTATTCACCAACACGTCCGAACTTATACTAACAGAATATCACTTGTACCGACCCTCGAAGGCCACGCCATTAGGGTGTTTTATGACTAAGAACGGTCAGACTTTTCAAATTATTACATTCAAAAAAAGTTATAAACATAAGCACTGGCCCGCTAGAAATAACCTTGGATTAATACAAATAAGGAATGCTTATAAAATGCTGGTAAAGTACTTCGTATAGGCAGAGTGCGAAATACAAATGTGAAGTACATTATTAATACTGGCGTTGCACTTACTTCTGGTGCCAGCAATGTACCAGCGTAAAAGCAGTTTGCCGGCGTTCGGCCGTTAGTTCAATGTTTGCTGGGTTGCTATGGAATAACTATTCTATGCTTGTTGCCATTTGTTTTTGTAGGGTTAATTTAAAATATATGCAATGTTTACATTAAATAAATGCAACATAACTTCCTACAAACTACTAAAATAGTGGCCGATGTGCGGCAAATTAAATTAAAATTAAACAAATAATAAATAAAAAATAAGTTAAATTAATTGATTAATTTGTTATGTAATATAAATTATTTGTTGAGATAAAATGATTATTTGTTAATTTTTTTTTTCTTTCTGGTGGTTGTGGAGAAAGTAGGGTCGGTGACACGGATGGAAGAGAAAAATCGATGCACGTGGTTCCTCACGCTCGCCTGCGGCTCGCGCTTGTAATGTTCCACTCGCATCGTTTTTTTTTAGTACTTGCGACGAGAGGCTCAATCCTGTGAACCCCCTGGGTATGCGCCTGTTTCAAAGATGTATTTTTTAAATAAATATTTGAAACAAGTGTAGATGTATAAAGGCTTGAGATTGACTGGCATAATAGCTGTGATAATTTAATGGATCAATAAAATAAATAAATTATACTCTAGCTTTCAGAGTTGCGTGGGCGCTAAATAACACTCACCATACTTACGATCGAATGTTAAATCGGTATTCTCAAATCTTAGCGTGAACTGTAACTGATAATTTACGCCATCATTATTTTTTTCTACAGATCTTTGTACATGTTTTAGATTTAGCGAATCAAACAAAAGTATTTTCTGACAATTGAAATAATTCAATCTGTCAGTTTTTTTATGTTATTTACAATCCAGTAATTCCATACTACATTTATGATTATAATAGAAAATATATAAATAAATTCTATTTATATAATTTATAATTGTGTTAATTTATATAATTGTCATATCTTTATTACTCTATTGCAGTGGCGTTCAACATAAGAGCCGTAGCAATGTTTTTGGCGCCCTTGGCAAATAAAAAAGAAGAAACAAGAAAAAAGGTCCTCACTTTCAAAATACAAGCGAAGACCTAAAAAAAAGGTCCTTATTTCTAAAATACAAGCCGAGAACTAACAAGACCTAAAAAAAAGGACCTCGCAAGTGACCAAAAACAAAGAAAAACACACGATGGCGATGGCGCTCCTTATTAGACATCACACCCTTGGCACTTGCCCCGATGCCAGGGCGTTGCTACGGTTCTGCATAAGACCTGCAAGCCGTATCAGGCCCGAAAATAATATTTAAACTGCCTACACTAAATTTTTGCCTCCTTCGTCCTAAGTAATATTTTTATTTCTTCCCCTTCGAGGGATTTTTAAAATGTTGCCCTCCTATAATTTTCTGAATTTTTACCTTCTGTCCCGAAGTAATATTTTTCCCCGCCCTGATTTGTAGGGTTGTAATAGACCATATTAGTAACTACGTCACAAAATGGGATTCAGTGCTGCCGTCTCGCGGTGGATTCCTTTTATTTGAATTTAGCATGTTGTTTTTTTGTTAAATTATATTTTGGAAATATAAATTAAGTTTTCAAAGTAAGATAGTGCTTCACATCAAAACTACAAGTCAATATTTATTTATTAAAATTCTTATTTTATACATTATAATTTAATATGTCATTATTTTTGCAGAACAATATTATTTTGCAGGTTAATTTTGAAAAATTTACGTTAATAATCGTTATTATGGCAAGTAACATAGCAATAAGTGTGTGTGCCATATCTAAATGGTTTAAAGCAGGGATGAGCAACCCGCGGCCCGCGGGCCGCATGCGGCCCGGCGTACTTTTTCGTGCGGCCCGTCAAAGCTTTTGTCTGTCAAATTTCAAAAAAGGCCATTAAATTACAAAAGATACATATATATTTTAAAGCTTTTTTGTTTTTTTTCTATGTTAAATAGTACACACGTGTATATCTAGTCTCTCCGTACAGTGGAAAATTTGATAGTTCAGTTCGCGAGTGCTATTGTGAATTTGGTATCATCCGAACCACTAAATTATTGTCTACAGGACTATTAGAGTGTTGTAAACCAGGTCAGTTTTAAAATATATAATTTCATTAAATAACTGAAATTTGTCTACATCAAATATAAAATTAAAGTGTCATTCTTATCAGTGTACCTGTCAAAACTCAGGTGATCGCAGTGACGTCACCTATAAAGTCGCCTGTTTGTACTTCTGAAATATCAGGTCATTGACATTTTAATCCCTCCGTATTTGACAAACAATATTAAACATGGGAAAGGAAGAATGCAGTTTTTGTAAAGCAGTCGTTTCCCGCACTAATGTGGGATTTACGTGCAGTGGTCCCTGCAAACGTAAATTCCACCCACAGTGTGGAGGAGTTCCCGAAGCGTTACTGGAGTTTAGAGAACATAATAATGTTTCCATTCTATGCTCCCGATGCCTGCGTCCTAAGACATCGCTACCTACTGTGTCCGCTTCCGGAAATAACGATTTGCTGAACGATGTTCTGGTGAAATTAAGCATCATGCAGGCTGATATTTCATCAATAAAAAATCAACAAGCTACTTTCACCAAATCCGTGCAGCACTTTAGTGATAAAATTGATGATTTTGGAGCAGAAATGGCCAACTTTAAAACGTCCATAAAATGTGTGGATGCAATGAAAGAAGATTTTGAAATGCTAAAACGGGAAAACAACGCTTTGAGAGGCGAGATGGAGAAACTTCAACAGTACTCTCGCCGGGAAAATGTTGAAATAACAGGGATAGACGAGTCAAAGAATGAATGTATTCCCACTATCCTGGCAACTATTGGCTCGCACGTAGGATGCGCTGTTGGTCCCTCGGATTTAATCGCGTATCACCGTGTCGCCCACCAATCGTCAACCAACAAGTACCCGAGAGCAATTATTGCCAAATTTGCCCAAAGAACGAAGAAGGACGCATTTATTGGCGCATCCCGTCGTCGTAAAGGCTTCTCTGGTGCTGACTTGGACTTGAACGCTTCTGTTACCCCTATCTATGTCAACGATCACCTGACCTCCTATAACAAAGGACTTTTGAGAAAGGTACGCGATGTTTGTAGGGAAAAAGGGTACAAATACGTTTGGGTCAGAGACTGTCGCATCCTGGTACGTAAATCTGACTCTTCGAATGTTCTGCAAATTAATACCTACGATGATGTAAACAGAATAAATTAAGTAGCTGATTTAATTAATTATCCTTTCTACTCAATAATCGTTAAGATGGCTCTTTCAGTTTTTTATCAAAACGTTAATGGTCTGCGAACTAAAACTAATCAGTTTTATGCAGCTACTACAGGGCTCCCGGCTGATATAATTTGTTTGACTGAAACATTTTTAAAAGACTCAATTTCCGATAGTGAATTATTTGACAGTCACATTTATTCTGTTTATCGTCGTGATCGTGACTCTGTCCTGTGCAAAGGTGATGGCGGAGGTGTACTTATAGCTGTATCTAGTGCTGTGCGATCTTATATACGCCCCTGGCGGTGTGACGGAATCTGCGAGGACCTTTGGGTAACTGTCGAATACAGGAACAATATTTTCCATATTTGTTGTGTGTACATACCTCCATATGCTACTATTAATAATCGACTTGCGTATTTCAACAAATTGTCTTCCGTTATCCAAGATCATTCTCGTGATACTTTTTTGATTGTAGGCGATTTTAACCTCCCTAATATCATCTGGAACCCCATACCTTTCGCGCCGTACCTTATTAATACAGGTTTTGTCGATAACCTGAGTAGACAATTTGCTGAATTTTCTGCTTTGCTCGAGTTGTACCAATTCAATCACATTATTAATAGTAGTAACAAGGTTCTAGATCTAGTATTATGCAATAACGACTCTGTAATTATTGTTAAAAAGTGTTATACTCCTTTAGTTTCAGAGGATAGGCATCACCCTGCCATTGATATTTCTTTAATCATAAAGGAAGCAGTGCCTATCTCTATAACTCCTTATAATAAAAAAATGTATCACGCTGCCAATTACGATCTGGTTAATAGTCAAATCGATGAAATTGATTGGAAACAAGAGCTACGTTTTGACGTGAATACAAACGTGAATATTTTTTATAAAAAGTTAACTAAAATCATAGATATTAATGTTCCAACCCGAGTTGTAAAGAGGGGCAAGCTTCCTGTGTGGATCTCCTCTGTTTCTAGAAGGGTACTGACAGAAAAAGAAAAATATCACAGAAAATGGAAAAAATATAAACTAGACCATGATTATATATCCTTTTCTATTTTACGAAAGCGTACCAAAGCCCTTTTAAAATCCGACTACAAGAACTATATAAAGCGTACTGAAGATTCACTTAACACTGATATTAAGCCCTTTTGGAACTTCATTAACAGTAAGAAAAAAACCTGCAGAATTCCAGCAATCATGAAACTAAATAACAACGAGGCTTCTGATACTCAGTCAGTATGCAATATTTTTTCAGAATATTTTACTTCGGTTTTTGAACCAATCACACCTGTTACTAACACTAATACTACCATTTTTTGCAATAATAGTGCCTTTTTAGTAGATCACATATCTGAAGAAGATATAACCAATCAAATCACTAAATTGGACGTTAAAAAGAGTGCTGGTCCAGATGGAATACCTTCATTATTTATTAAAAATTGTATTAGTTCTATTGTTGACCCTTTAATTATTATATTTAATACTTCCCTAAAAAAAGGTGTTTTTCCGAACGTATGGAAAGTTGCTCAGGTAACTCCCGTATTTAAAAATGGTTCCAAATCCAACGTTGAAAACTACAGACCTATCTCTTTATTGTCAATATTCGCAAAAATCTTTGAAGCCTGTGTAGTTGAAAAATTATTTTTTATGATTCAACAATCTATTCCCTGTGAACAGCACGGATTTTTTAAGGGTAGATCGGTCTTGACTAATATGGTGCCTTTTGTTCAATATTTAAGTGAGTCTGTTGATCTTCGGCAACAGGTCACTACAATATACACTGATTTCTCTAAAGCATTTGACAAAGTTCATCATCCAACATTACTACTCAAACTAGAGAAGTTTGGAATAAGTGGCGATCTGTTGCGGTGGATTGAGTCATACATTTTCAATCGCACTCAATTTGTTGTCGTAAATAATTTTAAGTCTCCCACAGTTCATGTCACTTCAGGTGTGCCACAGGGTTCCCATTTAGGGCCTCTGTTATTTTCGATATTTATTAGTGACATCGGTACATGTTTTAAATATTCGAAACATTTATTATATGCTGACGACTTAAAGTTATTTAAATGTATTACAAAGATTGAACATTGTTTAGAACTCCAAGATGACTTGAACAGGCTTTTTGACTACTGTACTATTAACAAACTAACATTGAATCCAATAAAGTGCAAGGTAATGACTTTCACAAGAATCTTTAATCCCCTTAAACACAACTTCACTTTAAATGGTTTGCCTCTGCAACAGGTATCAGAAATCAAAGACCTTGGAATCATCTTGGATTCTAAATTAACTTTTGATCAACATGTCCACTTTATTGTGAAGAAATCTCTCAGGAACTTGGGCTTTATTTTCAGAGCCACAAGCGAGTTTTCCAATCATCGGGCGCTTATTTTTCTATTCAATAGTTTAGTGAGAAGCACACTAGAATATGCTACCCCGATTTGGAATCCTCGATATAATATATATATTGACCAAATTGAAAAAGTTCAAGAGAAATTTATTGATAAATTAAATTATAGGTTTAACAGACAATTGCATTTCCGCTCATACGATGAAAATTTAAAATTCTACAAGATGCAAAGTCTGCGTGACAGAAGAACTATCCATGATCTAGCTTTTTTATATAGAATATTAAATAATGAACTAAATTCTATCAATTTAATAACCTACTTTGAATTTAATTGTTATCCCTATGTTTTAAGAAACCGTATGCTGTTGAACAACCATCGTTACAACAGTAATCTGGGCATAAATTCTCCAATCGCTAGAATATCAACTTCTTTTAATAGAGTCAACCCAGATCTGGACATTTTTTCCTGTTCGCTACATTATTTTAAAAAACATTGTCTAGATAATTGATTCAATTTATTTGTACACACTTATTTTGTTTTTTTTTTTTTTTTTTAATTAGGTAATTATTGTATATATGTGTATGTACCTATATTTTTGTACTGTTTATATTCTGTATTATTTGTGTTAACCTGTAATTGGAACCATCTACTAAGATGGTTCTGTTGGTTAACCTACTTTAATAAATAAATAAATAAATAAATAAAGCATAAATAAGAGCAATATAGAGCAATTGGTTGCAAAGAAGCAATGCCAAACTTCTCATTAAAATTTGTTTATGATTTTTTCCCCATAATAATTATCTTTGACTGTTTTTTTATACCTAGCATTTCTATTATATGTGTCATTTGTGTATTTTTTTAAAAATAACTTTGTTATTTTGTTAATAAATAGATAATTTGTGTTTATCATCTTGTGTTCATATTTTAATAAATTTCGTATGCGGCCCGCAGGAAATTTTTAAATTTCTAGTTGGCCCGTAGTAAAAAAAGGTTGCTCATCCCTGGTTTAAAGGAATAATATGTTGTTTTTAATTTTCCATTATTGTTTTTCATTTTCATCTGTCAAAAAACGAAAAAATTTGCAATTAATAATGTAGATGTAATTGTTACATTTTGGAGCAAAACAATACACCAATATGCATTCTAAAACAAAATATTAATGATTACTTAGTGTTAATTAAATAAATACTGAAGATATTCCGATTTTCATATTATTTAAAAACGTAACCTATAAATATATCTTCGAATCCTTATTTATATATTTATAAAGTCATTATTCTATAATATAAAGTGTCTGGACTGTATATATTAGTATATATTTATCAAAAATACATATTTTTTGCTCCAAAATTGAAAATATTTATAAAATTAAGGTAACAAAGGTAATGTCCCATGTATTTTAAACTTCAAAAGGACTCAGCTCTCAGATGGCAGCACATGTATGTGACGACACACTAATATGGTCTATTGACTTGCAAGGCCTCCAGGAATGACAGCTAAATCTGTATTCATTTCTAGTAAATTTTCTTGGTTGATTCTGTTTTATGCGCTCTGAATTAATGTACCTCGTGTAATGTATTAACGCATTTGTACCTTCGGACAATAAGACGCACCCCAATTTTAAGTCGATTTTTCTGGGTAAAAAGGTCCTAAAAAAGGTCTGAAAAATACAGTATTTTCTGATTACTCCTTTTTTACTTAATCTGTAATAGAATATGTAGTCAAATATGCTATTTAATAAAGATTGATAAAGTTTTAGACGTTAGAATACGTTAATATAAGTAAAAGTTATCTCTCAACGCTGCAATTAAGCTGGAGTTAAGTCTCTACAACTTTCAACGTTAATTTGCACGTTAACTTTCTTTCAGAATAACAATTCAACAAATTTGGCGTGACTTAACGTTAACCCTTATCGTGACTTAACGTCATCTTTCGGAATTCCACAGAATGTGGTTTATAAGATATATATTTTTTAATAGTGCAGGTATCGAAATGCTTGAGATTGCCTGGTATAGGTAAACCCATTTAAGATTTAAGCGCCAAGGTGGCAAAATATAACAAACTAATCTAATAAACAACAACAACTTTTTGATTTATTGTAATCTGACATCAGAAGGAATTTAATTATATTTCTATGTCTTGATTTGTGTTTTCTCATGTTTTATTTTACCTAATAACAGGGAATGTCTGTAAATGTCTTGAAAAATGTCGATTCACTGACTATTAGATTAGTTCAACACAATACCGCCAGAAAGAGTCTCTCTTATTACCATTTGCCTATATACGGTACTATATATAAGCTGTGCTCATTTAACTGACAAAATTAATAAATTACGAACAAAAATTCTGCGACAGGTTAGCTGGTCCTCATATATGTTATTATTATATTATTAATACGTTTTGACTAATTTGGGTACTAGTAAAAACTTTATTTTCTCTTTTTAACGTTTTCGCTTGTAGAAACTAGAATGTTAACCTTAATTTCAGCAACTTAATTTGCAATCCTTGCAGTTAAAACGACTTCCTTTGTTGATATGTGGGTGGAAAAAACAATTCCAAACGTTGTAAAAACATACTTTATAGCAAGCCCTAAAATATCTAACTTGCCCTTTTCTTATAAAATATTTCGAGTGAAGAACACTGTATTGTACTGTAAAAAATATTTGATACAAACATCGTATCTAATTAATATTTAAGAAGGCTACCACTTAACATATTTTCACTAAATTTGTGACGTAACTTTTAAAGCAATCAGACATCACACGATGCTTTCTTCGTCAATACTTACCTGTTTACAAAATAAAAACAAAACTATTTAATATTCTGTTTTTTTTTTTTAACTTTATATACAAGTTTTTATTTGTCTCGGAGATTAATTGCAGTTAATTGATGTGAAGTGTGAATTTTCACACTTTTCAGGATGTTCTAGGTCAGGAGACAGCGACATACGACTCTTGAGCGAAATATAGCTCTTTGGGTACCTAAATATGGCTCCTTTGCTCTGTTGTATTTGCAGGAATTGTTTTTCTTTTTGCTCGTCGGATATTTCAATTATCCTTTTTTAGAGTTTTGTAGGTATGACCAAAAAACCCTTATACCGTCATTTTGTCGTCTGTTTGTCTGTCGGTTCGGTAAAAATTGTAGCCAAACGGCTAAACGTAGAGAGTTGAAATTTGGCATCCTTATACAACTCTTTGACCCGCACATAGGAAAAATACTAAAACATATCCTCTAAAAATATAAACAAATATGAGCTCATCGAAAAAAATATATTTTTTTTAAATTCTGAGTAGGGTATCAAATGAAAGCCCTTAGTACGTGGATTAACGATAAAAAAAATTTCAAAATTGATTATTTTAAGGCGATTTGTGCCAAAATTGTGCAAAAAAAAAATGTCCCACATCCTGTAGCCCAGATCATTTGTGAACGGTGTGAACTGGAATAGTACAACAAGAATTTTTGATCAGATTATGTTAATAATCTAATCAATATAAAAAAAACGCATTTTTTGTTTTTTGGTTGACGATGTAAAATATTTAATACGTTATGTAACACAGTATGCCAGTAAGGTTTCATAGTCTAATGGTTAGCCTTCTCGCTTCCTAAGTTGCAAACTAGGGTTCGCATTCGGTCTGGAGACAATTTTATTTTTTTTTGTGTATCTTTATTTTGATTAAATTATTTTGTCAAAATTCTCGTTATATTTTGGCAAATGTTGCATTAAATTTTTAAAAGCGTAAATTTAATAACCAGTGGGAATTGTTGAAATTATAATCTATGTTTCTAATATACGAAATCAGAGGGGCGGAGCTTATGACTTAAAACAACCAATGGAAGCCATAGGCGCAATTTTCAAAATCTTAATAAACCTTGCTATATAAAAAAAATACTGCACTTATTTAGAAACCTAAATAATGGTATTAGGCATTCGAATTAAAATTAACAAAAAAATATTTTAACATAAAATTTGTTTTGGCATTCCAAATAATCATCATTCACTTACTAAATACCTGCGAACACTGAAATGTGTGAAAATTCACACTTCACATCAATTTTTACTTGCCCGACCTTAATATATAAGGGGCAAGTATTGTAATCGCGAAAATTTTCGATGTCGAGATTTTGACGGATGACCACGTTTCATGGTCCAGGGAATCCAAAAAACCTATTTTCGAAGTGCCGTCCGTATGTGTGTGTGTGTGTGTATGTGTCTGTCTGTGTGACTGTGTGTATACACGATAACTCAAAAACGGTCTAACTTAAAGAGTTCGTTCTGGTACTAAAAAATTCTTCTATTAAATGGGAAGAACCCTATTGTTTTTTATGAAAATCGGTTGACTACAAATGGGAGTTTACTCGTGTCGATATTAATATTTTTGCGAATATTTAGCAACAGAAAAATATTTCGAAAAAATTTATTGAACAAAAGTTACTATAAATGCAATAACTAATAAATTGTATTTGAGACGTTTTTTGATAAAACGAAAAATTTCGAAAAATTTTTGTAAAATTATTTAAAATTTTTTAAGTCTCAATTTTTTCATACTTATATGTAACGTTTCTATGGTCATGATAATTAATTCGTAACTAGTAAAGCAAGCCTTGGACAAAAATTTGTATAGAACATAATTTGATGTATTTTTGAAGATATATCAAAATCTTTAAATTTTTTTTTTTTTTAGTTTACATTTTTTTTTAAATATTTTTTTTATGGGAGGGCAAGTCTAGCGGAGGTTTCCTTTCGCCACTGTTTTTTTTTTTTTCATTATTTGCTCATTAAGTTTATCAAAGTTCTTCAATTTGTTTTCTTACTATAAACAATTATGTTGTATAGTACCACGAAGCAAACAAGACCCCGGAAAATCTGTTAACTAATTTGAAAATTTTTAGACGGGTTTCCGTCTGACGCATAAATGGTAAGTATTGGTTTTACGCTTTATTTGTATAATTTGTGCTTTAGTATTTGTGTTTGATATAATTCAAGTTGATTTGAATTTATAACTCAAAATTGATTTGAATTTATAACTATTATTAATATTTATATATAATAATTCACACATATATAGAATTTCGCGCGAGTGTAATATGCCGTTGAGTGTACTTGGGAACGCATAGAGCGCTAAGACACGCCTACACAGGAACTTTGTTTGCTTCGAAGAACTATATATATTTTTCTTGTTTTAAACAGTTTTAACCCCGAAACACCCTTTAAGAGGATCCTATACTCTTTGCGTCAGGGTATCTATCGTTCCCGCCTGCTCCCCCCAATTCAAGAAGGCGTGAACGATATCACTGACAGTACACTCAGAATCATAACACACATTACACACATATTTGTTATTTTTGTGTGTCAACGGTCTGAGATATCTTTCTCAAACCTCGTGCAACGTTCGAAAAAAATTTATGCGCTTTAAGATTGACAATACTTAATTAAAATTACGATATCTATTTGAAGAACATTTTAAAAAATAGTTTTTAAAAAAAGAAAAAAATAAATAAGCGAATTATAAAACTTACCAAGAGATTTATAGGTATACATTTAGTGTTTAAAACAGTTTTTTTGGACTTTTAGCTTCCGCAAAAATGTCTATTAAATCTTCATACCTCATTAATCTTGCTCGATCGTTTTCAACACTAATTAATGTTAAGTCACAAAACCGCTGTTGTCCTATAGTACTACTTAGAAATTTTTTTATACTTTTTAACTCGGAAAATGTTATAGGAAATGTTAAAAAATAGTATAAAAGCTGTGCTTATTTTTCAAACTCTTTGCTTCGGATACTACATTTTTGTTATTAATTTTTAAAATAATTTCAGTCAGTTAACGATCTTAATATTTCAATATAATTAAATCTTAATCTAATTAACGAATCATACCTGGAGGACTTACCAAGGCGGACACAGTTTCTTTAATATAACGGAATTTACAGGTAATTTTTTAAGTAATTCCCATCTTTTCTTTTTTACACTGTTGCTAAAAAATACATAGATTTGGCAAACAATATTAAAATATTCTGAAGTTTGTTGCCTGCGGCTATAATGTATTCAATCGGTCCGCGGAATTACTATTATGCGTTTTCATTCGCTCGTTATTGCCATGATTGGAAGTTCAGTGTTGCGCATTTTTGTCTTCCAAAGAACTGCAAGGACTTTATGCGGAGTGAGAGAGAACACATTTCCCGCGTATTTTCTGAGATGGATTTTACTTTATTTTGAAATTTTTCATCAATTCGGCGCCCTATAATTTTGGTTTTGCGCCGCGCCGGGGTGCAATCGCACTGCCAGCACCCCCGGTTGCTACGCCCCTGTACTTAAGCTATTTTTTAGGAGAACTATTCATCAGATTTACACTAGAACAGGAATCTGCAACCTTTTCACGTCGGGGCCGCATTTAATAACGAAATTTTACAGTTTTTACGTCGCGGGCCGCAATCAGTAACAAAATTTTTTTGGCGGTTTTAATTCCTTTTTTAATTTCTCTATTTTAAGATCCTAAGTTTTGGTTTACGTCGGTTTACATAATTTATGTCGGAGTAAAAACCCCTAATGTGTCAGATGCCTAATCAGCTCGGTAATGTGTTGACTACGCTGGATATGAAAAGAAAATATTATATTTTCCTACTGGTGAGCCTACGGGGTTCAGCCGTAAGCTGAATAATGACATTTACACAATGACGCTAGATGATGTTTATTGGTCTTTGTCATAAACATAGATTGTTGGAGCAAAAGAAAGCGATTGTTAAATGTGCTCTGCAAGTACATTGTTATATTTCAGAAATTCAATACCATTTTTACATTGCTAAGAGTGCCAAAAGAAAAAGCAAGAGACAAAATTATAATCTTAAAAAGTATAATAGGTGTAAAAAAAACGATATGCCGTTTCAAGGAATTATCATTAAAGGGTTGGAACTAAGTCATTTTTAGTGTTTTTTTAAATAAATATTTTTTTTTATATTTTAAGGGGTTAAGTGGCGCCCCATATTTTGGCTGAGGCAAAGTGCCTCCCAAAACCGGCGCCCCATTATTGGCCGCGCCCGGGGGAAAACATCCTACAAAAGCAGCGCCCTATTCTTTGACTGCGCCCGAGGCAAAAGCGCCCCTACGAAAGTTGCGGTTGGTGGCGCTGTATTCCGGACGGTGTCCCGAGTCAGAGCCGCTTGTTGGGATTTTGCCGCGGGCGCAGCAAAATATGGGGCGCAACTTTCGTGGGGGCGCTTTTGCCTCGGTCGCAGCCAAAGAATGGGGCGCCGCTTTCGTAGAATGTTTTCCCCGGGCGCGGCCAAAATATGGGGCGCTAGTTTTGGGAGGCACTTTGCCTCAGCCAAAATATGGGGCGCCACTTAACCCCTTAAAATATAAAAAAAAATATTTATTTAAAAAACACTAAAAATGACTTAGTTCCAACCCTTTAATGATTTTTTTTTTTGATTTATTCAAAGGAATACTAAAATTAACTTAATCCACCCCTTAAAATACAAAATTTTAAATTTATTTTAAAAAACTAATATGTATATAATCCAACTCTAAAATACATTTTTTATTTATTTATTCAAAAGAACACTTAAATTTACTTAAGCCAACCCTTAAAAAACATTTTTTATTTATATAGTCAAAAGAGCACTAAATTTTACTAAATATAACTCTTAAAATACAATTTCTTTTTAATCAAATAATCACGAAAATTTTCTTAAGCCAACCCTTAAAATACAATTTTTTTATTTATTCTAATTCCCACCAAAATGTACTTAATCCAACTCTTAAAATAATCATTTTTAATTTTAAACAAAAGAAGACTCTAGCTCTTATAGTTATGGCCCCAATTGTGAAAAGCCCCAATTGTGAAAAGCCCCAATTGTGTACGGCCCGAATTGTCCATCGCGCCAGTTGTGAATGGCCCCAGTTGTCAAAAGCCCCAATTTTGTACGGCCCGAATTGTCCATTGCCCCAGTTGTTAATGGCCCCAGTTGTGAAAAGCCCCAATTGTGAACGGCCCGAATTGTCTTACTGCCCCAGTTGTCTGGTTACCATTCTGATCTTAAAAATTAGTATAAATTAATTTAAAAAGACCGGTAAATAAATTATAAATGATTTTTTCCCTCTAAAATATTTTAAAATCTTCTGTTTATACTGAAATAATCTATGAAATAAATCTTCCGAAAGCTAATAATGAATGACCTTGGATAAGTTTTGTCACTTTTCTTACTTGACTGTACTTGGGGCGGAGTTTTATAGATTCATACTTCTGTCCGCTAGAGGCAGCATATTTTCAATTAAAAAAATTCATTTTGACTATTCGAATTTTGCAGTATTACTAACTAATATAAGTCACAGTTGTGTATGTATGTACAACCGACACATTAAACTTTGCTTCCATTGTGTATTTTTTTCATTTTTTTTTGTTTTTCTTTACTTTCAAATTGCTTACTTTGCAAGTGCAATTATTCATAAAGAGGAAGGAATTTAAGAAAAAACAATCAACAGGATCAAAGATTTATATATTATCTTTACATATGTTTTTGTTAAATTTTGATCAGTTGATTAGCGTAGGTAAAATCCGACAAGTCCTAACATGTGTTTTACGTTCCGCGCGGACCGAGTATAGGATCCTCTTTCATTTTGAAATTCCATATAGACTATGTTTGAATCCTGGTTCTGCTCTACCACCATACCAAATTTTGTTAAAATATGACCAGCAAGGGCGCACACATATTTTTTTAAGGGACGGTCTTGGGGCGGACAAAACTGGGCTAGTAAAACACCTATTTGGTGAAAAGCAAAAAGTATAAAAGGGTATCATCAATTTTTAGTCACTCTTTTATTAAATGTTAAACCATTTTCCTTCCCATATATTTTAATTGCAAAATGCAAAACTTTTCTTATTACAGGACTGCTCCTATTAGAGGAGCGGTGCAGGATAAATGCAGTAGAAATTCCTTAAATAATAGATACTGATGTTATGACGTTAAATAAAAATTAATTTCGTATGTTTATATATCCACTATATTTTGAGATTTTTATCTTATTATGGTATAATTATAACATTCGCTTTGAATCTTAGGGGTGGTCCAGACCCACTGGTCCACCCTCCCCCTTCTGCGCGCCCCTGTTGTCCAACCGTTTATGCGTGAATCTCGGACCAATAGACAGAAACTGACTTTTTTGTAGAAATCGTCTTCTAATCATCTGAAACGTGTACAGACCAAATGAGGCCGAAAAAAACAGATATAGCTTCCAATTTTATTAATATAGATATTTTTGTAAGTCTGGGCACTTTTCTTATGTGTGGCCGTTTACTATCATTTCTACCATGTCGACGGACACACATGAGATGAGTGAAACAAGGGTGTCCAAACGGACGCGAGACATCTATACTAATATATAAATTAGTTCGGTTGTGTGTGTGGATGTATGTATGTGTGTATATGTATAATTGTGTGTATGTTCCCCAGCAGCAGTGAAAGGCAGGGGCGAAAGGGCCACAGGCCCAGGGCGCCAGCTCTTACGGGCGCCAAAGAACGCTTCAATATACATTTTCTAAGTTTTTATTAAGGTTTTCTATTTTTATGTAGAACAAAAATAGAAATTTTCATTTCTATGTCAATCTCGTACATATTAAATATAAAATTGAATTTAAATGCGTACAGATTTATTTATTATATACCTAATCATATTCAGTATTCTTTTGGACTTCTGCAAAATATATGCATATTTTTGTAAATAAATAACAAATGTCCATGTCCATTGTTTCGAAGTTAGTTGTTTAAATAATTTCACGTAGAAAATGATCTTTCAGCAATAGGTACAGCAGTAGGTACTTTTATAGTGATATATTTGATTAGTTTTCTTACACATCTGCAAAGATTCTATTCCTTTTTTGGTGGCACATTTAGGTATAGAGTGGTACCTCGACTTCAATGAGTTCCTGACCGCGGTTCGTATCTTTAAAAAAATCCAAAAATTAAAAAATATCCTCAAATTAATGAAGCAAATAAAGGAGTGACAAGGAGCATTTTTACTCTATGAATATGTATTTTGTATACCATTATATATTAATTTTTATTTATGCATTTTTGTTTTACGAGATTAGTACGGAAATCATCTTCCATTAAATTGTAAAAGAAATCAATTTTCTTTTGTCTGGTTTTGTGGTTCAGGAGTTTTCAGTTTGTTGCTTGTAGTAAAAAGTATAATGTAAAATAGACTTTATAAATTTGAAAAGAAACACATCATGGTTCGTATCTAGAGGTCGACATGAAATATGAAAAAAGTTAGTATCTTGAAAAGTTCGTATGTCGAGAGGTTCGTTAGTCGAGGTACTACTCTATTAGCTAATTTACTGAGCCACAACTAGTATTCGGAAGTTAACATATTTAAATTGTAATAATTTAAATCAAAAGAACATGTTTGAAGTAAGGTTGAGAGCACCCCACCCCTCTCTTCGCTACATCATGGCATATTCTAATCAAAGGGCGCAGTTTGGCTGATCATGCCCTGGACGCCTAAAGAGCTAGCGCCGGCTCTGATGTTCCTTCAAAACTATAGAATGGCTGCACCGATTTAAAAAATAAACTGAGTTTTTTTTCGAGTTATTCTTTTGAACTCGAAGTAAATTTAAATGTTTATCACTTCTCGTGATCGCTGAAGACGGAAACAGATTGTTGAGCAGTTTCCGAAACGTCCGAAATATTTTATATAATTCACGAAGTATATTATATCTTTTTGATACTAATACACATTATATCCTACTATTCTAGCCTAGCACTATCTGCAATGGCAAAAGTCCATAATAACGGTGTTCGCACAATAAATTTAAAAAATATATTTATTCTTTTATTAAATACATAATTGTTTATATTTATCTCGGGATGTGTTTTTTGAACTTTCAGTATTTTTCCTATATGTGGGTCAAAGAGTTGTATAAGCATGCCAAATTTCAACATTCTATGTTAATCCGTTTGGCTACAATTTCTACAGTACAGACAGACAGACACATGAGTGACGTTATGGGTTTTTTGGTGGTCATGCCTACAAAACCCTAAAAAATACAGGAGTATTTTTTTCACGAAGACGTCGCTGGACTCCTAAAATTACACCGTGGGCCGTTTCTTTTATTAAACCTACAAAATCCCAAAAATATAATGAAAATTATTTGAAAAACAACATACTTATTAATAAAATTATTACTCCTATGTGACGTAGTATTATTAATTTGAACTATATTTTAGTTGAATAACAAAGAATTTTATTTTTAAATTGATTTCTAAAAAAATAATTGAATGAAAACATCATGTTAAAAACAGATATTATTTACTTTCGCGAAAGATTACTCAGTCCTATAATAGCAACAAGCATTACCTCATGTTAACCACAAGATCAAACAACTCTGAAAATTACAGCACAATTAAGTTTATATGAAAAGCCATATGTTGTATCACCAGTACCGGCTTTAGGGGAACGAGGTTGGGCGACCGCCGAGGGCACCAAGCCAAAAGGGGCAGCGGACAGCAATACGGAGAAAAACTTAGCTAAAATTCTAGTAAAAAAATTGATGTGAAGTGCGAATTTTCACAAATACCAGGGTTTTGTTGGTAAGAAAGTGTAAGAAAGATACCAGTGGAGAACATGGGGGGATTAGGGGATAACCCCCCCTGTAAATTAGAAAAGAATAAAGCGAAAACGTTACAATTATATGGAAAAATCCCTAAAAAAATCAGTGCCAAGAACTCTGTACATATGTATCATAGCAGCCGTAAAATTATAATTACCGATTTTCAAGATTGCTCCACTTTTCAATAAGTATAAATTCCGATGTTGTGAAAATACCTCCCCCCCGAAATATTTTTCTGCGTACGCCTCTGCAGGAAACAAAATCCTGGATGTCCAGAATAGTTTTTTTATGATCATTTTTATTCGTTATTTGAGTAATAAGAGCTATCATTTGATTTTAAATAATTTCCTAAAATTTCGTTACAATAAAATTTAAATTAAAAAATCCCAGCGATTTTTTTTTGCTTTTGCTTCGTATCTGTAGTCCGTTCAAACGTTAGAATGCATATTGTTATGAGAAATGGGAGTGGTGCTGCCAAATGATGTAAAAGTGTCAAATATGCAAATGAATCCAAAATATTATGCGTTATTTTATATTTTTTTGTTAATAATTTGTTGAAATTAAATTGAACAAGTATCAGGGGAAAATGAATAAATATTGACACCGCGTTTTCAACGATAAGCGCGTTTACAGCTGGAAACCTCGCCAAGCAAGAAAAGGATAGTATTGCTGGGAAACCCCATTAGAGAGTATAAAAAAGAACTACTCCATTGGCTCTGTACTGCATTCTAACGTTTGAACGGACCAGTGGCGCACCCAGGAATGTGGGGGGGAAGACAAAATTATTTAATTTATGAATAAGGTTCTCACTTCTAAAGATGATCTAAAAAACAGTCCTCACTTCAGAAATACAAGGGATGACCTAAAAGAAGTCCTCATCTCTATTTTTAAATACATATATTTACCTAAAACAATGGTGATATTTTTTTTAAATTCCCTCTTACTTGGTGGGGGGCGCCACTCTTGTGCCACATTTGAACGGACTATAAACCTTCATTAAATTAATAAGAAATATATTGATAAAAATCTTCATATTTTTTTCACTATTAATAATGTACTATTTTATTTATAAGTATTACGCTAATATAAATGATTTAGTCCTCTTTGAGGCCATAAAAATAAGACTTAAACTCGAATCTCAGCTGTTAAAATTTTTAATTATATTTTTAATTTCAAAAGAAGACATATATTGCCTTAGCCATAAATACAAAATTCCGTAACATTATTAGCCATAATTTAGCCATTAATTACAAAAATAATTAATTGTCAAAAACACATAAACTGCATTATTTTCCAAAAATGCAATCTCATCAAAAATTATATAATTATTTATAATTTTTTCAGATTTTTAGTATACATATTTAAATTTTTACTACACAAAAAAGTCGACAGTTTTCGAAAAACTAATCTGATTTTTAAAAAATATTTATTTTTCTATAAATACGTACTCCCTCCGTTCCAAAATAAGTGTCCGATTTAAGAATTTTATTTGTTCCATAATAAGTGTCCAATTCAGTGGCGGCGCTAGCTCTTAAAATCTGGTGGGGCCAGGAAATTTTTGAGGAAAATTTTGGGGAGCCAGGAAATATTTGAAATTATTTTTTTATCGTTTACCCATGAAAATACAAGTGATAAACTAAAACAAAAGTCCTCACTTCTAAAATATATTTTTCTTCAAAAAATTCTGGTGGGGAGGCCAGAGTAGGGTGACCATTCGTCCCGCATTTTAACATTTTGTCCCGCATTAAGATGCGTCCCGCATTTTAACATTTTGTCCCGCATTTTAATTTTGAATTTCATTTTTTTGCTCTTCACTTGGATTTGGGAGGCAGAACCTATTTTTTTTGCTCTTCACTTGGATTTTGGGAGGTGAGGACCTTTTTTTTGCACCGTCTCGCGTTGCCTTCTTAAGAAAATGGTCACCCTAGGCCAGAGAAATTTTTGAGGGGGACCGCCCCCCCTCTCCGGACCCCTCGCTAGCGTCGCCACTGATCCAATTTCATAAAAAAATATGCAAAGGGATATATAACGTATATTTTCACAATTAAACTAAATGTGAGGAAGCTTGTAATCGTTGCCTCCTCTATGAAGCACGGCCGCAATGAGTTCATGAATACTGGACGGGGACTCTTTGTGTTGTAATGGTTGAATGGCGTTAAAGAAACCCAAATCGAGGACTAATTTAAATAAATAACTACTGATATATTTAATTTTATTATTTCAATAATCCATTAAAAAAACTAAAATCGGACACTTGTTTTGGAACGGAGGAAGTATTTGTTTATATTTATCCCGCGATGTATTTTTTTTAACCATCTATATTTTTCCTATATGTGAGTCAAAGCGTTGTACAAGCATTCCAAATTTAAAATTTATACGTTAGGCCGCTTGACTATAATTTCTATCGTACAGACAGACACATGAGTGATGTTATAAAGGTTTCATACCTATAAAACCCTAAAAAATTGATTTTTTAGGAAAAAATACAATTCTGGCATTATAATTTGGAAATGATAAAGGAAAAGAAGTAATCCTGTACAACAGCGCCCTGAGAATAGTTTTCATGGATTACATGTCAATCGTTAACAGTGATTCACCCTAAAGGCATTATCTTATGTTATTATTAAAAAGTTTGCTGATTTTTCAGCAAACTTTTTCAGTTTAATTTTAAGAAAAGATCGGAAATTGTATTGCCATTAAGTAGCTTAAATTAGTAAGTACGTAAAACTTATAAGCTGTGTAGCCAAATATTCCAATGTTTATTGAAATTTTAAAACTTATATTGTTAAAATCTGATTCCTTAATGGTATTATACTTAGCTATCTACAGTGCGATCATTATTTCTTGACCGTTAGGCAATACTTAACAGAAACATTTAGTTATCAAACTTATTTCCAAGGACATGTATACATAGGCGTATATTCTATTTTGGTTACCTTATATGAATTGATTATTAAATGAACACTATTTTTCTCTACACGCCAATGAGTTGATAACAAATATTAAGTTAGAAACACATTCATCGGGTGGGTTCGGACCAACGAAGTAATCTGATTGGTTCTTTGTTAAATTGGGATTTTTAGCTGTGAATTAGAATACAGTTTTGGTATTTTAAAATTCATTGTTTACCATTCTGTCAGGATTTAATGATCGCACTATATATGTATAAAAAGCAACGTCTCCGTATGTGCGATTTTCACTCGAAAACTGCTGAGACGATTTTTATATGGTTTTTTCTATCTGTAGCTACATCATCTGGTCATATTTTCGGCTGTTTTATTAAAATCGGTTATGCGGATCCAAAATTATAATGAAGTTTGTGCGCACCCAGAGCCGCAGTAAGGAAAACTTGCGCTAGGGGCAAAGCCGTGTTTTGGCGCTCTTGGTAAATAAAAACAAGGTTCTTACCTCTCAAAATTTAAGAGATGAGCAAAAAAAAAAGGTCCTCTTCTTCACAATGGTGCCCCTTAGCAAGCTCGTCAGCGCCCTTTTTCTTAGTGCGCTAGGGGCCGTTACCCCCTCCGCCCCCCACGATTGTAGATGAGCAAGATGCCATGCATTATCTGAGGAGGTACAAAACAAAACTTTATCACAGACATCAAAACTTTGGGTATTCAAAAAAAAAAACGTTTTTCGGGTTTAGTTTAATCACTACAATGATTTTTTTTTTTTTGTAAATCTATTATTAATGGTAATACGATTAAAATTAAATAAGTCACCCAGATCGAAAATTTAATTGTTTTTGAGATAATTCACTTTTTTATTTGTAAAAAGTTGGTTTTGCTGAGACTTGTCTGGGGATAAAGTAGGTTTTGCTGAGATTTGATTGGATAAAGTTGGTTGCGCACCAAATCGCTTCCAATCTTATTTCTTAAGAACAATATAATAAAAGCAAAATAAAATATTTGATGCAAAGGTCATAGAATGAAATTTTAAAGATTGAAAATTTTTCAATTAATACATGTTATAACTTGTTATTGTCAACTTGTAATTATCTACATGTGTTTTTAACCTGCGCAAATAGCGAAAATAATGGAGTGATGTGATTGGATGAAATGGAAACAGTTGATTTTGCACCAGATTCGCTTGTGGATAAAGATGGTTCTGTTTTGTCTTGCACAATTCGATGCGACATTATAAAGGGTTATGATTTTGTTCATATTTTTAGAGCCCTGCAATTCCGCGGATATTCGCCATTTTTCTGCAGATGCGGATAAATTATCATTAAATCGTGCAGATACGGATCGAATGCGGATTATATATCATATCCGCTTATCCGCAATATCCGCGTGAACAAAAAATCTTCGGTTGGACGCGTTTAGAACCCCAAATATGTAGCACAATACAAATGCCAGCGGCATTTGTATTGTGCTTATGCAGTGAAATAATAATACGTTACGGTACTTTTTTTTACTTTTCCCATAAAGACATACTTTATGCTTACTTAAATAGTTAAATATAGTAGCGTTTATATAACAGTCGTAGATACAACAATTTCTTTGGATTTATTGCGTTTATTAATTAAAGAATAATTATACATCGCCTTATTTTGCATTTTTTGAAATATTAGTAAAAATTAACCATGGTAATTTGCCACATTTAAAAACATAGAAGTTAATATCAAATGTAAAAAAATAAAAATATCTTCAAATTCTTGAAATCGTCATATAACTTTCATCTTCTAATAATAGGATGAATTTAAGAATTTAGTTTTATTATTAAGAATTTATTTTTTATAATTTGCTGACCTTATAGGACTTTTCTTGTTATTTATTGGTCATAAATGCTATAAATTAATCTGTTTAATTATTTCTAAATATCGCTGCTCTAAAATAATAGTGAGATGTCTTAAAAAACCAAGTTTTTGAGATATTACAGATTAAAGTTTTACATATACATTTTATATAAACTTGGTTTAAGAGTCGAATAATTGTAATTTCCATCTTTATTTTTTAATCTATATAATCTCAGTACGACGTTAGATAGAAAACATATTTCTGGACCAAGTAATATTAATTTGATAAAATTTAAGAAAATTTAGTAGTGTTTTAAAAAAGACATTCCAAATAAGGCGAAACATGTTAGATATTTACAAACAGACAGCAAATCCTGTGCGGATTGTGCGGATAAGTTTGCGGATGCGGATTTTATATGTACAAATTTTATATGCGGATGTGGATACAGAAAAACGTATCCGCGCAGGGCTCTACATATTTTTTCTGTTTTCTGAATAGCTTTCAAGGTAAGAAATGATAATCACGTGATATCTCGATTCTGAAAAAAATTTGATAAAAGTCGGTTTTGCTTTGTGCCTCCTCATCTAGTCGAATTCCTGAATTTTCCTAACTCATCAGGATTACCTCGTGTTCTTACTTTGAAAGTATGTGCACCAATAATGTTGTTAAAGAACATAAATTTGCCAAAATGTTGTAATGGAACACGCTCACAGATGTATAGTTTAAAAGACTATGTAGTAGAAGCAACCATTAAGACTGGTTGCGGTACAGACGAAAAGGTGGAAATCCCTAGAATTCCGATACTTCCTACAATTTAATCATTTCAGTACAAGCGCCTCCAATTTCCTGTCAGTTTGTTTTGCGAAGACTCTTAATAAGACGCAGTATCTAACCCTGATGATACCTGGCGTTGATTTGTGGATCCCGTGCTTCTCGCATGGGCAATTATATGTAACGTGTTCGCGTGTCAGTTCTAGCAACAAACTTTATCTGCTAGCACCTTATGCAGATGCACCAATAACGTTCCTGAGCAATATAATACCGCTAAAAGTTTGTAGTGAAACACGCTTACAGTCACCCCGGGCAAAGCCCTTGCGGGTCAGCTAGTAAGTACATATAATGAAAATTTCGTGATATATTAAATTATTCCGAGCATACTATATAGCAGTGGTTCCCAACCGGGGGTGCCGGTACCCCCAGGGGTGCGGGAAGGCATTTTGAGGGGTGCGAGACGAATAATAATAATAAAAAATTATTTTTCAATAAGTATATTTTCTTTCTAATTTTACTAAGGTTAAGAACCGCTGAATGCTACATCAATTAATTTGATCAATTTTAAAGAAATATTCATGCGATTTCCTTTTTTTGCTCTTCACTTTTTATTTTGATCAATTTGACATAACTCGACTGAAAAAATCTGAACACATTTTTTGTGCGGGGGCTTATTTTTACATTCAAAGGGGTGCTCACCACAAAAAAAATTGGGAACCACTGCTATATAGCAAGGTGGCCAGACTTTCTACAGCAAGAGCCCTAGTTACATTCCTGAAAATACTGGGAGCCACAACTAAAGTTATTGGTATAAAAAAAATTAAAAATCATAATTTATTTATTTTGACAATTTTTATATGTTTATTATTATTATTATTTTTATTTTTTTTATTTACTCCTTGCTAGTTGAAGAATTATGAATTTGTAATATTGAAATTAATTTTCGATCATCAGGTTGATAATTAGAAATTAAACTTCTTATTAATTCTTTTATGTTGGTTGATCACCTGTGAACGGAACTTCGATTTAATCAGTTTAATCGTTGAGTGCAATGATTCAACATCAAAAGTCGATCGAAAAATTGACAGTAAACGATATGCTGCATTTTTTAAATTGTACTTTATTTGTTGGTACACATTTCCAAAATTCATTGATCATTTGGAGACCTTGTTCTTCTTGCATCTCAATTAATTCTAATTCTACTGATACCGTTTGAGGAAGTAAACATTTTAATAATATAAAACCATTCGTACACATCGATTTCAAACGGATTTAATAAAATTGATGGTTTTAATGCTACTAAATATGTAAATCATTCAACATGTTTTTAATTTTGTTTTATAGTTAATGATGGCTGCAGGAGGAACATCAGATACTTAGACGGCTTTTTTTAAGCGAGGAAAGTGATTGATTGTCTTTTCTATTATATCGTTTTGTACTTTGTAAGAAAAATTATACTTTTCTTCTGAAACAATGCTTTGAATTCTGAAATATTCTTGACCTTACCTTCAATTACCGTAAAAAAAAATGGTAATTTTGAAATAAAACTAAACTAAGCTTGAACTCAGAACAGAACTTGAAGAAATGTATTTGTATTATTTTTCTAATGTATGTATTTTATACTGTAAAATAAATTTTAATTTTTTTTCAAAATTTTTGGGCCCCACCGCAAAAAATTATGTAAGTTGGTTAGAAGTGGGCCCCTCAGGCCTGGTGGGACTGAAGCGGTCGCTTATCCTGCTTCTGCTAGAATCCGGGCCTGGATATAGTTGTAATATATCAAAAATATATATTATAAAGAAGTTGTTTAAAATTAAAATAAAGAAAGGATTAGTATTTTTTTTTTCTATTCAAAATTGAAAATGTATATAACAAAAACTGTACGTAATAGATGCACGTCAGCAAGTATTACTTAACGTATCTCAATCACAATAACCATAACTGTTATGATGCTGGAAACCGAAACATGTTTAACGGGTATCCGGTTCTGGGTTTCGGGTAAAACCGGTACGTAATTTTGAAGTAACCCGGTTCCGATTACACGGTTCCGGATACCCGGTTACGATTACACGGTTTCGGATACCCGGTTCCGATTACCTGTTTCCGGATACCCGGTTCCGATTACCCGGTTTCGAATACCCGGTTCCGATTACCCGGTTTCGGATACCCGGTTCCGAAACCGTTTTTTTTTTGAACCGGTTCCTGTTCCGTCAAGAACGATTTCTAACAGCACTACTACAAACCTAACGTGTATGCTGGTGTAGTGGTTTTGCGCTGGCGTTTCACCCAATACTACAAATCTGATCAATACATCATACGTTGATAACCACCTCATTATGCACTACAACGATAAATCATTTATTTTTTCATTTAAATCGAGTTCGTCAATGAAATTTCGAAACTGACGGTGGTTTTTTGCGTTGATTCGAATAAAGTTTACGATTTTAATGGGCTGAAAAATGCCGAACGACCGAACGAATCATCTTCTGAGGCTCCGGTGTATTTACAAGATTTAGAAATTTAAATATATATATTATTTATTAGTCGAGCCACAATAAAACTTTTGAAGAGCCGCATGCTGCTTGCGAGCCAATGTTTGGCCACCATTGCTATAAAGATTTCATAAATATTATATAGAAATTTTACTATAAGGAATTGAAATATTCATACTGAAGAAAAGGAATGGACAGCATGTGATACCGGTGCCCCCAGTAAGGGGCGAGGGGGTCACTCGCCTCCCCTGAAATCCCCACTTTCAAGTGTTTTATTCCAAATCCTTATGGTTTGTTCTCAAATTTATTTATTTTTTATTTGTCTATTTTATATTCTAACTATTTTTATTATGCCTATTTTATATTTACTATCAAAAGTTAAACAAATTTTAATTCATGTGCATTAACTCGTTTCAAGCGCCGAGAGAGGGCCCGGGTCCCAGTTATACAATAAGTCTGGGCCCGGGAAAACAATAATTTTATAGAGAAAGTCATGAAATCCAATTTCCAGTTTGCCAATGATTGCAGACGACTTCACTTTTTATTTAAATAGTGTTCTGTATAAGTGATAGTTTATTTAATAAATTACTAAACATTTTCAAAAATATGCCTTCATATTTTGCCCCCTTCTGCGGGCGTCAATGGTATGTTACATCATATATAGAAAACAATTTCTCTGAAATCAAATTAATCAAAACTTATTTAAAGTCTGCAATATATCCACTACTATCGCAAAGACTGACCCGTTGAAAACATCGATTTCTCCACTCTACTAAAAGAGTTTTCCGATAAAATGGAAAAGAAAATTTTTAATCATTCGTAATGTTTAAGATTGTTCATTTAATGACTGTTGTTGTTTTTGGTTAAAAAAATTTGTCGTTTAAATAAAAAATGTATATATTTAAAAACAAAAATGTAATTGAATAAATTATTACACTAATTAAATGTATATATAATGACTGACTTAATATAATGATCGTCTGAGGAGTGACGCAAAAATATAGTCTAGCGCGCCACACTTTCTAAGGCCGGTCCTGTGTAGCACTCTGCTGCACGAGATTTCAGTGTCAAGTTTATTTGTATTACATAATATCGTATGTAGAATGTTGCATTATTATCAGTTTATCAAACTTATTTGTTTAATCTACGGAATAACTTTAAAATATTAAGATTTTTAGGAAATCTCTGTATAAACAATAATTGGTCTAACAAAAAGCAAGCTCCTCATTATGAGGTCCGGGTGAAAAGAATTTTTTGGGACCTCAAAAAATGTTTTCAGGAAAGAAAAAATTTTAATTTTCATACATTTCAGGATTTTGTGGGTATTTAGTAATTGATAACAAATTGTGGGTACATATTAAACATTATAAATTTCGAGAACTTTTGATAGAATAAACCACATGTCCTACCTCCCTTTATTTGTTGGCTTTAGCAGCTTTGGCTATTAGCCAGGTATAAATGAAGAGACTAAGGGTTTTTAAAATTACATTTATAATTTGATTTTTTCTGCTTTAATATAGGTATAAATAATTTCATAAATATCTAGAGTTAGTAGCAAGAAGCGTCTGAATATTGGTGTATTTAGGACAACTAAATTTTGAATGAATAGATTACGATTGCGAAAATAAATTGGGCATTCAAACAATAAGTGGTTCGAATCGCTAACAGACAACTTATCACACGGACAGAAAGGAGACGAAACCATATTAATTCTATGCTGATGATATGGAGAGAAGTTGTGATTAAATCTAAGCCGGATAAAAGTGCATATAAAAGATCTCCTTTGATGAGAAGAAACCCAAACCACATATTTTCATCTAGAGACTTACAAGCGTACTTAATTACGAGATGCCCTCTCATCAAGACCCAACTACAACTACCCAGTTTGTCAGATAAATATGTAAGCACGTGTGTTCCAAAAAAGTTGATAACTTTCGAAATAATTATCAGAATAAAAATTCCTGTTGTACTATTCCGGTTCAAATTAATGTGCTTATCAGAATATTTAGATTAACCCCCATTGGCTATAGAGTGTGAGACAAGTTTTTTTTTTGCATATTTTTGGAAAAAATCGTGTTTAAATAAAGAAATGTAAAAAAATACTACTTTTCGTTTCATAAATTTTTCTATATTGCAAAAAAAAAAATCCTGTTGGACTGTTCTGGTTCTTATCAATATACATTACTGAGATTTGTTCAGATTTTTAGATCAACCCCTCTGGTAAATAGAGTGGGGAACAAAAATTAAACACACATTTTTTGCGAAAATAACATAAAAAGATTTTTTACAAATAAAATTTTTTTAGTTTATAGAAACTATTTCGGTTCCCATAAATATAACATTCCCATAAATGTAAAAATTCCTTGTCCCACACCCTTTAGGACAAGGAATTTTTTAGCACATTTTGGCACAAAAACGTATTCAAATAAAGACATTTAAAAAAACTACTTAGTTTACGTCTTAAGGACTTTAATTTGATACCAACCAATACATTTTTAGAAATTATTATTTTTTTCAACGGCACAAAGAGATCGGATTTTTTTTAAAAACTGAATTGACCAAAAATCCATGTTGAATTTAAAATCAACTCCTCTGGGAAATAGCCCTATCCTATGACAAAAGTTTCTTAATACATTTTTGGTTTGATTTTCCCAAAACATAAATTTATTTATCCAGGCATTAAGAGGTTTCATTTGATACCATTATTCATTATACGCATATTTGTATATATTTTTCCCGCGATATATTTTTTTTATATTGTCTAATTTTCCTATATGTGGGTGAGAGTTGTACAAACATGCCAAATTTCAACTTTCGATGTTTAGCCGTTTGGCTACAATTTCTACAAGACAGACAGACACATGAGTGATGTTATAAGGGTTTTTACAAAACCCTAAAAATTGAATATTGAATTTTATATCAGATAGCAATTTACTTAATATATGGACTTCCGCAGATGATCTCAAATTTTCACCTCGAATTGAGTTTAAATTGGCACAAAGGGCCATATTCCAAGTTTATTACCAAGTACATGCAATGGAACGTGGAGCGACGAACGCATATTACATTGAAATGTCGAATATCACATTTGTATGATACAAATCTGTATATGTGTAAGGAAGGATTATAAACGTAACAAAAATTGTGTACAGTATTTAACTTTGGACTAATTTTAAGATCATTTTGGTTTTATTTTTTAGTTCCCGGCAAGTTCACAGAGTGCAGTAATATACTGTCGAAACGTTTAACATGGGAACTTCTTTACAGGGACGTAGCCAGGGGGGGGGGGCATAGGGGGCATTTGCCCTCCCCCCCAGGATAGTTTACCTTATATAAAATATAATTTAGGTTGTTAGAAGAAAATTTATAAATTTACCAGACTTTTATTGTTTAATATACTACAAAAGACCTTGAACAGGGGTCGGCAACCTGCGGCTCTTTTAGAAAATTTTGTGACTCTTTGAAAATTGGCTGGTTTTTATTTTAATATAATCTATTTTATAATTTTCAACTTTCTGCCTGTACTATAAAGGTTTTGTATTTTTTAGAATGTTTTATGGTGCAATTCACGCCCGGCAAATCCCCGAGCTACTGCTATTCCCTTTTAGAAGAAGTTATTTGTTTCGAAAAAAAGTTATCTGTATTTGTGAATGATTTACGTGCAAAAACATTTTTATATTTTATTAATTTACAAAAACATGTTATTACTGCAATTTTTTTTTTTTTTTTGCACCAACTATTATTAACATTCAAGAAGCTATTCGAGATAGATTTAAAGAGTTTAGAAAATATAAAGCTACACTAGCTTTTTTGACAAAACCAATTGAAGTAGATATGTAGCAATTATATTTATCACCTTCAATTAGTGGATTTGAAATCCAAAGGTTTATGGAATTACATATTCTTAAAACTTAATTCTGAACTGGAAAATTTAGAAAGAAAAAAGTGAGTTTTATCTTCGCAGCATAAGTGGACCGAAATTCGCAATCTTCAAAATGTAGATAAAGTTCTTTTCGAAGCTTGGAACCGTCTTCCAGAATCATTCAATCTTTTAAAAAATCATGCTTTTGGGCTAGTGACAATTTTCGGATCCACATATTACTGTAAGCAAATCATTTCACATATGAAATTAATAAAGAGTCAGTTAAGAAGTAATCTTACTGACCTGAAACTAGAGTGCTGCCTTAAGTTAAAGATTACTGAATATTCCAAATATTGAAGTCTTATAGAACACTATACAGGAGCAATCGTCCCATTAAAAAAATTATTATATTGTAATATGCTGGCAACTACAATAGGTATCACAAACTTAATGTATAAGTAAATATTAATTTACTAGGTTATTACCCGTCAACAATGACGGATTTATAATATAAAAATTTCAATTGTTTGTATGTGTATTTGGCTTTATTTTTTAACGTATCCTAATTTCGTCGCCAGTCTGCGAATCATGGGACAGGATATCACCAGTTAGCTAATCACGGGAAAGGGCGTCACCTGTCAGCCAATCAAGAAACAGGGTGTCCCCAGTTAGCCAATCACGAGAACTTTAGGAAAATTGACGTCATAATGTTACCGACACTACATACAGACACTTGCTAATTATATAGTTAGATTATTTATTCATTAACTTTTTAAGATGAGAAAACGATTCATTTTTACTTAGTACATTAAATTTATGTTGTTAAAACTAAAAATAATTTGAGACGTTAATTTATGCCTACGAAACCCTAGACATTTCTATATGTAATTATATTCGTAGATACATAGAGAAAAAATCTGCAAAATATTGTTCATATCAGTTAAAGGATATAGGCTTGTCTAGAGATTCTCGTGTATGCCTACGAAATCCTAGATATTTATTTATGTAATTATATTCGTAGATTCTTAGAGAATAAATGTGCAAAATATTGTTCATATCGGTCAAAGGAAACAGGAGTATCTAAAGTATCTTGTTTATGGCTACGAAACTCTAGACATTTATGCATATAATTATATTCGTAGATTCTTAGAAAATAAATCTGAAAAATACTGTTCATATCGGTCAAAGGATATAGGAGTACCCTAGGGTTTCTTGTTTATGCCCACGAAATCCTATACATTTCTATAAGTTATTTTATCCGCAGATTTTTGAATAATAAATCTGCAAAATATTTTTCATATCGATCAAAGAATATAGAAGTGTCTACAGTTTCTTATTTATGCCTACGAAACTCTAGATATTTCTATACGGTGTTTTATCTGCAGATTTTTAGAGAATAAATTTGCAAAATGTTTTTCATATCGATCAAAGAATATAGAAGTGTCTAGAGTTTCTTATTTATATCTACGAAACCCTAGATATTTCTGTTTGTTATTTTATCCGCAGATTCTTAGAGAATAAATCTGCAAAATATTGTTCATATCAGTCAAAGGATATAGGAGTCTCTTGTTTATGCCTACGAAACCCTAGACATTTATGTATGTAATTATATTTGTAGATTCTTAGAGAATATATCTGCAAAATATTGTTCATATTGATCAAAGGATGTAGCAGTGTCCAGAGTTTCTTGTTTATGCCTACGAAATCCTAGGTATTTCTGTAAATAATTATATTTGTAGATTCTAAGAAAATAAATCTGCAAAATATTATCCATATTGGTCGAAGGATATAGCAGTGTATATAGTTTCTTGTTTATGCCTAAGAAACCCTAGACATTTCTATATGTTATTTTATTCGCAGTTTCTTAGAGAATAAATCTGCAAAATATTGTTGATATCAGTCAAATGATATAGGAGTATCTAGAGTTTCTTGTTTATGCCTACAAAATCCTACAAATTTCTATATGTAATTATATTCGTAGTTTCTTAGAGAATAAAATCTGCAAAATACCTGTCAGTCAAGTCAAATTGGGAACACCTGTTCCCCAGTTAGCCAATTACGAGAACCTTAGGAAAAATTACGTCACAGTGTTACAAAATCACTAACACACGGTAGCTAATTATATATGTCCGATTGTAATACTTGATTATTTTAAAACAAATAAACAATTTTTACATTTTTTTCTTAAATATAGCATATATTTTTTAGCGGCTCTTCCATGTTATTGTGTTTTTTTTCAATATAGATTTGGCTCTTTGTCACTGAAAGGTTGCCGACCCCTGACCAGACCGCTGTTATTTTCTACCCAAGCCATGTAATTAAGGTCGTACCGACCAATTTAGAATATTTTGTTATTTAAAAAAAAAAATACTGAGAAAAAAAATAGTTTTACATTTTTGTGTCGCATCAAATGAAAGCTCTTTATGTGTACATTAACGGGCGAAATGTATTATTATTTTATTTAGTCCTTTTTTTAATTTTTATTTTGACGTGATTTTGACAAATATTTACCCAAAAAAAGTCCCATACCATGTACCCCGAAGTGGCTAATTTTGAAAGTTGGAAAAAAAAAATAATAAAGTTATGCACATTGAAGTGAAGCGGCATAGGTAGTATAGGTAAAACGGAACTTTTGATCAAATAATTTTTCAGAAATAAATCGATTTTTTTGAGTCGTTAAACAATGTTTAATTTTTAGCATTTTGTAGGTATGATAAAAAAACCCTTATACCGTCATTTTGTCGTCTGTCTGTTCGGTAAAAATTGTAGCCATACGGCTAAACCTAGAGAGTTGAAATTTGGCATGCTTATAAACTGTTCACTTTTGTAAGAACATACTACATCTGGTTATTTTGGTTACTTTTATGGTGTGTTACTGACTTTAAATGTCAATTAAAAATATTCCTTACGCTGTAAAACCCACTTTAGGTTGATAAGGTTATGATCATTATAATTAAGATATCATTTTTCAATATGACATATGTCAAATGGATCGACATTTTAAAAAAGTGACATTTTTTAATACCAACATGACATACAGCTTCAAAGGTGCAAACTATTGAAAACAAAATTCCCTCTTAGTTTGTTCTTACAAAAGTGAACAGCTTATATACAACTCTTTGACCCGCACATAAGAAAAATACTAAAACATCTAAAAAACATATCCACCTAAAAATATAAACAAATATGTGTTTATAGAAAAAAATATATATTTTTTTAATTCTAAGTAGAATATCAAATGAAAGCCCTTAGTACGTGGATTTTATTTTTGCAAAATAAATTATTTTGAGTCGATTTTTGCCAAAATAGTGCAAAAAAATGTTTGTCCCACACCATGTAGCCCAAATGGTTTAAACTAAAAATCTAAGTAATGTACATTGGTGTGAATTTTTGATCAGATTATGTTTTCGGAAAATAACGCATTTTTTGCAAAAGTTATAGTTATGTAACACACTATACTAGAAGGCGTATCCTGGTCTAATGGTTAGTTTGCTCACTTGCTACGCAGCAAGCTATGGTACGCTCTCGGGCAGACCAGACAATTTAATTTTTTGTTTTTTTTTTTTTTCATTTTTATTTTGTTTAAATTATTTTGTCAAAATTCTAGTTATATTTTGGCAAATGTTGTATTTAATTTTTAAGAGCGTAAATTTAATAACCAGTTGGAATTATATTTTCATTCTATGTGTCATGTATACCTAACCAGAGGGGCGGAGCATATGACTTAAAACAACCAACGGAAGCCATAGGCGCAATTTTCAAAATCTTAATGAACCTTGCTATATAAAAAAATACTGCACATATTTAGAAACCTAAATAATGGTATTAGGTATTCGAATTAAAATTAACAAAAAAATATTTTAACATAAAATTTATTTTTAAAGTTCTTAGATTAACAGACGATAAATTATTTTGAAAATATCGTTCATTTTGCCGTGATTACTACAAAACAAAATATGTCCTACACACTCAGCATGCCTTCTCTTATTATATACCTGTGAAATCCTGCAATGTGTGAAACTTCACACTTCACATAAATTTTTTAATATTGTGACGTTATCAATTAACAACTTTTCAGCGTAGTTTAAGAAGATAAAAGTAATTTTAAAAAATCAATTCGTGATATTAGTAAAAAAAACATATTTCCCAGAAATATTGTCTCCCCCCCTTTACCCAAAGGCCTGATCTAAAGATCAGAAAATAAGAAAAATTAAGTAATGCATCTTAGTGCGAATCGAAAAAGTACGAAACAGAATTTTTGATCAGTTTACTTTTTGAAAAAAAAAAATTATATTTATGAGAAAATATATATATATTGTAGAGTATGAATTAAAACTGTAAAGACTTAAATTAATAGACGACAAATGATTTTCAATTATTAATACTTTTGACGTAATTACAGCAAAAAAAATGTCCCAGACCTTCAGCATTCGGATCTTCAGTTGGTCACTTTCACTTACTAGATATGTACGAAATCCTGAAGCATGTGAAAGTTTAAAAGTTGCTTCAATTTTAAAGTATTAAATACTCCACGCTCTTCCATATACTGTTAAATACTCGTCGCAGAAGTATCGGAATATTAATTTTATTAAATTAATAACAAAAAATTGATGTTTTTGATTGGTAAAAAAATTGTTTTACTTCATTATCAAAACAAACCTATACTGATCTAATTTAAATTGTTGATTTATTTCTGAAACTTTTTTAGCAGTAAATCTCTTTGAAAGCGAGGAAGCATGCTACTGATTTGATTAGAATGATGTTTAAAATTAATCTCGAAAGTGTAACATTGACCATAACCGCTAACCTGATTATTTTATAACTAAACTTGTTTCAGCTGAATAATGCGGACGTAATATTTTCAAACAATATAGCAATTGTTTTGGAATAACGCAATTCCTATTATTAAATGGGAGATATATTTAAAACAAATGAATGTGGAATAATCTCACTAATAAATTGATTTTTATTTTAGATATTATACTGGTTACATCACTGAGTTTTGGTGAATGAAACAAAACAAATAAAATTCTTTAATTTTTTATTGTGACAAGTTTTGCAACATAATTTTGACCTTTATTTGACAGGAATATAATACAGTTATTTGCCAAGAGAAAGAATCTGCAAACGTTTCTAATCTTGGTGTAATATTTGACCCAAATATTAAATACACAATAAAAACAATAAATAAATTAAACAAAATAATCGAATATATATTTAATAAGTTATGTGTGACATGATTCTGTACTTCCTGCCTCAAAAGAAAGTAGTACAAGTACAATAATAAAACAATTTTATTTGTTGCTTATATTATGCTTGACCAGCAATCAAATATTGTCATTCGTGACAACTTGGTATATAAATAAAAATAATAAACCATAATATATTAAATAAAGTACTAACAAAGTGTATAATACAGATATTCAACATTAAATTAGCCAAATGTAAGCAGTCAATAAGCTTCTATACATAGGTAAAACACTTCACAACCAACTTCTATAAAAATAAAAAATAAAAATACCTGACTATCAAAATTTCACTGTATTCAATACGAATACAATATTGCTCAACAAATGCATACGTGCTACCGTGCATTTGGAATGTTACAAGCAATTCAAAACCAATACTAAACAACTCCAATTGAAAGACTAATGGACTTTTGATTTATGTAGAGGATAGTCAGCGGGCACTGCCTGCTCTACAGGCTTCCTCCGTCTCTCTCCCGACAAGTAGGCCTTGTAAAAGAACCTAGCGAACAGCACAAAGTAGCTAAAGTACATAGCTATCGACAGTTTGATGTTGAAGGGTGAGATGTGGCACTCAGCATGCTTGAGGATGTTGTAGGCCCAGATGTTGATAGCACAGCCAATTACCATCTGCAGCAGCTGCAGAGTCGTTATAAACATTGCAAAGGAACGAGGGGGCGAATATCCCATGCTCCGTAGGGCATAGTATGAGTACATGACCGCATGCACACAATAATTCATCACAATGAACCACCGGGCACTTGATGTGTATTCCGTGTACGAGAACCAGCTGTACAGCAACACAGTGATGTGGTGGTACCAGTGCAAGAAGATCAGGGGCTGCTTTCTCAGTACGATGAACAGGGTGTCCCCCAGCTCTGGCAGTTTAGATAGCACAAACATGTAAGTCCAAAAACCACTCACTTTATCTTGATCAATAAAACTAGGCACACAAACTGAGTGGTATAGTCCATAGTGGGTCAGAGAGTGTAAAAACTCTGGGACGGTCCTGCATGCTCCCATGATACTGAAGGCAGCAAGTACTGAATTCCACACTGACAGGACTCCTCTCAATTCGAATCTTTCCCGGGACTGCATCAAATACTGTCCTCCGAATATCACCACCATATACGCTCCAACATAATAAAATGCTATAGTCCAATTTTGCGCCATCCATTTCCTGGTTTCATGATGTATAAAATCATTTTCAAAATTAAAGACATACGAATAGTTAGGCAGCGTAACCTCCATGTACTGCATCTTGACTTAAACTTATAATATTTTGCTCTTACAAATATCACTTGCAATTTTATAATTCACAAATTCAACTATTAACAACTAATAACACAAATTTAGAATTGTTTCGGCACCGGCTTACACTAGGAATGAATGCTATTGAAACTCGGACGCCCATCAATGCGCACAACCACATATATTTGAACAGATTTTTATAGACATGCGCACTGGAAATCCCCACGCCCGCAGTCAACTGACATCACTCGTGAATCATTTTAGCACGTGCAATTTTGACTCTTATTGATAATTTGTGTAAATAAGAATTCATGTTCATGTACTTTGACAGTTCCAAGTGTAATTAAATAATTACAAGATGAGGAGTAGCGTTGATATTAATTAAAAAGAGTGCAAAAGTTTACTGTGCATCCTGGAATACGCATTTCTTTTTTTTTATCAAGATTTCGTGTAAAGTACAAAGTGTTATCAAAGTGAAACTGACAAAGCAAAATTCGTAATGGAAACAGTCTCAGACGAAGATTATAAGTATTTGTGTGACATAATACTTAATATAGATCAAACTATTACATTCAATAATTTGCTAGTATTAAAACGGCACTATGAAAATTTGATAAATTCCAATCGACAGTTAGAAAATATAAGTAGTTTAAGGGAATTAATTAAAATTCTGGAAAAAAGAGGTTGCCTGTCTCCAAAAAACGTTTCAGTTTTGTATGAAATAGCTACCAATTTTAATAAAAGTCACCTGTTAGACGCATTTCATAACAGAATGAACCTTGAACATGTCAGGGAAGTACAACCTGTCAACCAAGTTTTGGTTGCACCTCAACCAGTCTGTAAGTAAATCATTTAAGATTTGCTATAAAGAATTATCAAAAACAAAAGAAATAAAATTTACTTGCTGAACTTAATTTAGGTTTTTTGCACTTAAATCTTTTATAAATACACACTTAGGGAAAATACTGAGATTTTGACAAAACACAACACATATAAAATATAAACAAAAAAAAAATTATTTCTTTAAATTTTGTGTGGGATATCAACAGAAAGCTCTGTATATAGGAAAAATATGGAGACAGATAATAGAAGAAAAACTGGTACTTCGAAAAAAAAAATAACAATTGATAACTATTAACACTCTATTGTTGTCTTGTTCACATTTAATTCCTCCGTATATGCATTCTGCATTGCCCCAGTAGGAGCTTGTATTTGATTCTATATGATCGTGATATAACAGATTTCTTGATTTTTAGACGACGAATAAATTTTTCATGTTTAAAAGACAAAGTTGTAAATATAATAATTTCTTAAGATGCATGAAATCGAAAAAAAATGTTTAATTATTGTCACATCGTCCCTACTTTTAACCAGAGAGTCGACCCAAATTTATTTCGTTCTGGTTTACGGTTTCGTTCCAAGTAAAAATTTTTCATTCTAGTTTGGTTCGTATAAAAATTCCGGTTCAAATATCAAATAAAATCGAGTCTAACTCAAATATCTACCGGTATAAATTTTGGTTTAATTTTATTTACCAAATCCCTTCTTATTTTTGTTTTTCAATTATAAAATTGAATATACAAAAGAAATAGAACTTAATTTAAAATTTTATTGCCAAAAATAAATATATACGGAATATAATTTAGGAACATAAAAATGAAAATACAAAATCATATTGCACGTAAATAAAATAAAATTCAGGAAATTACAAAAATAATTAATAAGACACAGGGCCGGATTAAGGGGGTGCCAAGACAGTCAGTGGGGCGTAAGAGGCAAGGAGTGGTGAAAATTATGGTTAAACACTTACTTTTGCTCAACAACTATTTTTGACACCAATGAACAACTTAAATTCAGCGCCCCTAAAAATTTGGGTTCACAATTAAAGAGAAGAAAAATGTTAATAAATAATATGAATTTTTCTCTAACAAAAATAATAAATTACAGTTTGAAGAATTGCAATATTTTTTTAAATTTTTATTTAAAACCACAGAACAGGTCTAAATTTTCCAATTACACTGTGGCTCACACAGTTCACAATTTCCTTCTAATTTTTATTTTATTATAAAGAAGAAAACGGAATAACACAAAACTTTTTCTTGCAAAAAAATCACAGTTAATTCAGTCGTAAAAATAATATTTGAAATTTGAAATGAAAATGTTTAATAAATCCATGTTTAATCGACACATTAATATATTCTTCAAATTTGCTTCTGATAGATTCATTCTTTTATCAGTCAATATAAGTTTTATTAGCAAGAAAGCAATTAATTAATTTAATGAAAAAAAAATTGAACCAAAATTAACTGTTATTAACATTTCGTTCGGGTTTCGGTTTTTAAATTGAGCAATTTTACATTCCGGTTCTGTTAAAAATTCCGGTTAATTTCAGTTTTCAGTTCAGTTCTTGTCCGACTCTCTGCTTTTAACTGTAAAAAATTCTATTTTGAGGATTTCTTGATCTAATTTTCAACAAAAATCTTTTGTCCCTTTATTTCTTAAAAGTGTTGATTTAAAAATATGACAAATATTAGTGTAATTACATTGTTTACACTAATTTACTGTAATTACATTGATGTAAACCCAGGGCCGGCTCAGAGGTCGTGTCTTTTTGGGAAGCGACCCCGCATATAATATTTTTCCGAGGCCCCGCAAAACCCACAGCCGGCACTGTAAACCAGAATAGTATGCTAGGAATTTTTGATAGGATTCTTTTTTGAAAGTAATAGAATGTTTTTGTGTTCAGATGATTTATTATTTAATTTTTTAAAATGCTTTTGGCCCTCGTATCATCTCAAGACGTGCTCTAAAAATTAGAAAAAATTCTTAGTAATGTACATTAGTGTGCAGCGGAATAGTTAAGAATTTTTGATGTATAATAAATATAAATTATATGATATAAATTTAACTTACTAAAAAAATATATAAATATATATGTTTTTCAATAAAATCGTACATCGTACACAATCAAAAATAATCGTACAAGTACAATTTAAATTGTACAATTGCCAGAAGTACAATTTAAATTGTACATCTGGCAACACTGATTCATCTATAACTATCCAGTTCTAGTTAGTCAGATAAATATTGTAAGCACGATGTTTCAAACAAATTCAATAACTTTTGAAATAATTATCAGATTAACAATTCCTGTGGTATTAGTCCGATTCACATTAATGTGCATTACGCAGAATTTTTTTAGATTTTTATATTAACCCTTCTGAGTTGAAGGGTGTGGGACAAGGAATTTTTTAGCACATTTTTGACAAAAATCCTATTAAAATAAAGACATTTTAAAAAACTACTTTTTGTTCCTTAATCTACGTAGGAACTTAAAATTGATAACACCCAATTCATTTTTAAAAATTTACTTTTAAAAAACTGATCTGACAAAAAATTCCTGTTGAAATATCAGATTTTTAGATGAACCCCTCCGGGTAATAGGATGGGGGACAAAAGTTTTTTGACACATTTTTTGTAAAAATCCCATTAAAAAACTGGATTATTCAAAAATAAATATTTGTTTATCCAGGCATTAAGAGGTTTCATTTGATATCCCAATTAAATTTTTTAAAAATATATATTATTTTTTTTTCATTATACACATATTTGTTTATATTTTTCCCGCGATATGTTTTTTTGAACTCTCTATAGTTTTCCTATATGTGGGTCAAAAAATGGTACAGGAATGCCAATTTTCTATGTTCAGCCGTTTGGCTATTATTTCTACCGAACCAACAGATACATGAGTGACGTTATAAGGGTTTTTTGTCATACCTACAAAACCCCAAAAAGGGAATATGGAATTTTTTATCAGATTATTGTTTTGGAAGATATAGCATTTTATGAATTTTTCAAAACATTTAAATTTTGTTTTTTTATGGAATTTAAATTAAAGCTCTTAATACTTAATTATCAGGTGTATAGTTTGTCTCAAAGGTTTAAACGGAACTAAATGGAATTTTTATTTTCTTAAGTTGTCACAAGCTCACGTTTTAACGTTTGGTTGGGGCTTTTCTTAAACAAAATGGTTAAAACGTTTAAGGGGGCCTGGATTTTGAAATCTAGTTCCGTTTAAACTTCAAAAACAGACTATAAATTTATATTGTGCGGATTGTTGTGTCCAATAATTGTTGCCACTTACTAGATACCTATGAAATACTGAAATCTGTGAAAATTTACGATCCACAACGATTTTTAACTATAATTATTATTACAGTGCCTGCCGCACCAAATACTGTTAATGGAAGAGTCTATGCTGTAATATGTTCGGAACTGGGTAAAGGTTGGATCGATTTTGCACGAGCTTTAAAAATTCAAGAAGGAAAAATAGATGAACTTAAAATAAGATATAGTCATAATGAAAGAAGAACTTGTATTAATGAAATATTGGTATTTCATGAAGGCAATGCACATCCCAGAGTATGGAAAACACAATTATTAGATGCACTAGAAAAAGCTCGCAGAAAGGATCTTAGGAATTCCGTTCAAAATATTTTTGATATGTATTCTTAATAGTAATATTCAAGTGTTGTGTCTTAAAAATGATCCTGCAGTCTATATACGTAAAATTATAAAACATATCAGTACGCAAAATAAAACTGTGTTAACTCTAGTTTGTCAAAAAATTTCACTTTTATTGTATAGAACATACCATATTATTTTTGAAGATCGGCATAAAACAATTATCTCGTATAACTAAACGATAAAAGAACTAGGGTTCATGTTTACAACCACGTTGTAAACACTCAACGGTCAGTGGCGTATACATAAGTTTAAGTACTAACTATAAATAAGTATACTTGTTTTTGTTAAACCTTTAAGTAAGATGCGTAATGTGAAAAACTAATCCCTACGGCTATGGGTTGACACGCCTAGTTATATCACTTTTATTGTAATTTTATGAGTTTCCTAACTTTTTATTATTTTATTGCGATCTTCAAAACTAATTTGGTACGGACTTTAAGATGTATTTAGTCTGCCTCAAGTTCATGCAGTTTTGTATATTTAAAATCAAACAAGGACAGTTACTTTCAGAAAAAAATTATTCTTTAAAATCACGGAACTGAAGCTGAACCGGAACGAATACCTGAAAAAACCCTGTATTTTTTTTGAACCTGAACCGAACCTTTATATTTTAAAGCCAGTGAACCAAAACCTGAACCCGAACCTTTTATTATTAATGGGTAACCATATATATTTAACAGGTTCAAGAAATGATTGTGTACTTAACATTTTACATTTACCGAAGACAAAAAAAAATCAAAACTGAAATTTGTTATTTGGTCATTTATTTTGTTATATTTTATAATTTTATTGAATATGCATGTTAGATAAAGTGTATTTCAGCTAGAAAAGGTTAATCGATTTGAGATATTTCAGGAGAATTTGGGGAGCGGGTGAAGTAGAATTTCCCATCTCACACATATTTTACATTTCTCACACATTGTTTTTACATTTTTCCCGGGTGAGTCTTGCAGTATGATTTCTTGGATTATCCTGCAGGAATAACTCTTCCAAGTAATAAGTTTTAGTTGTTTAATTAATATTTATTGTGGCCTGACAAAATTCGACAAGTCATTGCATCAAACTCTAACGAAAACTGTATGAACTTTTTGGTCATCTAATATTTTTATTGGTACGAGAAGTATTGCTTTAATAATAATATTAAATCTATGTATACTTTGATTAAAGTAGAATTTGAAAAATAAAATTTTCTTATGTAAATTTGTTATAACGTGAGTTATTACACTTTTATTTTGAAGTACGGAAATATAATAATTATAGGCTATTTCAAACGTTTAAGCGGAACTAAATGGAATTTTAATTTTCCCTAGTTGTTACAAGCTCACTTTTGCTAAACAAAATGATATAAGTTTTTATTCAAATGTTAAAAATTACTAGATTGCAAAATCTAGTTCCGCTTAAACCAAAGAAACCGACTATAAACAGTTTTTACAAATATTAGTCAGCTGATCTACATCAAACAAAAATATTTGTGAAGACCATAATACTCGTGGTAAATTATTCGTGGTTTCAGTTTTTTTTTAAGTTGTTTTTTGCGTTATTACATATGCAATGACTCTCTTACGCAAAGCATAGGAATATAATAGGCGTTTACGTTCATTCAATCCACAAGATTGCTCAGATTGATCTGGTGACGTCACAAGATTAGTCGGATTGCTCGGATTTTGTTAATATTTTCGTAAGCAATATATGTCTGAAGTTAAGAAGTGACTCCTGGTGTCGGTGGCGCTAAATGCAACTGTAAAATTTTTGTCGTTGATTACAACTGCTACCGCATTTTGTTTTATAAATATGAGTTTATTATTACTAATAGAATTCTATCATATAAGTTGTTTTCAACACATTCCAATTGGCTGTAAGATTTAATTTACCCGCGCTAACCCCCACCACCAGCAATCCATTAATCCCAGCTATCCTGCCAGTTCATCGGATTGCTCCGGCGGATCAATCGGATTGACTAAAAATAAGCTAATGTGTACGCTCCGACTGACTTTACGAACGGATTGGGAGCATTTGGATCGCTCGGATTGATCTGACTGACTAAATGTAAACGCCTAATGTTTAATCGGGAATTTTTAAGGTTAGTACAGTCGATTCCGCTTAATTGGGACACATCAGGACTTAGACATTTTGGCCGAATTAAGCGGCTGCCCCAATTAAGCGAATTTCACATAAAATTAAACAATGCATATTTTTCTTTCAATAATTTTATTTTATAAACTCTTCGACAAAACTATAAATTACATACAACCAAAAATATAAATTTTTAAGAAAAAATAATAATAATAAATTCCAAAATAAAATAATAAATAGGTACATACAATTTAATTCAATGCAAAATTGCGTCAAGTGTAGTCTGTCTTTTGTAATATTTCACTTCTACAAAATCAGCACAGGTATTCAGTGCGGATGTAGGGCTCCCTTCATTTCCTTCCTGCATAAAATAACGCTGTGATATTAAATTCTTTGTACATATTTTTTCTTGAGAATATGTGTAACATAATATGTACTATGATCTTAAATTTACTGTCCCAATTAAACATGTAAATTTACTGTTGATTCCTTGGTTTGGTTTCTGTTCTTTGAGATTTGGCCCAAATAAGCGGCTCCCCCAATTAAGCGGAATCGTCTGTATTTTGTTTGATTAGTTATAAGCGGTGCGATATAAGATGATACCCCACATGACCTGCGCGAAGAACGCGTTTTGGTTTAAACTAGTCCATTTGATAAAATAGTGTGCCAAAAGCCTATACGTCGTGCGAGATTTCTTTGAACACTTAAACAATAAAAGACAATTTTTTCACGTTGGGTAGTATTTACGAGGGTGGTCTCGTTCACGCATAGGGGGTATTATCTAATATTGCGCCTACTCTATAAGTTTATCTTGCGGTATATTTTTAATTTGTTATTGTCAATATTGAAAACTGCCAATTGTAAATAATGTATAGTACTCAAATTATACAATATTTTTATGTACTTATAATAAAGATTTTATTACTTGTGAAAACGTGTGTTTTTTATTTATATATCATGTCCAAAGATAATTTTATAAGTTGAATATTGCGCGGCGCAAGAGGATAGTTATTGTGAAAATTGTTTTAGTGATACAATATTTCTTCACTGTGGCAAATGTTCAAAATATATTATTAAATTTTATCGTATTATTAAAGTAATCTTATCTCCTATTAAAACACACCTTTCTTCACAGAACCCTTAAAATTTTACAATTTGGGAAATCTGCTTTAGGTCAGTGATTTCTAACCCCCAGTTCATTTTTCTACATTATACCCCTCATATTATAAATATATTAATACAGTTGCCGTTTTTTTTTTTTACTTTTATATGTAAATGTAAATAATTAACATAGGCGGGGCAAAAACACTGCGGGCAGAGCCTCCGCAATAAGCGCCGCTTTTTGATGGGCGCCATATTGAAAATTTGCACTAAAATAAAATTATGTGAAGTGTGAATTTTCACACATTTCAGGTATTTAATAAGTGTAACAAGTCCACAGAATGCTGAATGTCTAGGTACTAGATCTCTGTTAAAGATGAATACCAATAATAAAGATGTCTAGCAAAAAAAGCTTTGCAAAGCAGAATTTTCAACGATTGTTAATATTAAAACAAAGAAACGCGAGGTCCTGGGAAATTTAGAAGAGGAGATGCGAGTGGCTTTATCATTTATTCGTCCCTATATTGCTGAAATCTACAAAGATCACCAAGCTCATGTATCGCATAAAATATGAGTTTTTTTTAAAGTATTGTAATTTTAAGTGATTTAATTTTAAATAAATATGTTTGCATCAATCAATATCGGTATTTTATTATTTTATAAAAGTAACACTTTGAAGAAGGGGTGGACAAACTCGCGCCCGCGACACTATGCCTTTTTTCTCTTCAATAATGAAGTTATTTTTGCGAACAATGTCCTTTTTTTTCATTGCGCCCTTGATTTCAAAAAGGTTGGCCACTCCTGCTTTAAAGTTTGTGTTGCATTGGTAGTGTTCCACGCAAAAAATATCAGAGTTTAGTGTTCCCCGACTTCAAAAAGTTTGAGAACATTGGTTCTCAATCTCCTAAAAAAAATATTGTCCTAGACTCTAGGACAATATTTTTTCTATATTCACATCAAAATCAGCAGTTTTATGATGATAATTTTTATTCGTTATTTGATTACTAAGAGCTTCCATTTGATTTTTTTTAACTAAATTTTAATAATTTACGAAAAAAAGCCACAATAAAATTTAAATAAAAAAAACCCAGCTATTTATTATAATTCGTATCTAAGTCTTCTTTAAATTAATAAGAAATATTGTGATAAATGGATTCAATTTCTCACTATTAATAATGTGTTTTTGATTTGATTATTTAGTCACTCTAATTGTAAGTAAATCAGAAGTTAAAGGAAAAACGTCCAGCTTTATTTATTCTAAAAGAAATAATTTTTCATCATGACAATGCACGTTCTTACAGCTAAAATAACACGCGAAAAAATTCTGGACTTAAACTGGGAAATTATTCCACATCCACCGTATTCACCCGATCTTTCGCTTTCCGATTTTTATTTCTATAGTCAATCGAACTTACATTCAAAGATAAAAAATTTCGAAATATCACCGATGTAGAAAATCACCTAATCAGTTATTTTAAGTCAAAACCAGAAAACTTCTATAGCAGTGGTTGGCAAACCGCGGGTCGCATGCGGCCCTCCATGAAATATTATATTAGTAAAAATGTATCTTCGCAAATTACTGTGGCCAGTAAAAAGCATTCTACGCAACGTGCTCAAATGACTATTATACTATCGTTGATTTCGGAGAAACATAATAAGTTATTATTTCTTTTTTTTTTTTTTAGTGCACCTCTTTTATGCATTTGTCAATATTAATAATTATTAATTAAATAATATTTGTCACTATTTGTGCAAACTGGCCCTCTTGAAAAAAAGTTTGCCTACCGCCGTTCTATTGAGAATTGACATTACATGTCTTGAATGACAGCCAAAATCACTACAATATATTCTGCTTTTATAGTTTTTCGCCACTTCTGTCGACATTCTAATAAAAATTCAATATGTTTTAGATACGTAATAAGTTCAAACAGTACTAGAGTGTCTAGTAAAATATTTGACCACCAGACAGCGTATTCGAGCGTGTCAGTTCTCAACAGGGAGGGTTTCAAAAAATTAGTACAACGTTGGGAAGCCATAATAAATAATGATAGAAATTATATTTTGTAATTATACATAATAAAAATTTCTAGATTTTTTTATTATTTTGTATTCTAAAATAATGGATTTTTTTCCGATCCCCCTAATATATAACAAAAACCGTACGAAGTACGAGTATGTCGGCTAGTTCGTAAATATGTCTCTCTAATACGCGTATACTTATAGTACAAAGATATTTTCTAAATGCTGTAGTTATAAATAAAATGTTTTACTAGCGATTAAGTACACCTCCGTTAAGTCCAACAAGTGTGTGTACGACATGCACAATAAAATTAACGTGGGTGTAACAACTTGAAGTAATTATTATACTACGCTCTTTATAAAAGAACATATTAAACATGAAATCCTATGATGAAGGAAGGAAAATGTAATAGTGTATTAAATTATTAACACATAATAACAATATAATTATTTTATTATAATGCTCCAGTATTTTTGCATCTTTAAATTTAACTTAATAAATACAGAAAACTAAAATGTAAGTAAAAAATTAAAAATAATATTGCAGGCAATTCCATTAGTAAAGTTACATTTTTATCATATGGTTGCCAAGAAAGTGTATGAATGAATATTAAAATTATATCAAAAAATATGTTTCAATAATACACGTTTTGGTATGGTCAACATTATCTATGAAAGCAACTTCACTTTTTAAATCAAAGAAAAATTCTTTGAAATAAATTTGTCATAGTTACAATCAGGGTTGCTAGACGTCCGGATTTCGACGAGAATGTCCCTGATACACAGTTTCCAATTCTTAATTTGCACAAAAAATTCCAAAATCGCACTAAAGAATGACTCTGTTATGAGAAATAAAAATACTTTGTGTAAGTTCCACATAATATAAATTAAAATACATGTATTTTGGTCACTGGTCATTTGATAATTGCCTATCAATATATTAACTGAGACTTAACATCGAGTGTTTTTATTTTCAGTTCCTAATTTTTATAGACCGGGAGCTCATGACATTTTTGGTCTCCGATTTCATACAGCATGCCTTTTGGAGGAGAGAATATTTACCCTGTGACAACAAAAAAGGGATGGTACTAAACCCCTGCACGCTTTCCAGTCATAGGGAAAATTGCAATTCCACTTGCACAAAATTTTTGTGTTTTTCTCTGATTTAAAATTGCTTGCCCTTTTGTCAAAAGAAAGTTATAACAAATTTAAAGTCTTTTAATTATAGACAAGCTGTATGAAAACGCGGAAAATCATATTTTTTTATTACAAGATCACATGACTGTTTGAGCCCTTTGGGACCCTCCAAATCGCATGCATATATTTAAAAGACTTTAAATTTGTTATAACTTTCTTTTGACAAAAGGGCAAGCAATATTAAATCAGAGAAAAACACAAAAATTTTGTGTTCAAGTGGAAATGCAACTTTCTCTATGACCGGAAAGCGTGCAGGGGTTTAGTGCCATCCCTTTTTTGTTGTCACAGGGTAAATATTCTCTCCTCCAAAAGGCATGCTTTATGAAATCGGAGACCAAAAACTGTCATGAGCTCCCGGTCTATTAACATGTTGCATCGAAAGACAACAACTACATCAGTCGATACCATTATAATTGCAGTTTCTGAATAGTTATTATGAATGATAATTGCTTGGCGGAAAGAACGAAATAGATTGTTATTGATTAACTTGAAGGTTGAATTAACGCTAAAAAAAATTTTACAATGTCGTACAAGGAGTTTCGCAAATTTAAAAAAACTTTAAATGAACTGGTAAAATTTGTGAAATATTTGTCTTTTAGTAGCGAAGTGCTGTCGTCGATTCAACGTAGCCGTTATATACTGGCAAGAAGTAGGTACAGTGGTACCTCGGGTCACGAACACAATTTCCGAACAATTGTTGACTCGACCCACGTACAATGCCTAGGCGCACGAACGCACCATGGCTTTGGCGCCGCGATGTGGACATTTTAAATGACAATGTGATGACCCATTTTCGGAAAATTATCAAATGTCTCTGGATCGTTGTTTTGTAAAAACACCAGCCACCGAGCCAGCAATCGAACCGCTTCCCAGGATACAAACACCAGAAATACCTACATAGTTGTCCGACGTTATTATAGAATGGGACTCTCCTTCAAAGGAGTAGTCTTCCTCTTCTTCCTCCTCTACCATCTATGTATCTGTACTATCAACCACAAAGGTAAAGATATAGTACTGTACGTTTTATATTATATATTTTTGTCGCACATAAATCCATAAAAAGTCAACAAACAAAATGGGGGCGGGATAAAACGGATTAATTGTATTTACATTAATTTCAATGGGAAAAATTGTTTCGGTTCGCGAACGGAGTCAAAGAATTTATTAAGTTCGTGACCCGAGGTACACTGTATTTTGAAAAATGCAAGAGGGAAAAATATATGTATTTAAGAAATTTATGAATTTTTACGTTAGTTTCATGTAATGTTATTGGATGTTAACACGTAGAATGAAAGTGTCCAGTTAAATGTGTCTAAAACTTTTTTTTTTTTAGTTTTCTTTTTTACTATAAAATCCTGATATACTTTTTTAAAAATCTGGCAGTCTTGAGTTACAATAGTTGTACAATGTTGTATAAAAACTTGATCCTATACTAGATCTTTGTGAAATTTAGGCCTTTACATCAATTTTGATGACCATATAAATTAAAGCAGGTCTATACCACAATTCGTTCCATAAATATTAATAACAGTGCATAAAATAATGCCCTATTTCGAAAATACCTTTTTTGTAGAAGCAGAAGCACGAATATCCGCCAAAAACCCAGTTTATGCCTATTGTGACCAGACGTACCGTTTTCAACGGAAGAGTACCGTTTTAAACTTCAAAGTACCGGTGTCCCAGCTGTCCATTAACGACAGGCAATCGTACCGTTTTTTGTGATGATACACTTTATAGGCGTTTTAATGAAATAAATACTAATTAAAAGAGCATTCTTGTCAGAAATGTAACTTAATAGGTTGAAGTGCACTTATTCTTCACAACACTCATCTGAGACTCATCAAGTAGCATTAAAAATTGAAGATGATAAAGGTTAGGTGATGGAAGTGATGCAAATAATGTCTAATCTTAAAACTAGTCTCTAGAAAAGAACATTTATATGACCTATTTCCCGACAAATTAACTATATAGTAAATGGATATGTTTGTTTATAACTTATTTATTCTTAACTTCATTGCCCAGTTGCACCCGCTTTTCTTAAATTTTATACTTATAATTTAAAGAAAACTGGTGCAACTGACCATATGATCATTAATTCTGAGCCTGATCTAAATTATTTTATGTATCAAAAAACATATTTTTATAAAAAATTTAATAAAATTTTTGAAATCAGAGAAAAGATTAACATTGTAAGAGTATTTTGGAAAATATTTTGTTATAATTGTAATGCAAACATTTTTAAAAATGCACAACGCAAAATTCGCAATTTCTCAGAACGTAAATTATATGACGTATTTTTACTATCACTGAGTCATATGTAAATATGCAAACAACTGATTCAGCTGTAAATGATTCAAATACAAAGGGGAATACCCTCTAAACTTAACACAAAGGGTATTTTGTACAGAGGTTCCCACAATTTTCTTTTCAAATGTAAGGCGTTATAAAAAGGCTCACAATTTTCAAATGGCGTTGTATGAAAACCGTGCTACCAAATCCCATAATATATAGGAGCAACCTGTATATATTGTCTATATTATTTCTATCATACGAAAATAAAAACCACATAAAGTTGGTTTTACACAGTTCAATTAATTGATCAAGTTTTTTGTCAATTGAAAAATTTATTGCTAACCTTGAAAATAAAATGATCGCTTTACACACATCAATTTATTTATCATTTTTTTTGAAAACTTTTACATTACCGTAAAACATGTTGACATATTTATCAAAATGAAAGTATTGAAAAAATCTTCACAAAATTACGAGCTATGAACAAAAAAATTAAATAAAACAACCTAGATTATGGTTAGTTAGAACGTTTGCGGTTCTGTCACATTTTAAAACCAAATATAATTTATATATTTCTAGGTTATGTTATAACTAAACAGTTGGCAATAATTAAACACATAAAAATATACCAAGAATTCCCTAAAAAATTGATGAAAAATAGAACTTGATCAATTTTTTCATCAATAAATTTTTCAATTAATTGTTGAAATTTTAATACTTTACACACATCAATAAGTTGAAAGTCAACTTTTTCAATTAATTGATCAGGAAATTGAATCGTGTACAACCCAGTTAACTTATTGGGAACATGACAATTAAATTCTATATTTAAGTAAATAAAATATGACGATTTACAAATATTAACTCTCAAAGTTTATTAGATAATTAAACTACATACATTGAATTTTCTCTGATTACAGAATAAATAAATAAAAAATTATATCAAGAAAGTAATATTTATTATGATAATGTACTCCGTTTTATTTGTAGCAGTACGATTTTGATTATATTTTTTCCATGTTGGCCATTTCAGACATCAATTTACAAATGTAAAATGAATGAAAAAACAAAATTCAATCGAAGTAACTTATAATACCTTACAAAGATGCATTAACCAAATGCAGAACAATATTAATCATACCAGAAACTATATGGAACAAAATATATAACAGAAAAAAAAACATTCATCTTGAAATGTTTGGCTTAATTTTTTATATTAGTTAAACGGTGTAGGTATTCTTCGTAACAGAACCAGCTTTAACCATCGTATCTTTGTGTATCTGATAGCCAATCTGAACTTTAGGAGGAATTCTAAGACGTTCCTTTAATTTCCTACCAATTTCTAATACTGCACTACTTCTAGAAGCATCAGCAGTCCATATACCTAAAATAAGAAATAGTACATCAGAAAATAATCTTCAGAAACATATAGTCTGCTTCTGTATAAATGCCATTCGGAAGAACCATCAGACCAGTATTTTACCAAACAAAATTTTTGATCAAGCACACCATCAATTTCAAACTGTCCAAAAGATTGGTAATACTCGTACAAAATCAATGAAACAAAACGACGCACTTTCTTCAACCAGAGCTACCAAATACTTGCTGATGACATCAACATTTATAGCAAAAACATTAATCAAATCAAATAAGCATTTCTAAAACTAAAATTAAAAGAGTGAAGCAAAAAAATGGACCTCGTAATAAATGAAAACAAGACCAATTATATTATGTTGGTATCATAGTCGGAACAAGAACACAGACAGGCATACAAGAACAAGAAGGTCAGCTTGATTGCTACAACACATACAATTTTATAGCAAGAGTTCGTATGTCTGGGACCGTTCATAACTAGCAAAAATTGTATATCCAGTGAAAGAAGCTACTTTAATCTAATAAAACATTTTATGTAAATAATATTGGAACAAACCAAATATTAGGTGTACCAGAGAGTGTTTTCGTTTATTTGGTATTATTAAAATAAAAACAAATCGAAAGAAAAAAATGTACTTTATCGAGTAAAATAGTTTCCATTGTGATCTATAACACTCTGCCATCTATCAGGAAGACAAAATATTCCCGATTTATAAAATTCCTGATTTTTTTAAGAAAAAAATTGTTCAAGTGTCATTTTAACATGGTTCATATCTCTAAATGTCTTGTTTCTTAAAAATGTTCCAGTGATCGAAATAAGTGATAATCGGAAGGTGCCATGTCTGGTGAGTAGGGTGGGTGTGATTAAAGTCACTAGATTATACAAAGTAGCGCAACGGCAGCCATACTGGGGCAAAAATGTCGCCAACACAAATGATTTTCAGTGATTCCAACAGTAAAAAAATAAGAAACTAGTACTGCCAAAATTTTTATTTTAAACATTGTATCACGATTTTTTTCATCAAAGATTTACTATAACAAAATTGTGGTACAATTTCAATTATTTTTTTTATTTTTATTAAATAAAATGGATATAATATATAAATTTAAATGAAACTTAACCTTAAATATTCAAACCGCTGACAAAGGAGGTTATCAAATTAGAGCGAGAAAGAGAGATGTGACTTCGCAGACGCAAACTTAAGAACGCAAAAATTGCTGATTTAGTTTGCTTAACAGGGGAACCAATGTTGCAAATCAAACTCTGGGGTCTATCATCCTCTTCAAAGGCTTGCGTTACTTTGTATAATCCAGTGACTTTAGTTTTTACAAGGGAAGAACCGAATTAAAGCTACCTTCAAGTGCCATATAACGGCAGTAAATTTGGAAAGAATTATGATCGTTTGAATTTTAACAATCGATCAATAGTGACTAAAATTTAAATGTAAGTGGGGGGTTTATTGTACTTTTAAAACTGGTAATGTACTTCTAATGGCGGGTTGTTATGCTACAACATACAAAACAAATGATTTTAACTCGAGTTAGGGATAATTCTTACTTTAGCAACCGGCTATTAATCGTGCAAAGAAATGTTGATCGGCAAAAGGTAGATATCTCAAACGCTGTGTCGATAAATGAAGTCACTAATCGGTCACACAATACATGAATTTACACATGTGGCTTAAAATCATGACGTGTAAGTTTTGAAAATAAAAAAACAACATGCAACATATCACTACACCGTCCTCTAGCCTAATTGATCAGAGAAAGAGAGCATTGTCTTAAATAATATTGTTACCACTTATGCCGGGTTTACATTGGTAGAGTAACAGAGCTAGTAACTAGCGCAAGTACTAGGCGCTTTACTCTACTATCTTATTTTCAGGATAGTAGATGTTCATACACAATTGACATACTTATCTTATTTTCTGGATAGTAAGTGTCAAAACACATTTGACATCTTCACTGTAATTTTGTTGTGAAATTATCTTTTTGCAAAAAATAGTTTATGAATATGAATATACATCGTCGCCGACTTGATGCCATTAAAAAAATGGTATTTTGTATTACAGCATTTCAAATTATATTACTCTAAAAATTATGTAAAACTAGTTATAACGTCTTTAGCTAAGCTACGGCTATAATATTAAGAATAGATTGATAATAATTATGTACGTGTCAAATATAAATATTACTTACGTTTTCAAAACTCTTATAGACGGTGTTACAGCAATAGCACAATACAAAAAAGAAAAAATAAGTGAAAACTTTGGCACACCAAAAATGTTGGATTGGAGATGTGAACACTTCAAAAGAAATATTTGCAATGACTGAATAATTACACAATTCGTAAAATGTCCCATATTTCCATGTGTTCTAAGAATTTTGGTTAACCCCACCTCCGAGCCCTTGTTCCAAAATTAAAACAAGTTTAAAATGTATTTTCGGCAAAGATTAAAGCATTAGACCTATTTATGGTTTAATCCCTTTTGAATATGACCATAAAATTTTACGACAAATTTCCTGTCTATATTGTGTTTTGCATAAAATTATTAACAAATGTGAAGAATGAATTTACACACATTTTAGGTTTTCAATTATTAAGGTTTTTTAGGGTTTTGTAAGTATGACCACCGAAAAACCCTTATAAGAAAAATAAATGTATATTAAATAAAAATTTTTAATAAAAATAAATATTATTAAAAGAGTTTGAAAAGGTTTCATATATCACATGGTATTGTTAAATTGAAAAGAAATCATCAAATAATACATCAATGTTACAAAATTTATGTAAACAAATAATAACTTATTTGATATGTGTTGTTTTCTATTTGTTATGACAGGTTAACACTTGGCGCCAAATTCATATGTATCAATTTTATGTGCTAGTGGACAAGATAGTAGCTAGTAAATACGTCGACGAGCTAGCTGCTATCCTAGCCCAACTACTGGCAGATAGTACTCTACTAGCCACAATGTCAACTGTTTACACAGGGATAGTGACTAGTAGCTAGTTACTTGCGCTAGTTACTAGCTCTGCTACTCTACCAATGTAAACCCGGCATTAGGGCCAGTTTCTGAAAGCTTAGCCGAGTTTAATCTTTTGTTTAAACTCGGTTACAATATAACAATCCCATAAGTAACCATAGCAACCATTTTCTAACTATTTGGTTATAGTTAACTAATCTTTCAGAAACTGGCCCTTAGTATTAAAAACAGACAAATTGGTTAAAGTGATTAGAGAAGCAAAAATTAATATGGCCCAGTTGCTTAAAGCGTCGTCTGGTAATCACGCCGTCAGTTTGACGACATTGTAAAATATTTGACAATGTCATGAGAAAAACAATTGATTGTGTACTTAACAATGCTTTCTGCAACACTTGAAGACATAATGCATAGTTAACTACACTGTCAGACTTAACAACGCTTTATGCAGCTGGGCCTATATCTTCGGCCTGTAAACAGTGGTGTCACCCCAATTTAGGAACAACCGGTTTCCACAGTGAGGGTGAGGGCATGGGCGGATCCAAGGAAGGGGCAGTGAATTGTAATGCATCATTTTCATGGTAGTGTCAAAGGCGCGACAGGGGAAAGGGGCGTGGTGTTATATTTACAAGTTCGAATTTCATGGTGGGGTTGGAGGCGTGATAAGTGCGCGTTTTCGGTTTTGACAACATTTGTATCTAACCCAAATCTAACCTAAAAGTTTGTACAAGTATTTGGACTAAACGGTTATTCAATTTCATTAAATATGTCGTCAAATCGAAGGAGACGTCTAGCTCTTTTTTATGCATATTTAGACTTACTGCGATATGAAGAAAAGCGATGGTGGGTACGTCCCATATATACATAGAAACAGAAGGCAACAGGGAGATTATTTTAACTTGTTGCAAAAAATGACACACAAAAAACACAGACAGTTACTTCAATTACAAGAAAACAATTTAATACACAATCTTTTTTACTTGACATCACAGTTTAGAATGAAGATTCTGTTGGCCCCTGCTTGGGGGTGTATTATTAATATACCCACTGCATGACATTTCTGCAGACCAGATATTTGAAACCGAATCTATAATAATAAACTTTATGACTGCCGACAACATTGTAAAAGTCGCTATTTCGCTACATCAATTTGTTTTTTTATTATTTTTTTTTTTTAGGAAATTAATATAATAGTCTCGCTATAGATCTCACCATTCCGAAAAAATATATCTGTTTCTATGGTTTTGACGGTGCGGCCAGCGCTATAGTTGAAATTTCTGAACTGGCGACACCGCGCTTGTAACACCGCGCCTACGACACCATGGTACAGGTTTTTTCAAAATAGAGCGATCCTATTGGTTGAAGTTCTTGTACCACGCTTCCAACACCAATATGAAAATGATATATAATTGAACGTGAGCCACCCCTCCAAGAAAAATATTTGGCATCTGAACCTCTCTCAGAAAAAAATTTCGCTTCCGAGCGCCCCCCCCCCAAATACATTTTGTCGCTGTTATTGTACTTATTCCACCTGACCTAACATTGCCAGGATAACATTACTCCGTTTGCTATGGCAGCGTTTCCCGACCTTTTTTTATGGCGGACCGGCAAGCGACCTAGAAAAAATTCGCGGGCAGGCAAGTTAAGAAAGTAATGTGTATCGCAAAAGTTTTATATTTTTTATTGCACTGATTACAAACCAAAAAAAAACAACAAATAAAAAATCACATTTAGTGAAAAAAGAAACAAATTATTACTTAAGCAATTAACAGATTAAGGACCGATTTTCATCTCAAAATTAAGTGGGTTATAACTTATTAGGCGAATAGTTGCATATAGGGTTGCGAACTTTCTTACAGAGCTGGGCCGGAGATTTTCTGGGGGAGGGATTCATAGATGCGTTTTTTTTTTTTTTCTCTTCGATCTTTGGTAATTTTATCTCTTAAGTTTGTTCGTATTTTGTAAATTTGTACCCCCGCCCCCCCGAACGAATTGATTGGAAAATATTATTATCGTCAGGAGCATGCGCAGAGTGAATTTAAGCATTTTTAGTTCGACCCCTTCAAGTTTGCAGGCGCCACTTCGACGTGTTTCTCTTTTCCCCTATCTATTGAAACACCCCCGGATCAAACATAACATTCGAGAACGAAAACAAACGAAGCGGGTCGAAAGCGCTCCAGCGAACATCGCACTCACGTAAAACAGGTTTGTATCCATGCCTTAGCATTGAACGGTGCACTTTTTTGAAACTCGCACTTTTATATGAAGTTTGCAGCGCAATATACGTTTTTATATCCAAAATATTATTTTAAATATTTTATTATATGGGCTGGAACACGGAGAAATGTTAGTTGGGCCGGAGATTTTATTATATGGGCCGGAGTACGGAGAAATGCTAGTTGCGCCGGAGTCTCCGGCCCAAAAGTACACGGTTGGCAACCCTAGTTACATAGTAAAAAAATCCCACGGACCGGCCGTTGGGAAACACTGTGCTATGGTACTTAGATTATAACTTCATAGAACAAAACTTCATAGAATAGTAAAAAACTGTGCACCTGCACAACATGTGTATGTGAACAAATATAAAAAGCAATATAATAAATACAAAAATATGAAATATCTGGAATCCAAACACTGCTAAATTTTAACAACTGGTTTCCGGAAACCAGGCTGGATGACAACGCTAGATTTTTTGTAAAAGATTGTGAAGATTTCATGAAGAAATCAGCACAAAAACTAGCACGTATTGGTATACAAAATCCCTGGAAAAACATGGCGCAATAAATCAACTAACAAACTTAACTGTCCAAAAAGCATATTAATACTAGGGCGCAAATAGCTATTGTTGCCGTGCGCCAAAAATGTTAACTAATATATTAGTACTAGGTTTAGTGGGTAAATAAGGGCAGTAGGATCAGATTTAGTTTCAGTGACATCAACTTGTAGGTTTGTGATAGGTAGACTATAATTTATCTAATTTAATAATTCTATACAAGAAAAAAATATAAAAAAAAAGTAACTCACCTATTTTATCTCCCTTTCCTCTAATATTTACAACTGCACCACACACATCTTCTGAGTTTTCAAAAGCTTCACCGATCATGCATAAGATCTATAAAAGCACATTTATAAAACTATCTTATATTAAACAAAGTATATGTTCTGCAAAAATTCAGTAACATATCTTTTTATAAGTTAATGAATTTATCTTATACAGACATTACGTTACATTTAATACACTTACTACATCCAACCAGAATCTATCTAGTTCGGTTCCTCTTTGCTTTTTATCAAGATTTATCAGCCATCGACCTCCTCGTTTATTAGCATCGTCTTCCCACATAGGACGAATGCCACGTTTAAAGAGGGAATAATCACAACCCTGTCGCAACTCACTAGCTAGCTTTATGTGGTTAAATAAGCTAAAATAATGAATATAGCATAAAATAGAAATCTACATAATTATCAATAACGTTTATAATATTGAAAATTATTAACATCACCAAAATAAAAAGGACTAACTACAAAGATAAAATATGTAAATACCTCCAGAAGTCTTCCACTGTATTAAACGAAGCAATCTCCTTTTGATTTTCTTCCCAAGTGTTATTACGATCATTCTCGTAAAACCATAATGTCCAAGTGTGTTGCAACGGATGTTTGATCGAATAATCTAATGGTAAATCTACCTCACCGTCCGCAAGCTTCTGAACTCCTGCTTTCTGTAACAATTACAATCCATATAACCTACATTTAATAAATCCAATGCAGTCAAAAAAACTTAAATATAAATACATTTTTACACAAATCAACAACGGCTGTCATAATTGACATTACTGTAAATAGTTGATTGAATAAAGTTTTTCATTTTACATACCAATATGGACATGTTACTGCCACGAAATTTTAGCGACCGGTAAATTTAAATACAATTAATTAACAGCAACTGACAATTATTAAACAGATAAATCAAGGTTCCATGCAAATTCTAATTAACATTCATAATAATAAGAACGTCTATTACCTCAGTTTCCACTAAATTATTTGACATTTTGTCGTATGGAAAGTCGAAACTAGAGATCAGGCAACAAAAAGAACAGAATTATCAGTGTAGCACTATAAATAAAAATAATACAAATATCCCTAATATATATTACAACACCCACACTACTTTATATTTAATATTTAAATAACACAACATTAATAAAACTAAACTAAACCAATATTTATTTGTAGCTCTAATATTTTAGCAAAAATGTAACACATTCTATCTAAAATCTAGGGAATTTGATACTTTCACAATAATTGGAACAGGAAATGCAATGCATGCGCAGACACTTCCTATTCAGTTCTTATTTTTGTTCAATGAATGTCCATAATATGTTAAATGTAAAATAATAAAAATAATATTAAATATTCCATATTCGTATAATTATGTAAAAAAAATTCATATATTAAATACTATTTTATTGTAACTGGATAGTTAGAAAAAATATAATTAAACGCGCCAAAAAATATATCAAAATGTTTACAAAGCCAACTGTATTAGTTTAATTCATTTATTTTATAATACAAAAACAAAAATAAAGTGCGATTTAACAAAAGATTACTTTTTCATTAAAATTAATAATTCATTCTCCGACTTTTATTGGTTTTTGAAAATGTTGCCAAAGTTAGCATTATGATACTAGAATTAGTTTTTCTTCCAATTTATAAGCTTATGTTTCACTTTTACTGTGAATGACTGTTAAGAGATTACTGGCATTATAGTCAAGTTTTTGATTATTTTAATTTAAAAACGGAAACACGACAATATTTGAGCGATATATTACATAAATATTACATAGCAAAATTTGTAATTTGGCTCCACTGCGCAGGGCGAAAACAAAAACAGAGGTTCTATGTCACAGCTGCATTTGTAGAAATACTGCTGAGTTGAGAAGCTGCAAATTACAGTGCATTATAACTGTTATATTATTGAGGAGAATATATTTACCATTTAAATAACAGTGTAAAATTCGTGTGTAATAAGTATATAAAGAAACAAGCAATAATAGAATTATGCTATATGCTCCAACCTAATATGCAATATGTAATTTAAGATTAATTTTTTTGTTTTTGTCAAATTTTACAATCATGAATACAAGATTGCCGTATTTTCCGATAACAACACCCCCGCCGCCATCACCGCCAACAACAAACTTTACAGTAAGTGTTACAAACTAGAATAATAAAAAACAAACGAACAGTTAATTTGACCGATAACCACTACGACATACTTTCAATCGAACAAAAATTTATTGTGTCTCATACAGATAACTCCTTCGTACAGTTCTTTGTTGGGATTAAGACTATTTATGATAGAAAAAATCTGGATTTATCAATATCGAAAAATGCCAATGGTTACAATAACAATTCATATTTTGCGGACTCCGTTCAAAGATATTGTTAATTCATATTTTATCTGATAATTATTAATTGTTTTACAGTTTATAAAACAAAGTTACTTTATTTGACAGTCGAGAAAATACAATCCAACAGTAGCATGTAGATTTTGATTTTATATTTTGCGTTATAACATATCATGCCTGTAATAATGCAACCTGTCTTTTGTAATTATTTAATATATCTACATATTTAATAGCCAATTTCAATTTAGCCAGGACTATTAATTCTAAATGGTCAATTGTAGAACAATAATAGAGGGCCACAGAGAGATGGTAAGATGAAGGTGTTATCCGAGAAAGGTTTTAGTGAGGGTTCCGACTTTGTCAGTGTCGCCCTAGCATTTTTAATTGATTATATTGGCTAAACCTTGAGTGATATATTGACATAATGTAGATATAAAAGGTAGATCGTAACGAAATTAAAAAAAAAAAAAAAACCACAAGAGCATAGACCTATCATGCACCGATATCATATATTATTGAAGATAATTATTTAAGAGTGAAGATGATATCCAATATGACTTTTATTTAGTATAGTTTTACAAGTATTAACAATTTGCAACTCATGAGAGACACTATAAAATTATATTAATTACGCATTTAAGTTTTTACAAAAACTTAAGAGGTTTATACACTTTCACATGCGTTCAAATTCTAAACATTTTTTCCACTCTGAAGTTGGTATCTCAAAAATATGGTTTTCGAAGGCTTCAACAGCTTCTTGTGGTGATGAAAATCGCTGTTCACGCATTTTTTCTTTGACATTAGGGAACAAAAAAAAGTCGTTAGGGGATAAATCAGGTGAATACGGACAATGAGACATTAATTCGATGTTTTCTCCTTCAAATAATCAATTTTTTGACGTACTGTGTGGGAGCTTGCATTGTCATGATGAAGAATTATGCGACGTTTTTGGTTGTTTTTCCTGATTTTGTCGATGACTTCTGGCAAACAAACTCTTGTATACCATTCAGCATTAACTCTTCTCCGATCCTCTAAAGGAGTGGTTGCGACATGTCCAGTACAACCGAAGAAACAAGCGATCATTTTCTTGGAAGTGTTTCGTAAATGAACAACTTTTGTGGGTTTCGGTTCATCTTGGAAGACCCAAACAGTGGATCGTTGCTTAGTTTCCGGTTCATATGAATAAAACCAAGTTTCGTTACCTGTAACGATGTTGTATACAGATTTTCCAGTGCCTAGGTTAATTTTTTTTTATCATTCCCTTTCCGCAATCAACACGAATCTTTTTGAGCTTCGGTCAAATTATGCAGAATCCATCGGGAACAGATCTTTTTCACAACTAAATGTTCATGCAAAATCGAATGTATTGTAGTCTGCGATATGCCAAAGGATGCTTCTATCTCACGGTAAGTCACAAGCCGATCTTCTTCAATCATTTTGCGCACAGCATCGACGTTTTTTTTAATCACATTCGATTTTAGTCGACCTTCACGAGATTCATCACTGACGGACGCACGACCACGACGAAATTCTGCAAACTAATTGTATAGTCTTTTCTGATGGTGCTTCATTACCAAAAGTTGAACGAAGCGAAGCTATACATTGTTGTTGAGTTAGGACTTTACTAAAATCGTAAAAAATCATCCAATGAAAACCTTCACGAGTAATATCCATTTTTTCACAAACTTTTTTTAACGCTCACTGTCAATAAACTATTCCGTGAATTCATAAGCTGCCACTGATTTCACAATAACAAATGTAAAATTTTACGAATATAGTAATGACGCATTTCAATATTGCTATCTAGTGGTCGTTTGTAAAAACATAAAAGGTAACCCTCGTAGTTTTTGTATTATTAAGTTTATGGGTACATTGCATCAGAGATTTATATGTATCAATTAATTTGGAATAATTAGAGCATTTCACGCAGCATAATAAAGTATATTAACTGTTAATTGCAATTTTTTTTTTCTGTTTTGTATATTTAATTTAAAATTTTACATTCTAACATACTAACAACAATACCAGGCGTCGCCTGGGTATATTTCTCGGAGCATTTGGTGCTCCGTGAAGCGTCTCCTAGTGCTCCGTGAGTAGATTAAATAGAAAAGTAAATAAAATAAATCAGATGTGAAAATAGTGTTAGTGTTTTTTCAAAACAAACTTTTGACTCAGAAATGATACGATACTGAAGATAACAAAAGCCAGTACAATAATATTTTATTGCCCCCAATAAATGTAAATAAAGGCCCTCGAATCTCAATGGTTCAATTGGTCATTCACACAGTTTTAACCTACATGAAATACAAATGTACAGCTGAGTGATTGTTCTGTTACAAGGCTAGTATATTATATAGACCGGGAGCTCATGACATTTTTGGTCTCCGATTTCATAAAGCATGCCTTTTGGAGGAGAGAATATTTACCCTGTGACAACAAAAAAGGGATGGTACTAAACCCCTACACGCTTTCCGGTCATAGGGAAAATTGCATTTCCACTTGCACAAAATTTTTGTGTTTTTCTCTGATTTAATATTGCTTGCCCTTTTGTCAAAAGAAAGTTATAACAAATTTAAAGTCTTTTAATTATAGGCATGCTGTATAAAAACGCGGAAAATCATATTTTTTTATTACAAGATCACATGACCGTTTGAGCCCTTTGGGACCCTCCGAATCGCATGCATATATTTAAAAGACTTTAAATTTGTTATAACTTTCTTTTGACAAAAGGGCAAGCAATATTAAATCAGAGAAAAGCACAAAAATTTTGTGTTTAAGTGGAAATGCAATTTTCCCTATGACCGGAAAGCGCGCAGGGGTTTAGTACCATCCCTTTTTTGTTGTCACAGGGTAAATATTTTCTCCTCCAAAAGGCATGCTGTATGAAATCGGAGACCAAAAACTGTCATGAGCTCCCGGTCTAATAGGTGTGGCATATATAATAAATGCAGTACAAATTCCTTCAAATTTTCCAAAAAAAAATAGATAATGGATGTTGTGACGTTTCATGCAGTAGGAATATGAATTAAATTCTTTAGTTCTCTTATAATTCAGACAGTAGGTCAGTACGTCATAGGGGTGCAGTGTTATTTATTTGTTTTTGCTGGGATTATTTTTCGATGGATCGCTGGCTAAAGTACGGATCGTTAAAAAAAAGCTGCTGCAGTCTTTGTCTCAGAACGTCCAGTAGACGACGAAGTATGTTCAAATATTATAAAGAAAGTACCTATTTCAATAGTTTTTTTATCGGTATTTTCTATTTTGTATTTTGAAAAGCTTTTATTGCCCCAGTGCTAGTTATGTTTTTACCGACCGCCACATACATATTATACATATATAAGGGAGGTATTGAGATTATACCGATTTTGACATTTTTAAATTTCGGTGGATGTGCACGAAATAAGTTCGTACATAATTTTTTTACTATTTTTAGCATGATGCCTGTTGGTCTGTCTGTATGTCGGTCCTTGGGCACGTGTAAAGACAATTTTCGCTAAACGGATTTTTATGAAACTTCATTTTTAAACTTTTCACATCAACGGCATCAGTTGATCAAGTTTTGGTAAAAATCGGTCATCTAGAAATGGAAGATTTTTCGTATAGGTTTTAAGATTTTCGCGGATATTTCGCAACAGAAAAATATATATATAGCGACGATAGTGCTCCGCGAAGAATTCTTTTCGTAAAAAGTGCCCCGCGGCTCATAAAGTTTGGGAAACTCTGTATTAAATAATGTTGAATAGAATTAAAGAAACATATACATGAAAGCCATAGATTATTCGTTGTTCAATTGTATTTTTTTTTTAAATTAGTTACTCTATGAATTAATTACATATGGACTTAATTCCCTGACATAAACAGTGCAGGATCCTTTTAATAAACTGTGAATCCTAGTTTAAAATTCCATTGTAAATAAGTTTTTGACTTATTTTTAAATAATTTCTAGAGCTTTCCACCGCCGTTTACACCAACGATACCGCCTCCTAGTCTTTCACCAACATGGGAACGAAATATACAACAACAGCAACTACAACAACAACAACAACAACAACAACAACAACAACAAAGAAATAATTGGCAGAAGAGAAGACCGTGGCAAAATCATACGTTTAAAGTCCCGTATCAAGTACCTAATAAACCATATACAAAACGGTTTCAGCAAAACAGGTTAGATGATAAAAATTTATATGTAAATTATTTCCCCTGTATCCATAGGTACATGTCCTCCGCAGATGTTTCGCGAACATTAGAACACACAGACGTACATAGTGTAGAAACGTGAAAATAACACGTTTCCATATGTTATTTTTACGTTTCTATGGTTTCACGTGTATTTTGTTAAGGCTGTATACGCAGAGCCGTAGCAATGCCGTGGCATAGGGGCAAGTGAGAGGGGCGCCATCGTGCGGTTTTTCTTCTTTTTTGGTCATCACTTGTATTTTAGTAGTGAAGACCTTTTTTTTTTGTCATCACTTGTATATTAGAAATCAGGACCTTTTTATTTTTTGGTCATCATTTGTATTTTAGAAATGAAGAACTTTTTTTTGTCATCATTTCTATTTTAGAAGTGAAGACTTTTTTTTTAGGTCATCACTTGTACCATGAGTTCAAAAAGTAATTACATAAGGATTGGATATGGAAAAATAAAATAATGTCTACTGCAATCTTTATATAACAATATAAACTTATGACATAAAACAACAGTGATGACAGTTAATTAATTCCAAACCTTGCAGTAGACATTATTTCATTTTTCCATAGCCAACCATTATGTAATTACTTTTTGAACTCATGGTATTTTCACCTGTCTATTAAAATAAAAATGAGACCCTACTTAAAAAAAAAGGGAAAAAATAAAAAGAGCGCTAATTTAGGTTAACTTTATTTATTTGTTGAATTATATGGTTACGTCGGTAAAATATAATATGATGAGGAAGTAATGGGATTCGGACTGGTCAGAAATTAAAATTAAAACAATATTTTAACTTCGCTAACGTTTCGATTTATTATGAATTCTTTTATTATTTTTACTTTTAGTATTTTATTTTATTTTGTGACGTTTTAACTTAGCTCTGATGAAGATTTCATAAGAAATCGAAACGTTAGCGAAGTTAAAATATTGTTTTAATTTTAATTTCTGACCAGTCCAAATCCCATTTCTTCCTCATCATATTTATTTATTTGCCAAGGATGCCGAAAACATTGCTACGGCTCTGTGTATACGTTATACTTTTCACTAGACTTTCTAACTTCCGATGTAATTCAAACTTCTAAAACTACTTTCTGAAGTATTAGTAACACCTGATAAGAGTTTGGTTATAATAAACAATTTATAAATATCGTTAAATTATATTAGTTTATATTTAATTATACTTCAGTATAGTTTTTTTATACAAGACCAGTTCTCAGTCAGGATTTACAAATGTCAGAATAAGTAAAATAGTATAGCATAAAAGTAACGTAAAGTTGAGAGCCTGAGAAAGTATCGATATATCAAACAAAATAGGATTGTAGGTAGCTTCAAAAGTTGTGTTGGATGTCGAATACCATTCAAAATTTAAAGGATGTGGAAAGTGTGATTTAAAGATTGTGTTTCACAATATACTTTTTACGTCAATACTACGCAAAAGTACTTAGGAGAAAAGTATAATTTAGAACAGACTTAACACGTAAGGTTCCTGTTTTTTTTTTTTGCCTCGTATATTTATAATCATTGTGCTATATTCGTTTACTTCACACTAAGTTACATTATAACAAGATCTAAAGGTTTGTGTCTTTTTAGTAAATTGGCTAATATAATACACTCACCGGCAAATTTAAAGAAATAGATTGAAAATTATGTTTTTTTTTTAAATTTTATTATTTTGTAGTCTATATCTAGATAGCTTTGAATGCTCTACTAAACAATGAACGAAGATTGTATCGGCGCCAAGGAGAACAAAATGCACCATTTAATTTTGCTACTATTGTATCTTTTAGTGGAGGTTCAATTATGGTGTGGGGTGGAATATGTTTGGGAGCTCGCACAGAGTTAGTGGTGATTGATGATGGAGCGTTAACTGCAGATAGGTACATCAGAGATATTCTTCAAGACCATGTTGTACCTTTTGCCCCATATATCAGAGAAAAATCCACCCTAATGCAGGATAATGCGCGCCCATACGTCACCTACTGTGTAATAGACAAATCAAGTGGGTATAACAACAATGGGTTGGCTAGCGTGCTACCCTCACCCTGTGTTCAAATTTTCGGAAACAAACAGACTTTTTATCTTATTTATTTGTGTTTGTGCAAGATTTCTTTTCTTGAGTATACGTAATTTTATTGATTTTATCTATTTATTGATTGTTTAATTTATTGTTTTTAATATGTAGTGTAGTCATTTAAATGGGCTTTGTTAGGCGCAAATAGCCTTTGTTGCTGTGCGCCAAAAATTTTAACTAACTAACTTGGCCAGCGTGCTCCCCTGACCTCAACCCGATTGAACATTATTCCAAAAAACATCGTACTAGAAGATTACCTGAGAGATATCAACAATATGTACACTAAAGGGAAAATAATTAGATTTTTATGTCTGTTCCTTTAAATTTGGCGGTGTGTGTTTATGTTTTAAACATATAGTTTAACCTATTATTTATTTATTTGTAATCTATTAACTTTTAACGATTGAATGTGGCTTTTGATTCTCTTTCTCTCTCTCTCTCTCTCTCTCTCTCTCTCTCTCTCTCTCTCTCTCTCTCTCTCTCTCTCTCGAAATGAAATAATGGATTAACCGAAAATTATTAACGGAAATGAAAACAGGAATATTCAGCTTTTTCAATCGAAATTGAGAAATTGAAAAAAATTGAGAAATCGATTTGAATGAAAATGAAATTGATAATATTTTCTACCGGTTTTAACTGGATTCATTTCATGTTTTAGCAGTTCTGCAGTCTGAATAATAAATTACTACTATGACGGAGTTTTCTTTTAACAAATACGTATTTTGCATGGCAATACCACATAAAGGGGCATTTGTGGATTTACTTACGCTTTATTTATTATCTAAAAAGAAATGTTTATTATAAAACTTTGGTTATTATTTAATTGTTAATTTAGGGCCCCATAATCTAATTTGGGTATATTCGTTACCTTACAAATATAGCCTGTTTCTTTGGTTTAGGCGGTAGATTTTGAATTTTAGTAACTTTTACCGTTTAAGTGAAGCTTTTGATAATTTTGTTTAGCAATAGCCCACTTAAAACCTTAAAAGAAGAACTCATAAAAATGAAAATTCCAGTTAGTTCCTCTTAAACGTTTGGAATAGACCATATATAATTTTTATTGGCATTTATTATAAATTATTAGTCATTAATTATTATTAGTATTTAGTAATAATTATTTGCATTGTTTTTCAAAATTATCAGAGTTTATTTATTAGTATTTAGTAATAATTTTTAATATTTATTATAATATCGTTTAAAAATAATTATTAGCATTTATTAATCATTCTTAGAAATTATTAATTATTATTAGAATTCTATTTACATTATTAGCTTCTATTGTTCTGTCAAAGCATTATGACCTTTTTGTTATAGCAAACACAGTTAACATATCAATTTTTTATATGAGCATATAAATTGTTATCTTAAATTATTACATTTAAAAATGAATCATAAAATAAAGCCTTGATATGTTAAGTTAAAAATAAATATTTTTCTTATGATGTTCCATGTGTTACACCAATACATTGCATTTATATTTTATTAAAAATAAACATTAGGTAAGCCTTTTTAAGATTGCAGCGCCAAGGTGGCAATATTGAAACTAATATAATAAACAATAACAACCTGATGTATTATAATAATCTTTAACGTCAAATTCAACAAAAAATCAAACATTCGAAATGGTCATAAGAGAGACTCTATCTGGTGGTATTTATTGAACTAATCTAATAAATAATTAATCGACATCTTTCTAGACATTGAAAAGATATCCCCTATCATTAGTGAAAATAAAATATAAGAAAACACAAATCACAAGAAATAAAAATATAATTAAATTCCTCTAGATGTCAGATTATGACCCCTGTCTGCCATAATGTTGAAATTTTGCTTAATTTTTAATTTTCAGTTTAACTATGTCTTAAACTTTATTTAGCTTCGCATCACCGTGAATAGGTGAAATATACTGTATATCTTTAAAGTTTAATAGTTTACTCTTTAGTCGGTGGTTTTGGAACAATTATTTTTAAACTAAAAATACGGGTTTTTGCTAAGTATTAAAAGTTTTTATTGAATCCCCTTATCGCGGATGTATTATCAATTTCTTAGCTTCGTGCGGAACTAAATAGTATTTTTTTTATGTTACATGCCTGCATCTCATATATTAAGTGATTTTGTAAATGTTGGCTAATATGCCCAAACCATGTCCGTTTATGTTTCAAATGTAAATTTTTTATTTGAATTGTCATGTCATACTGTTATCTTATACAGTTGTCAAGGTAATATTTCATTTAGGCCTGGTTTTTCCACCTTCAGGTAAACCTCTAGGTAGCTATCTGACAGATAAGGTTATCTGGAACTTCATCTGTTGAATAAATGTCAATACCAATCAGTGAATTCAATTGGTATTGACATCAGTCTTATTATACGTTAGGTAACTATCCGATAGATAAAATGATATTGAAAGATGGGATGACATTTATTCAGCACGTAAAGTATCACATAGCCTTATCTGTCAAATAGTCATAGATAAAAAACAATTCCTGCCGACATTAATGAGCTGCACGGAAATATTCAACACTCTTATGGCCAATTGCTAAAGTAATAATTATTCCTAACTCAGGTTAAAATCATTTGTTTTTGTATGTTGTAACATAGAAAAACAAATGATTTTAACTCGAGTTAGAGAAAACTCTTACGTTAGCAACCCACCATTAGTGTGCAGTTACATTGGGTGCGGAAACATGCGATTTTTTGAACGCACGAGAACTGACAACAAAACAAACACAAGAAGTTAAATGAGCATGGTTACATGCATACCTGCGTGCGGCAACTTGCGTCGACGCACAAACATGTTTGCTTTTTGATGCGTCCAGCAGGCCAATAATATGAGTTTTGATCCAAAGACTTTTTTTACAAAATTAGAAGAAGAATAGAATTGTTAATATGCTGCTGCATAACAATGGGGATTTTTTATTTCGTTATTTATCTGTTTATTTATTTATTTTGTTTTCTTCATTTCTTTGAAGTTCTACAGAAACAAATAGGTTTGTTTCTGTCCGAAAAAATCAACAAAAAATTAATGTCGGTCTGTCTGTTTTTTCCGAGATCCACGTAAAAATTATTATTCATCCAGATGAAAAAGTATTTCGGACAATAATTTTTGTTTTTTTATTCTAAACAATTTGTGTCATACACGTTTTTGCTGTTAACAATAATGGAGATGTTTAAAGATAAACCCTTAACTCCACAACTATTCATCTAAAAATGCATATAACAAAAATAATTTGTTTTATTACTATAAATAATGTTGTTTTATATGTTTTTGCTGTTCAGTAACAGATATTTAAAATAAAATAGTTTAATTTGAATGAAACCGCACGCAAGTCGCACGTATGTACTGAAACCACCCATCCGCGGATCAAGACAAGAACGTTCAGTGTAAACGCTCGTTACCGCACGCACGGATACAGTGTAACCCTCGCCTAATACATAAAATAAAGAGAAGGGATGTCAGACGAGCAATATCTAATTTAAAGAATAGAATATAGCTCTGTTTGGAGGTTGAAGGTGAATCATTCCAGCATTTATTGTAATGCTATATACACATTTTGTTTTAAAACCAATAATTTTCTAATTCCTCTTTTAATTTTCATTTTAATTTAGGTGTGTTTTATATCATTGGAAAGAGAAAAGAAATCTCAATTTAATGCATTTAAAGACAACTTTGAGCCCCATATTAAAATTGAAAGTTAGTATGAATTTCTCGAAAATGATACTAACTATAAAAAATTTGAGGACAACTGTGAATTCTTCGTAACAAGTAGCCTGTAGAACGTATAAATTAGAAACTTGTATGAATTGAAACAAAAAAGCTGTAAGCAAAAAAAAAAAAAAATCGACCAAAATAATTTTTTGCTCATATCTAGTGACCTGTGTACTTTTCCGAAAAACCAAATATATCATTAAAGTGGCAAACTAATGCGGCAACTTTGCTCCAATTTAACCGACTTCCTATCTCTTCACTGTTCACGAGATAGTTCTTAGACTCGAAAAACGGGCACCCTGTATACCAATGCTTCTCAACCCAAATTCCGGATTGGCTCGGCATTTGTTTACGAGGACTTGTGATTTTACTAAAAATTCAGTATCAGAAATTATTTGCGGTAGCTAATCAGATTGTTCAGTAATTATTGACCTCAATTTTTATTTGACCAGTGTCACAATTGAGGCCGCGAGAACGGCATAGAAATATTATAAAAATAAATATATGGAATAGTTAAATAGTATACCTATTTTTCAACATTTAGTAGGACTAGACCAGAGGTGGGCAAATCTATTGGCTGTCGGGCCACATTGCGGATGAAAATTAGACCGCCGGTCAAATTGATTGGGCCCTGATTTTAAATATTGTTTTTGTTACGAAGGATATTTTATAAATTTTAAAAGCAATATTTTTAAACCAAAAATTGTAAAGAATGAAAATTTGAAAGAATATTGGACAGACAGTAATATTTTTGCAGGACACAATAATTTATAAAATGCTTCGCGGGCCGGATAGAATTTCAGCGCGGGCTGGATCTGGCCTGCGGGCCGCCATTTGCCCAGGCCAGTACTAGACCAAGTTTTTTTTTTTTTCTTATTGAAATTTATTGTTATGTGATTTGTAGGGCTCGAACGACATATCGGCATCGGCGCCGGTGGGTATCAATTGTATTCTATCGGCATCGACATCTCCAGTTTTTTCGCTGATGGTTTGCGGATGGTATTATTTGGTTATTTCCTATGACTGTTTTTATTTTGATTTTTAATAAAGAAAACTAAGCGTTCGCAGAAATTTAATCCAAGGAGGGGAAGGCTTTATAAATTATAGTTGTTGATAAAACTGTAAATAATTTATTGCTTGTTTTTCTCTGCATAGGTATGTTATAAATTTTATTTATATCAAATATTGAAATTGCGCAGTTATAATTTTTATTTGTTTTCAACTATTGTTTCAACGATTTTCAAGTACAAATTTTATTATGAAAAAACATTATTATGAAAGTCGTTACATTTACAGGTGTCCCAGCCAAGTGGCTCACCATTGCTATCTTTCGTAATATTATAATAGAAATTCGGTTAAATAGACAAGGTTCGAGTATTTTACATAGGAAATATCAGGACAGGCTTTTAAAAAAATTTGAATGTTTCGTTAACCAGATATTTTGAAAATAAATATTTTTTTACATGGAATAGCCTGTATATTACTAGGCCATAGGAACAACGATTTTTTTGTCTTTATAAAAAAAATAATAATGGAGATATCAATAGTTTAAAACTTATGATATTACTTATTAATCGTTTTGTCACTAGATGGTACTGAGCGAAATAATTGAATTACATCTGTCATTTTGCTAAAGTTTCAGGTAATTGTTACCTTTGTAATAGTTTTGTAGACGAATTTTGCTATTATTTTTGCTATAATATTGTCATCGTAGTGTTAAATTGTGGTAATTTCTATTTGATAGGTTTCAATTGGATTTGTCTATTATTTATTTTCCATTATTATTTCAGTACAATGAATAGATTTACAAGAACAGAAAAAAAAAACAGATGCTAATAATTTATGGCCAACGTGAAAAAAAAAAACGGGTTTAGCGGCACAAACATATTTACAAAAATATCCATATAGAACTAAATTTGAGAAATTATGGATTATCAAGCAAGGAAAAATTCATTGGTTCTAATAAGTGAGCAAGATGAAGAATTCATTTCATCTTATGCTGAATGTAACCCACGAACTTCAGTTAGAGAAATAGCATTAGAATACAACATACCACCTTTCAGCGTGCACAGGGTTTAAAAAAAAACATAAATACCGCCCTTTTAAATTTCATTTGTGCCAATCTTTAACAAATACTGATTCGAATAGAAGAATGCAGGATGCAATGCTTGTATAATCGATGACGAGGCTAATTTTACAAATACCAGTGTTTTTAACAGAAATAATGAACATTTGTGGACACGTGAAAATACACATGCTTTCCGCACTGTGCGACAACAAACAAGATTTTCTATAAAAGTTTTGGTGTGGAGTTCTAGGAAATACTGAAATAGGGTCGTATTTCTATGAAGGAAATTTGACTTTTATAAAGTATTTAGATCAAAGTATTTGATATACTAGAGAAATATTTGAAATACAGTGGATTCTGCTTAATCAGGATACCGTATAATCGGTACAGCCGCTTATTAGGGACAAATTCTAAAGAACGGAAACAAAACCGACAAAATAACACAAATTTACTTCGCTTTTTCGGGACAATATTCCGTTTAACCGTGACAGTAATCGTGTAAATTCCCGTGGCCCCGGGATGGAGATTATGAGGACGCAATTGCCGAAGGCATTAAATCAAAACATCAAAATTTGGAGGAACCCGACGACAGTGATGATGTTGATCTTTCTGTGCCCGTAACTAACCGTGAGGCAAAACAATGTATTGCTAGATTACAGCGTTATTTTATGCAAGATGGAAATGACTGGAGTCCCATGTCAGCATTAAATATTTCCGCTGATTTTGTGCAACTACAATCCCGCAAAAACAAAAGGCAAACCACTTTGGAGGAATTATTGCAGAATACATAATTAAATTTAAGTTTGAACATTATTTTTCTTTCAGAATTTATTATGAAACTAGCAGACCCGTTGCCAACAACGTTGGCAAACTAATATCGAATAAAAATCAATATAAGCAGGAATCAATTATTAAAATTTGCATGATTCTGCGTATATTAACAAAACAAAAACGTTTCTTGATTATACCTAGGAAATCTTAAAAAGCTGCTTAATGCTTGTCGTTTAATAAATAATATCGTGCCGGGCACGGCCCGCGGGCCATATGCTGGACATCAATGGTATAGCTGTTTCTGATTATACCTAGGAAATCCTAAAAGCCGCTCAATGCGTGTCGTTTAAAAATTAGTATCGGACATGATACGGCCCGCAGGCCATATGCTGGACATGAATGGTATAGTTGTTTCTGATTACACCTAGAAATCCTAAAAAGCCGCTCAATGCGTGTCGTTTAAAAATAAGTATCGGGCCAGACACGGCCCGCGGGCATAACGTTAATTGACACAACATTCTTTAATTAAGCCAAGGTATATACTGACTGGAGAGCTAAGAGCTATATTCTCGGTACGGCTAAACACATAGTGAAGCAGAGAGCAAAGCAGCGATGAAAGCGGAGAGCAAAGCGGCGAAATTAAATAAATTAATTCCTGTTATCACGCGCATAGTGGAGCGTACTGCAGCGAGGTTATATCGTTGTTATAGTCGAGTAAAGCGACGCGTTCAAACAATTTTGATTTCTCTGCTATCATCGTTGCTAAAATAGTTGTGTAAAATGGATATTGAGGCATTTACAAGTAGTTCTCATTTATAAGAGGTATTTATAGTAGGTTCCGATTGAAATTTGTCCATTTTTTACCAATTTATGTTGAATTTTTTCCAAAATATAATCAAACGTTGAAATACTCATGCGAAAATAAGAATGAAACTTTTCAGGATGTTCGCGGAGTTGCATATAGAAATGATGAAATTCACCATGTATATGTCTACTTTTATTTATTCTGTGAACATTGCACCTTCTAGTGTGTTTATTTTTAGTAAATACCAAATTTTCAGGGAAGAGTTTTCTGTTAGTAAAAAATCCATTATAATTTTGTGAACTTTCTGCTCGATTTTAAACGCGTCACTTACTACGACATTCTTTCGCTGTTTTACTCTCCGCTTTCATCACTGCTTTGCTGCTGCTTTGCTCTCTGCTTCACTATGTGCTTAGCCTAAGTGAGCTGCTGTCGGAGAACGTCGCTCTGACTGGTGGGGAGCGACCGACCACACACTTCAAGCCCTGCTAGCACCTAGGAACTTACCGTTACGTTAGGATACACAGGAATTAGGGCTTTTATATATATATTTATAGTTTCAGAATTTATATTATTTTTATATAGTACATATAGTTATGTGACTTGCTTTATTTTGTGCAATTTATCAAATAAAATTCATATTAAAAAACATTAATCCTGTAATTTTTGTGGAACGGATAATTGGGCCAGCCGTTTAATGTAGTCACACAATGTCTGATGAGTCCCGAATAAGCGGAATCGACTGTACTAGAAAATATTTGAAATAATTTTTATTTCTTGATTATTGATAAACCTTTAAAATTTGTCAACTTTACTGTTTCAAAGTTTATTTGTTTATTTCTTTTTATATAATTTATATTATTTACATTGAGTTGTATTTATTAACTTTTTGATGCTGTTTTGTAAATTGAGAATATTTTTTTTTCTTGAGATCTACATACGTTTCCAGGCCAGTTGAATTTGTCAGTCTGCTACTGCATTTGACTGTTTTTTATCGCACATATTCTTAAATTGACAAAAAAAAATCTGTTTCTATTAGGTGTACAACTTTGCTTCCGCCGTTTTTTTCCGAAATTCGAGGCTTTATTGTTAAGGCGTTTTGAAATAGCTTGTTGAGTCACTCCCAATGATCGTGCCAATTCTTCTTGACAAGAGTCTTCATCAAGTAATGCCTCCAATTCTGCATCTTCGAAAACCTTCTTTCTTCCACCGCTATGCCGGACGTGAAAATCACCGTTCTTGAAGCGTTGAAACCGCTCACGACACGTTCTTTCACTAATAGCGGCCTCACCATAAGTATTTGAAAGCATTCGATGCGCCTCAGCCGCAAATTTCTTCATATTGAAGCAGAAAATTAAAACCTCCCGCAAATGACGAGAATTTAGCTCGTAAACTGACATTTTCAATCGAGAATAACTTTATGATGCAGACACAAATCGACTAATGTTTTTATGGGGTTATGTTGACAGATGTCCAAGTTTATTGCATGACGTCTATGATCTATTTATTTCGACCACTACTGACTGCTAAAGCCATCGATAGGACAACGGCGGAGCAAAGTTGTACACCTATGTATATCGTGCGATACTATACATTTTTTTTTTTCATCTTTTTTTTAACCTTTGTGTTCGCGGACTACAGTGTATAATTGTCCTGCAGGAGATGGCTTGAGCACCCGTTCTATAGATGTTTCGATACTTTGGATGCATAAATATTATCAATTAAAAAAAAAAAAACACATTTTATTTCTACTGCTTTAAAAACTTGCCGAAGCTTTATATTTTTTACATCAATAATATAGATTTAAGCTACAGTCATAGACTGAATAGTCAATGTGTCAAATTATAAATAAAAATTAAAGTACTTCAAAAAAGGTTGGAATATTCTGTGCTAAGAGTCGCATTCACAATATGTAAAAGAAGTCATCATAGTTGCAATGTTTTCTACTTTAGGAATTTTTGACAAGTGGGTTTTGACGCCCCTTAGAAAATAATTTAATAAAAAATATTTCTTACCATATATCGCATATTTTGTAAGATACGGCTTGGAAGCAGTTGTCTGTGGTATTTTTAATAAATATTACTCCGTATATTAAAGTAAAAGAGTAATTAACTGTCAAGAATTAATTTTGACAGTTCACTGTAATTTTCAGCCAACTATACTTACTTTCTAATTTGTTTGAAAACAAAAGAATAAGTCTTATCAACTTGATGTACTCTAGTATCCAAGGCAATAATTCCCTAAAAATTTAGATTAAACAACCCAAATCATGTCCAATTTGTCCAACATTTAATACATATATTTATTGAATAAAGTGAATAAAGGGCACACAAGCAATTTATTTTATTTATTTTTTTCCCGCAAAAATGGGGAATTTTTTTTGCATATTTTAGACGAAAATTTTACCAAAATACAATATTTTTGATTTGTCATAGTATAAAAATAATGCAATAGACCATATTAGTAACTACGCCACAAAATGGGATTCAGTGCTGCCGTCTCGCGGTTGGATTCCTTTTATTTGAATTTAGCATGTTGTTTTTTTTGTTGACGACACGCTAATATGTAGAGCCCTGCAAATCCGCCGGTATCCGTGGATTATCCGCGGATATCCGCAACTTTTCTGCGGATGCGGATAAATTATCATTTAAGCCATGCGGATTAAATTTCATATCCGCAATATCCGCCTGAATATTAAATCTTCAGTTAGTTTCGGAGAAACATGTGATTGTGTTCTGACTATGCAGTCTTCGGTTACCTTCGGTTGTCTGTATACACATGTGATATTTTGTAGCATTGAATCTCACTCTATGTTATTGTTATTAAAACAATTCTCCATGATCGAGATTGAATTGAGTCAACATAACTTTCTTTTTATTATTGAATATGATTTTGTCAAAAATTTTGGACAAAAGTTTCCTGGACACTTTCGATGTAATTCTTCCTTCCACTGCTCTAATTCTGGCTTTTAAATCTAGTAAACGCTTATTTTACATAAAACTGATTAGTAAGTTTTATTTACATACCAAAAATTACCTATATGGTCCCAAAATTTTTGGTGCCCCTTAGGTTAGATTAGTAATATATAAACTGGTAAATCCAAAAATTTTCAGTAGTGTTTTAGAGCAGCGATTGCCAAATAAGGCGAAACATGTTAGTTCTTTCCAAACTGACAGCAAAACCTGTTGTGCGGATAGTGCGGATATTTTTGCGGATGTGGATTTATTATTTAGAAAAACTGCGGATGCGGAACATGGATATGCGGATCGGATGCGGATACAGAAAAGCTTATCCGCACAGAGCTCTACTAATATGGTCTATTTTGAGATAATTGCAAAAAACATTATAATCCTGTTTGCAATAAATTGAGAACCTAATTTTTCACCCACTTATTTTTAAGGCCCTAAATATTGAACTTAAACCTGTTAGTAAAATTTGAATGAGCATATACATATACGAAAAACGGATTGTTAAAATTTGGACAAATCACGTTTTGAATGAACTTAATGGACAAATGATGGTTTAAATGGACGAAACAAGGATAAAATATAATTTGAATGAATATTTATTAACAACAATAAGTTTATGGTATATATATATATATATATATATATATATATATTTTTTAGTGTTTTGTAGGTATGACCAAAAAAATTCGTCACTTATGTGTCTGTCTGTACGTAGAAGGTTTAAATTTGGCATGCTCGTACAATCCTTTAACCCACATGTAGGAGAACTATAAAGAGTTCAACAAAACACATATCTGGGAAATAACAGACGAATATTAAACGAAAAAATAAACAGTTTTTAAAATTTTGCATATAGATAATCAAACAAAATTTTATTTTTGTAAAATCAAATATTTTTATGGAATTTTCGCCAAATGTGTGTCCAAAAACTTATGTCCGCACCACATTTTCCTGAAGGGTTGGTCTTAAAATCTGAAAAAATCTCAATAATGTACATTGATAGGAAGCGGAATAATCCAACAGGAACTTTTGGTCGGATTAGTTATTCGAAAAATATCGAGTTTTTGTGACGTTGAAAAAAAATATGTATATTTTTTAATTTTTGTGTGATATCAAAAGGAAGATCTTAAGACGTCGATTAAGGAACGAAAAGTAGTTTTTTTTAAATTTCTTTATTTTAAAACGATTTTAGCAAAAATGTACTAAAAATAAATCTTGTCCCACACTGTATAACCCCGGCGGGTTAATCTATAAGTAAGTCTGTAAAAAGTTTGAGTAATGGACATTACTTTGTACCGGAAAAAATACCACAGAAATGTTTGATCTGATAATTATATTGAAAGTTATAAATTTTTTTGCAGCACCGTGCTTACTATATTTATCTGGCTGAGAACTAGATAACTATAGCTGGGTGTTGATTTGACCGCATCTCAAGTACGCTTGTAAGTCCCGAGATGCACGTAGATTATTCTTTCTAAATTTATGATTTATAATTTGTACCCACAATTTGTTATCACTTACTAAATACCTACAAAACCTCGAAATGTGTGAAAATTCACCCTTCACATTATTTTTTTACCGACCGCCAAAATACCGCCCCTGGCAAGTGCCCCGATGCCAACCTAGTCCTACGACTCTGCGCACCTACCTAGTTACGCGACTGGAAACCCCCTCACCTCCTTCGGATTTTTCGGGACGTATGGTCACTTTACAATAACGCGATTTTATTGGCGGATATCAAGTAACTATTGGTTTTTTTGTTGTTATTTTCTATATACAACTAAATTTTTGCAATATGCTTTGCATGTATTAACTTTAGGTTTGCAAAACATTTTTTTTAATCTAACCGATTTATTTAATTTCATTCATTTACTTGTACATTTAATACAATAAATCAATAAAAAGTGTAAAATAACTACTGTAAAATAATAAATTATGATTATTTACGCGCAAATAGCCTTTGTTGCTGTCCGCCAAAAAATTTAACTAACTAACTATTATTATTTACGTTTATTATTTAAATGTCATTTAAGAAAAATAATTTTAAAATTATATTCAAAGCCACAGATACGCATCAGTACTAGGTACAAATCCTCACATTTGCGCGTCTTTTCAAAACCTTATACAGTCTGTTCCAAACGGTTAAGCGGAACTAAATGGGAATTTAGTTCTTTTAGGTTGTCACGAGAAGGGACCTTGCTTGGGGTATTTCATTTTTCACGTTGGGATGTCAAAATTTAAAATTCCAACAATGAAACCATGAAAACGAATGACATATGACAAAATTAAATATTTGTTTAGATATTTTAATGACAAAAAAATAAATAAATGGGAAATTTGTATTAAGAATGACATAAAAAATCAAAATATAAAGAAAACGACATTTTAAAATGATATTAACCTTAACCAAAAAATATTTATTGTAAGTATGATTTACAAAGCTTAAACAAAACGGCCGAAAGGCACGATTTAAACGATGAAAGTAACTAGATTGCAAAATCTAGTTCCGCTTAACCGTTTGGAACAGACTGTAGCAGTGTTTCCCATTCTTTTTACTCTTGTGGTACATTTTCCAAAGAAAAATTTCGCGGCACACCTACGTAGTCATAGAAGAAGAAATTTATAACGCTAGTTTTTTACCGACCGCCAACATATATAAGGGAGGTATTGTGATCATACCGATTTTAACATTTCGAGATTTCGATGGATCTCCACGAATTGAGGTTTTGTCCCTACATAACGTTTTGTCTATCTGTCGGTCTGTGTACACGTGCAGAGCGAATTCGGCTGAAAGCATTTTTATGAAACTTCATATTTAAGCTTTTGACATCAATGGCACGACTTGATCAACTTTTGATAAAAATCGGTTAACTAGAAATGGGGGTTTACTCGTGTCGGTTTTAAGATTTTTGCGAATATTTCACAACAGAGAAATATTTCGAAAAAATTTATTTAACAAAAGTTGCTATAAAAGCAATAACTAACAACTTTTTTTTAGTATGTATGCCGGTACGTTTTTATGGTTATCGTAAATTATAAATACACATTATGAAATTGTCAACGTATTATAATACGTTATTGTCTTTTACAATAATAACTACTCTGCACCTAAAATGTATTTTATACAATTACTTTTTGATTGCGGTCAGTCCTGTGGTGGCCACAGCTGATTTTTTAATATAATTTTTATCGACCGCCAACATATATAAGGGAGGTATTATGATCATACAGATTTTGATATTTCGAGATTTCGATGGATCTCCACGAATTGAGGTCCCTACATAACGTTTTGACTATTTTTAGCATGATGTTTGTCGGTCTGTGTACACGTGCCGAGAAAATTCGGCTAAAAGGATTTTTATGAAACTTCATATTTAAGCTTTTGACATCAATGGTACGAGTTGATCAACTTTTGGTAGAAATCTGTTAATTAGAAATGGGAGTATATATAATTTTGTATTTATCTGGCCGACTGAGAAACTAGATAACTATAGCTGGATCTTGATGCGACCGCATCTCAAGTATGGTTGTAAGTTCCGAGATGCACGTGGATTTTTCTGTCGATATTTATGGTTTTTAATTTGTATCCACAACAAATTGTGAGACCGCTTACCAAATACCTACAAAATCCCGAAATGTATTAATCCTTCACATAATTTTTTTTTTTTAAATATAATTTTCTAAACCTGCAAATCACAACTTTAATCCAAATAATATCATAAAACCTCTTATCGTGGACTTCTATAGATGGAAGGTCGTAGATCAATTCTTAGTACCACTTTATAAGTTAAAAAAATAAATAAATAAATAAAAATCTTTTTACATTTATTTATTTATTTTTGTTTCCGCGTTGCAGATCGGACAAAACACATTAGATTAATTTAATAGTTTTATTTTAAATATTTAACAAAGAGGAAGACACTGATACCTCAATTTATAATTTTGTTTTTGAATTTTACCTCCTCCAATACCTTTCATTTGGGACCCCACATTTAATTTTTTAAAATAATGCAGCGTTTGACCAGTGCAAAAAATATTATAATTAAGCATATTAATCCTGTTCATTACTCTGTTTTTGCAGATTTTCAAACCAGCTCCTCTGATAAATAGTTTAGACGACAAACTTTGTTGCCATTAAACACAAAAAATCGCGTCAATACAATTCTTTTTTCAAAATAAAATTTTGTTTGTTAATTTATTATTATATATTAACTGATTTTAATTATTTTTAATTTCAGAGAAAATCCAAATGGCACAAATCAGTTTCCTCACTTCAGAGAAAATGTAAATGGTACAAATTTTCATTGCAATAATGTAACACCACAAAAATGGAACAACAAAAAACCAGAGAACAAAGATGTAAGGGAACAAGCTATTCCAGGTATTGTAGCAACTAAAAAGAAAAGAAAACCTATGTCTAAAAGTTACCCATCTGCAAAATGGGACCAGCATGATGCTGAGAAAGCGTTATCTGCAGAAAAAGAATACGCAAAAGCTTTAACAAGTCAATCACTCATTATTAAATTTCCTGACCCAGAGTTGGGAAAAGAGACTGTTAAAGAATTCCATCCTGCCATTGAAAATGTACATTTTCCACAACCATCAACACCGAGATATTGTTTTGCACACTTAAAGGTAAATGATTTATTTCTTTATATTCTGTAGAAGATGCAAATTACATCTGTAGCATATTATAAGTGAGTTTGGTGAGTTTTATTAACGTTATGTTTGAACGGATATGTAAGGGAATGGTGTATCTATACCAGTGGTCTTCAACTTTCCTACATCTGCGGAACCGTACAGTTTAAATGCTATTTCTTTGGAACCCCTTGGCAAAAAGCCACAATAGGCTGTCTTTTTAGGGTTTTGGAGGTATGACCACCAAAAAACCCTTATAACGTCACTTATGTGTCTGTCTGTACGGTAGAAATTGTAGCCAAAAGGCTGAACATAGAAAGTTGAAATTTGGCATACTTGTACAACTTTTTGACCAACATATAGGAAAACTATAGAGAGTTCGAAAAAATCAGCGCGGGTTAAATATAAACAAATATGTATTTAATAAAAAAATTAATATTTTTTTAAAGTTTTGGGTGGCATACCAAATGAAACCTCTTAATGCGAGGATCAACAAACAAATTTTTATTTTTGAACAATAAATTTTTTAATTGCGTTTTGCCAAAAATGTGTCAAAAAGCTTTTGTCCCCCACCCTATCTCCCAATGGATTGTTCAAAAAATCTAAAAAAAAAATCTCCGTAATGAAAATTGATGGGAACCGAAACAGTTCAACTGGAATTTTTGATCAGATACATTTTTCAAAAAGTGATTTTTTTGTGTCGTTAAAAAAATTTTCTTAAGCCGTAGATTACGGAACGACAGATAGTTTTTTGAAATTCGTTTCTTTTAACACAAATTTAGCAAAAAAATGTGCAAAAGTTCTTATCCTGCACCCTTTTACCAAAAACGGTTAAACTAAAAATCTGAAAAAATTATAGATAATGTATATTGATCTCAGCCGGAAACGTACGAGAGGAATTTTTGATCGGATTGTGTTTTTGAAAAATATGGCGGTTTTTATGTTTTTAAAAAGATTTATTATTTTTTTTAATTCATGGTTAAATTATGGCTAATAATGTTATGGATTTTTTGTATTAATAGCTAAGATAGTGCGTGTATTTTTGAATTTAAAATATTTAAAAAACAATATATTTTTTCAATAGTTGCGAACTGAGTTTCTCACACCACACCACACTACACTCTACAATGTAAAATATTAATTTCTTATTAAGCTAATGAAGCCTTGAAGACGAATCAAATGCAGAAAAAACGCTGGGATATTTGGCATATTATTTAAATTTTGTTAAAATAAATTAAATGGAAGCTCCTTAGTTCTCAAATAACGAATAAATTATTATCAAAAAAACTGTTCATTTTGATGTGATAAATATACCTAGACGTCCAGTATTATGTTGGCTTCTTACATCTATTAAATACCTGCAAACCCTGAAATGTGTGAACATTCACCCTTTCCTTAAATTTTTTTAAATTTTAAGGTCAAACGTTTTAAAATAATAATGATGTATACTATTGAATTTAGTGTTGATCAAAATTGACATTTTATAGCCGACTTTATGTCTATATTTTTTAAATATAGGTATACTATTTTACTTTTTAAATAATGCAATACCTATCTAATATAATTTTGAATGTAAATTTTAAATAAAAATTGAATCGAATAATTAGCGATATGCTGAATCTTACTTATTTATTTATTATAAACATTTATTACAATCATTATAAACATTAAATCCAATAATACAATACAAGGTACATATTTAAATAGTAGGTGATATAAGAAGTAAATAATAATCACTACTCAACCAATTCGAACTTTTTGTCGATAAGTAAAATTATCTGTTTTGGAATAAATATGACCTACTGATGACGAAAATGGTGATAAAAAATTTTGTAGCACCCTCAGATTTAAAGTTATTCAATTTTCAAAATTTACCAAAATCATTGTATCCAAGCAGTCAAAAAAAAAAACAATAAATCTATTTAATTAAAGCTGCCGAACCCCTGAAAACGTTCCACGGAAAACCAGGGTTCCGCGGAACACAGGTTGAATACCACTGATCTATACTAATATATAAATTAGTTTGTTTGTGTGTATGTACGCATGTATGTATGTACCATAAAAACCAGGCGAACACCGTTATTTTGGACGTTTGTCATTGTGGATAGTACTAGGCTGGAATAGTACAATCTAATGAGTATTAGTATCAAAAAGATATACAATCAGCGCCCGCTTAACGTACACAATGCGTACACAGATTCCCGTACGTTAATCGAACGTACGTTAAGCGGACGGTATATTTCCGTATAAATGCATGTAAATACGACTAATTGGTACATACTTTCGGTCCCTATGTTCATACGAACGTACATTTTTTCGTACGAACGTACATGTTTTCGTACGAGCGTACATTTGTTCGCACGAACGTACATTTTTTTTTTTGTATAAATGTTCAATATTCAAAGATTGTTTTGAAGTTATACTTAGGCAAGATATGCGTATGAAGCTTGAAATACAGTTTTACCAACTTCTATCTTTCAATTTTCCCCCTTCACTCACATTTACAGAGAAGAATCAGTAAATACGTCGAACGCAGCCGAATATGTACACGTATTTACGAGAATTAAAAAAAAAAATGGAACTGAATATGTACACTGAAGATATTAACGATTTGTTAGAATCACATGCGGACGAACTCACAACTAATGAGTTATTAGAACTACAAGAGCAAATGAGAACTGAAAAAGAAGACCCAAAAACCGAGGACGAAACAACCGAAATGCAACTAAAAACAGTAAGTGAAATATTAGGCAAAGTGGAAGAACTCATTGACACTATCGAGAATTTGGACCCGGATATTGATAGAAGTTTCAGTGTTGTTAATAATATACGCAATAGCACCGCTTGTTATAAACTTTTATATCAAGACAAAAAAAAAAAACTGAATACAACGAATACAATACAAACGAAAACAACAAATAATATTTTTTTAAGTACTTATATGTAAGTACTTTTTAAGTATTTATATGTTAGTACTACGTATTTACTGTTCTATTCGGATTTACGACAATATTAGGGGCATTAAATTAATAAACTTCAATATCTTGCAAATGACCATTCATGAAAAAAAAAGTGTAAGAATCTTTTTTTGTAGAAAATTTAAAAATCTGCAAGTTTTATTCAAACAAATTTTACGTAAACATTACAAATTGTGTACTATTTCTTTTCCCTTTTTTTTAACCATAAAGTTGCCATATCAAATACGAAAACGACGTTTTCGTGTGACGCGATGTACGTTCACGCGGATAATGTGTACGGTCGTACAAAAGCGACATTTTCATGTTACGCGATGTACGTTCGTACGAACATAGGATCCGTAATTAATCATGTACGTATCATCGAACGTACGTTAAGTGGATGTACGTTAAGCGAGCGCTGACTGTATTTCATGAGTATATATAAAATATTTCGGAGGTTATTTATAATAACGATAATCCCCGGACGTTATTTATAATAACATCCGAAATATTTTATGTATAGTCATGAAGTACTTATTATATCTTTTTGATACTAATACTCATTATATCGTACTATTCTAGCTTAGTACTATCAGCAATGGCAATCGTCCAAAATAACGGTGTCCGCATTAATATTGGACCATTGCAAAATGATTTCAAAGATATCATAAAAACCAGGGATGGGGTCTCGGAGTCGGAGTCGTAAGTCGGGAGTCGGAACTTTTTAGAGAAGTTGGGAGTCAGAATCGAGAGTCGAAAAATCTATTTTAATTCAAGTTTTATCAAGGATGAGAACAAAACGGAAAGAAAATAACGATATCAAAAATTTTTAAAGCAAGAAAAACTTTTTGTTTTTTTTTTTGTTCAAGAATGCAAATGAAATTAAAAATATTCAGTAACAGGTTTAACCGGTTTTCCTTCATGTTTTCCAGTTTAAAATTTGATTAACACTAGTCGTATTGACAGATTAATACGATGGGGTAGTAAATATTTTTGTTTTTACTCATATCCATTTTATCTTCTTCTGTATACTCTGTTTATTATGTTTAAGCGGAACTAAACTGGATTTTTGTTTTCTCAAATTGTTAAGAGCTCCGTGATTATTTCATGTTTTATGTTGGCAGCCAAAATCTAAATGTCAAATGGGAAAAGTGACATTATGAAAATTAAATTCATAAAATTCAATGAAAATTTTTTAAAACTTGATATACTAAAATTTGTATTAAAAATCATACAAAAAGTCAAGATGTAATGAAAATGACATTTTATAAAATATTATAAAGAATGTAAGGTGAGTTTTACACGATTCAATTTATTGATCAATTAATTGAAAAAGTTAACATTCAATTAATTGATGTGTGTAAAGTGTAAAAATTTCGTCAATTAATTGATCAATTAATTGACTAAAAAATTGATCAATTTATTTTGAAAATAGAACAAGTTCTATTTTTCATAATTTTTTTTGGGAATTCTAGCTATATTTTTATCTGTTAAGATATTGCCAACTGTTTAGTTGTAGCATAACCTCGAAATATATTGTTTGTGTTTCGTTTTCAAATGTGACAGAACCTCGAACGTTCTAATTTACCATCATCTAGGTTATTTCTTTTGTTTTTGTTCACAGCTCGTAACTTTGTGAATATTTTTTCAATATTTTCTTTCTGATAAATATGTCAACATGTTTTACAGTTGGTAATGTAAATGTTTTCAAAAAAATTGATAAATAAATTGATATGTGTAAAGTGATGTTTTTGTTTCCAAGGTTACCAATAAATTTTTCAATTGACAAAAAAACGATCAATTTATTGATCAATTAATTGAACTGTGTAAAACCAACTTAAGTATAGTTTCTTCGGCTTAAGTGAAACTAGATATTGAAACATAGTAAATTTTCGTAATGAATTAAATTAAACGATCTAATGAAGCTTTTTTAATTCTTTTTTAAAGCTCACGTTGATCGTTAAAAAGAGAGCTCGTGATGACTTAAGAAAATAAAAATTCCATCTAGTTCCGTTTAAACATTTGGAATAGACTTTACGATTTACGAATGAAAGGAGTCGGGTCTCGGAGTCGGTTTTCAGGAATACCAGCTCGAGAGAAGTGGAATATCGCCATTATTTTCTTTAATATTAAATGTACAATAATAATAAAAAAAAAACTAAATAACAAAGTTGTAGGAGATCAAGAGGAACAACTACTTATAGAAGAAAATATGTATTTAAACCGGATTCTCAACATAGAGCACGAAATGTGTAGGATATAAAATACAATCGTGTGGAATATTGCTCTGAAAGTGATCTGAGAGCAATTTCGGAGCACTCCGAGCATACAAATCGAAAATGCTATTAATATAAATGTCAGAAATAACATCAAACTTGTGATCTGAGCGCCATCTCTTATCAAATTCACTGACCTATCAGATACTATCTCTTATATCATGTTGATTATTTTCGCTGATTCTTTCCACATCTCCTATCCAAATTGATGACTAAACTTTTGCTGTGAAAATTAATAGTAAAACATATTAATTTTAATTAACCCTTTGAATAGTGAGTTAATTCTGTATGATACACGTCACGGGAGTGAGTTAATTTTTAGGTTTTTATCCTTACATACAGTACGGACTTGTGATCATATCTCCTCCTAGACGGATAATCCTATTTTGACGATTTAGGCATCAATGGATAGGGAATGTTCTCTAGATTTGCAATATGATTCAATTTTTTTCCAAACGACGGGGCGCGACCCCAAATTCAGTGTTTCTCAACATTTTACAAAAAGAAAGTTTCTCAAGAAAATATTTTTATAATGCTAGATTACAAAAAGAAATGCAATATAAGTATGTTAATAAGTATAAGTAAATCTCATAATATAAAATTACTTGAAATTTAAAAAAAACTGTTAGTGCAACAGTTTCTTCCTTGCTCTGTATGCATTTTTTTCTCACTAAAAAACGAATATTTTGTCATAACATGTAAAAATTATTGATAAATATATTTGTGTTATCTATAAATCATAATTTAATCGAAATTACATTACGTGGCACAGAAAAATTTGAATTAATCCATGGGGACGCACATACGCGGCGATACTCTATATGGGACGATCGTGTGACGCCGCACATATGCGGCCATACCACTCAAAGGGTTAATAGAAAATGTATCTTTTATATCAAATTTATTCTTTTTTGTCTAATATATATTAGATATATGCGGTATATTCATTATGATGTTATACTTATTCACAGGAAGATGCGAATATCGATGATGTGGTTGCTGAATTAGAAAAAATACCTTTTGGACAAGGGTTCCTTCAAGTAGAACTGAAGAAAGCGAGGGACGATAACTTAGAAGTTTCACCGAGAGACATAGATCCCTACACATTATATGTTGGGAACCTACCATTAAACGTCACAAAATCAGGTGTAATTCAACATTTCACGAACTGCACAAGAATAGATATAGGTCATCCACAACAAATGAAAAATACAAGGTAAGTACGTTTTAGTACATTTAATGTATTTTATAGGGTATTTCGTAGGTACGACCAAGAAACCCGTATACTGGGTGATCATTTAACAAGTTAACTGCCGCTTGTTATTTTATACCCAGAAGTACCTTCCCGTTGGTAGCCAGCTGTACAACCGGCAGTTAACGTGTTAACAATAAAAAAAAAACTACTCTCCACATAGATTTTATCAGTATTTTAACCCACTATAGTCTATCTCAGAAAGAGCGATAGTAATAAAATTTATTATTTGTAAAAAGTTATTGTTTTTTCACACAGAAGCGGCACACAAAATATGAATAGTTCGAAACGAAATATTGTTAAAAAACAACCGAGTGTGCCGCACATCTTATATGGGAATACGGACTAGGGTTAAACACAATAGATCATAAAAAATTTACCCTAAAATTTTGAAGAAAAATATGGTCACAGGCTTGCGTTTAATAAAATGATAAATAGTAATATAGAAATACACAAAACCAATTTAAACGTGTTTAAAATGTGCACGCCACTGGTAACTGCCTGACAAAAGGATTTATTACTATCGCTCTTTCTGAGATAGACTATAGTAGCCCGGGAGCTCATGACAGTTTATGGTCTCCGATTTCATACAGCATGCCTTTTGGAGGAGAGAATATTTACCCTGTGACAACAACGAAAGGAGGGTACTAAACCCCTGCACGTTTTCCGGTTACATGGAAAATTGCATTTCCACTTGCACAAAATTATGGGTTTTTTCTGATTTAATAATGCTTGCCCTTTTATCAAAAGAAAGTTAAAACAAATTTAAAGTCTTAAAAATTATAGGCATGCGATTCGCAGGGTCCCAAAGTGCAAACGGTCATGTGATCTTGTAATAAAAAAAAATGTGTTTCCGCGTTTTTATGCAGCATGCCGATGAAAAGAATTAAAGTTTGTGTCATAGAACAGTGTTTCTCAACCAAAAACGCACCGCGAACCAATATAATATATAATTTTCTAACGCGGACCACTAATAATAATTGTTGATTCATTTTTTGCAAGAAAACAAATATATTTAATGTGCTACTAAATATATTTATATTATGTGTAGAAAATCATAGAAAATAAACAAAATATAAATTATTTAAATACAAAATGTGCATAAATTTTTTTTTTAAAAAAACTGCAATAAACGTATATAAAAACTTTCGCGGACCACTAAATTTTTTCTGGGGACCACTTATGGTCCGCGGACTACCTTTTGAGAAACACTGTCATAGAACCCCTATAAAAAAATTGGCATGCGGCCCTCGTTGGCCCAAGGGTGGAAAATTACGGAAAAATTTTGGCTGATTAAAATTTTCAGATAACTTTTCCGAAATTTTCCACCCTTGGGCCAACGAGGGCCACATGCCAATTTTTTTATAGGGATTCTATGACAGTGTTTCTCAACAGGTAGTCCGCGGACCATAAGTGGTCCCCAGAAAAAATTTAGTGGTCCGCGAAAGTTTTTATATATGTTTATTGCAGTTTTTTTTTTTAATTTTTATGCACATTTTGTATGTAAATAATTTATATTTTGTTTATTTTCTATGATTCTACCTTTGGGCCGCATGCCAATTTTTTTATAGGGGCTTTGTGACACAAACTTTAATCATTTTCATCTGCATGCTGCATGAAAACGCGGAAAATCATATTTTTACATTATTAGCCATAATTTACCTATTAATTAAGAAAAAAAATAATTTTTTCAAAATCACAAAAAATGCAATATTTTCTAAAAACGAAATCTAATCGAAAATTCTTCTCGTGCGTTTCCGATTTAGATCAATCTATGCACATTAACCTCTTTGCGTTAAATGGTGCGAGACAGTAATACAGCCTATAATATAGAGCAGTGTTTCTCAACCTTTTCTGGCATGGGACCCCCCCGAAGTTTTCCAGAAAAGGCGACGTGTTAACAAGCCGGGGAAACATTTTTGATGACCAAAGTACTGATAGTACTGAAATTGTGAAGGATATCAAAGACAATTTTTAGATTTTAAATGGGAACGAATGTCATATTGGTATATTTGGATAGAGTTTTTGAAAAGAAACAACTTTTACTTAATAAACATTTATTTAATATCTTTTACGGTTGACGAAAAATTGTATTACCTATAATGACTTTAAAATAAAGTATTTTTATTTACAAGTGTTCAAAGTGTCTACCATTTTGATTTAAACACTTTCGTATCCATACTTTTAAGTTATCTGTAGCTCGGAATATAATAAAAAAAATATAACAAAAAAAATATTTTTATGCTTCGATCTTGTATGACTTGATCGCTGAAACGCTGATTTAGCGGATAGTTTACAAATCTGAAAAATTCAGAATAGTGGAATATTTCAGTCAGAATTTTTCAACATATTATCTCTTTCAAAAATATCTAATTTTTTGATATTTTAAAATATTTGATGAGGTTTCAAATAAAAGCTTTTGAAGCGTTGATTAAGAATCGTTAATTTTTAACAAAACTTTTTAATCTGTTCTTTCCAAATAATGTTGCATTCCATGCTATTATCCAGGGACATTGTCATAAAATTCGGAAAAAAATTGAAGTAATGCACTCTGATATAAATCAAAACAGTACAAACAGAAAAATTAATCAAATTGTTTTTACAAAAGAATTATTTTTGTATTCTTGAAAAAGTTTTTTTTTTTTAATTTACCCAGGATATTGTATAAATATTTGTAATGCTTAAATTAACAGACGTTAAATAATTTTGATTTTGACGCGATTATAAATAAATAAAAAAAAATAATAGTATTTTATTTAATAAGTATATAACGTATATATGCTATATTGGACGAGGATGAAGTTTACCACTCGAGTCGTAGGCGAGGGTTGTAATTTTCCTAGTCTAATATAGCCATTAGATGCGAGATAAATATAATATTTTATGTACAACGTATAACTACCAGGTCTACAAGTATGAAATGCGGATTTTTTTCAAACTTGCCGCGCAAACAGAGTGTATAGTTCAAAGTTTCAACACATATGGCGTTTTGTTAAGTTATCATTAAGTGTCAAATGCGTTATGGTTATAATTTGAAAAGTGATCATATAGTTATGTTTTACTGTGTTAAAAATGTCAAATTTTGCGCCAAATAAAGAGCATTCGCGGACAGTACTACTGTTTTGTTTTCATTTGAAAAAAACTGCTGCTGAATCATACCGACTGCTTCGAGAAGCTTATGGTGAATATGCTACATCGCAAGATACGTGTGGACGATGGTTTCGGCATTTCAAAAGTGGGGCCTTTGATCTTACAGACAAAGAACATGGAAAACCTCCAAAAAAATATGAAGATACAAAATTGGAAACATTGCTACAGGAAGACGAGTCAATCGCAAAAACAACTAGCAGAGTAGTTAGGCGTTAGTCAACAAGCTGTTTCCAATCGCCTACGAGAGATGGGTAAGATCCAGAAAGTCGGCAGATGGGTTCCACATGCATTGAATGAGAGGCAGATGGAAAAACGCAAAAACACTTGTGAAATTTTGCTTGCACGATACAAAAGAAAGTATTTTTTGCATCGTATCATTACTGGCGATGAAAAATGGATTTATTTTTAAAATCCCAAACGCAAAAAATCATGGGGGAACCCAGGCTCACCATCCACATCAACTGCAAGACCGAATCGCTTTGGCAAAAAGACAATGCTCTGTACTTGGTGGGACTAAAAAGGTGTGGTCTATTATGAATTGTTAAAACCTGGTGAAACAGTTAATACCCAACGCTACCAACAACAACTGATCGAATTGAACCATTCGCTGCATAAAACGACCAGAATACGAAAGAAGACAGCACAAGGTAATCTTTCTTCACGATAACGTTCCATCACATAAGGCAAAAGCAGTTTGCAACACATTGGAGGCACTCAAGTGGGAAGTGCTACCCCATGCCGCTTACTCACCAGACTTGGTCCCTTCAGATTACCACTTGTTCGCATCGATGGATCACGCACTTGCCGAGCAGCACTTTTGTTCATATGAAAATGTGAAAGAATGGCTAGATGAATGGTTTGCGGGGAAAGGGGAAGAGTTCTACTGGCGAGGTATTCAAAAATTGCCTGAAAGATGGGAAAAATGTATAACTTCTAATGGAGCATACTTTGAATAAATAAACTTTTACTGTTCTTTGGAGTTTAATGTGTTTTATTTAAAAAAAAATCCGCATTTCATACTTGTAGACCTGGTATATAGTTTTATCATTAGAAAAATAGTAAATTTAATTATAAACACAGAAATTCTAAGCGTCGATTGTAAAACTTCAGAACTGACGTCATTTAGATGGCTACCGAACCATAAACTGATTGTAACCTACAACAATGTTTAAAATATATTGTTTTATTTATTCGAACTTATAAATAATATTCTTGTTATAAAGATGGAATGTGTGAGACGCAATTACTTAAATATATATATATAGCTTTGTATAAAACGTTCATTATTCACGACTGAGCACTCATGGACGTTCCTTTATATAGGCGTGTAATATGAGCAGTTTTATATATTTACAGTTGGACACATAATGCAGTTATTATTTGATGGTCGTAGATAAAAAATATTGCCTCTAGACATGTCGATTTTCGAGCCCTGTGTGTTGCATTTACTTATTAGATATTTACGAAACCCTGAAATGTGTGAAAATATACACTTATCTAATGTGCTGATTTTTTTAGGTATGCCTTTGTACGTTTTTCAAAAGTCGATGATGCAATTGCAGCTTATAGAAAGACTTTCAATACACTATATGAATCAAGAAGTATGATAGTCAGATTCCGTCGTATAAACGGAAACGTTGGTATACCTGGCGAATCAAAATCGCCGGGCACCTCAAAACCAACAAAAGAAAATAACGAATCTCTACCTAAAGTTCAAGAACATATAACAGACATCCCCGTGCCTGATTCATTAAATGATGTTACATTAGAAAGTCATCCAGATCTTTCATTAGTGAAGGAAGAACCTGTTGATCCAGATGATATTGATGTTAAACCAAATGTACGTGATATCGATATTATGTCAATGGTATCGAATAGTAGTTCGTCGTCGCCAGGATCAACGTATGGTAATATAGATATCAAGCAAGAATATCCAGTTAAGAAAGAGGTTATGCCTATCGTTTACAAGAATGAAGATGATGTAGAAGATGAAGAAGAGGAAGATGATTTTGATGCAAGAAATGATAACTTCAAATTTAATACAGAAGGTGAGTTGTTATTGATACTTGTTGTTTAACATAGCAACCACAGAACATAATAATTGAAGAACGGACACTCCCTGCATAAAAAAAAATTAGTACGTCTAAGGGCAGCTTTTACAATCGTTGGATAAAGCTCGGATAACGCTATTCCCGGTATAAAGTCAAAAAATCGTTTTACAATGCTCGGTTAAAGCTCGGATAGGATAAACATCGGAATAAACACCAGAATATCTTATCTGGCCAACGACACTTCAGATAAAGGGCAGTATAATTTATTCCCTTGCTCTGATTGGCGAATAAGTATTTGTTACCCAGCGACGGTAAAAAAATTAAATTAAAATACGGTAAATGTCACGTTATAACGTTTTATTTGAATTTTTATTACAGTTATTTAATTGTGATTACAGCAGCGTAATGGTTAGCTCACTTGCTTTGAAAGTGTGGAATCATGAGATCGACCTAGTATGGGCAAAAAGTTTAAAAAAAAAACTTGGCTGTTGCAACCGTAGATTCAGATTCTTTCAAATGAGGCCCGGTATCTCTGAATAAATTTTAGGAAATATGGGGCATGTTTCACTGGGCACAGTGGTCTCGGCTACTCTAAAAATAATCGTTAGGTCATGTCAGAGGGGGCTTGTCGCCACCTTAAAATCTCTAAAACCTAAACATGGCCATACGAAATAATAATAATACGTAATCCCTCGTTATCCATGTTCAGCAGTTTTGATTACACAGTTGTGAAATAATAATTTTATTTATTTTTTAAAAGCGTAGCAATGAACAGTAGCAGCCGATTACCGCTGGAGTATGCTCCTAGCACTTTGAGCGCTTCGAATCTAACTGGCCACTATCACCCCTTCCACACTATGTACACATAATGCCAGTGTTTGTATATGTATACTAGCAGTATACCCGCTGCTTCGCTACCGAAAAAAATAGTCGTAGCCCGCTTAGATCGCGAATCGGTTTACATTCAAATATATTTATTTGTTTTAATCTACCATTGTATTAATATGTGCTTCTTATACAAATAATTTAAGTACGAACTTCTTTGTAAACATTAGTAGTATAGACATTTAGTAACAAAACGTATAAGTGTCCCGTTGTGTTAATCAAGGAAAATGTCACATTAAATGCCCATGTCAGAATCACTCATTGCCAAAGGCAGCGCCGGTCACGTGAAGCATTTTATCTTGCACCTTACGAAATTATTTATTATAATTATTATGATATTTATTATAATTACTCCGTGATTATTTCTGATTTATAAATCGTACCTATATAGATCGGAGCACTTTTTCTCTTTAGTAAATATTCTTGCCACCCAAGGAAGTTTTTTTCTTCGTATTGCTTTAGGGGGTTACAATAATGTTCAACAGCGAATTTAACGTTATAATTGTGGTCAAAAATGAAAATAAAAAAATTTGTGATATATATTGTCGGGAACATTTTTGTAGCAATATAAAACCCTAAAATTCGTTAATATATATATTTTGAATATGTGTATCTTTTATATTTTTTTATAATACGGAAACATTGTCCGACTTTTTTCTAAATATTTCTTAATTGATCGGAAGCCTGTTGTCATACAGCGATGATATATAGCTTAAAATATTTCCAGACAAATTTGCAAGACGCTGTTGCAAATAGCACTAAAATCGGTTAAGCCGTTTTTGAGTTTTAATACATGTACAGATTCTAAACAGACGTCTATGTACTAAAAAGAAATAAAACACAGGCCATACAAAGCGTTTTATAACTAACCTTGAATCTAGATTTGCTGTTTATGGGTTGATCAGAGCAAAATACGTTTTTGTACATGTGTACAATTAAAAAAAAAAACATTAAAAAAAATTGTTTTCTTTTTATAAGCAATTTTTCTGTTAAGTCTACGTCATAAGTGATAAAAAAAAAATTTCTTCTGATTTTCGATTTACCTCCTTATTTTGACTGCATTTCCTACCTATGTATATACCAAATTTCAACTCGGTATACACAGATTTTCTGTTTTATGTATATAAAATATTTTACTATTATATTTAAACATCTATATAAAATAATAGATAAAAAATAAATAAATAAATTAACAAAATTCTTAAAAATTCGCAAAAATAAAAAACCAGAAAACAGATGCTCGACTTAAGTCTCGCTCTGCATACACTAAACATAAATTTGGCTAAATTCACTGACTAAAATCACCTATAGCGGAACAATGATTAATCGTGCCGAACGATATTGGCCGATGTTCCACGAACTTACTATAGTTGTCCAAACAACCAATGAAACGAAATTCCCGCGATCTCACTGAACACATCATACATACTTCGATGGTCCAATATAATTAAAAACAAAATTATTAATTTCTCGTTTCTGATGGGACTTTTTTGAGATTTTCGATTTTTCTAGTTATGATGAAAGCATTTCCTACCTGTATGCAAAATTTCAACTCGGTAGCATATCTGGAAGTGGGTTAGAATTTCCGGACATAGCCACAAATATTCTCTTTTATATAAAGATATAAAGATATGCAGTATTGGGCTGGAGCAGGTTCGAATGAACCGGTTGTTATTTATTAATATATTTTTCAAAATGCGAACTGGTTGTTAATATTGTTATTCACTGAAAAAAATACTCCTGTTATTAATCAGTGAAAATTTTCTCTTGAGAGAACTGGTTGTTACAATTTTGGCTGTCCACAACTGTACATAATATGTATACGCTTAATCTTATTACTCACGTTTTTGTTGTCCAGAGTATGTTAGTGGAACGTAAGCACCGTGGTGACAAGGAGGTACAGTACATAAATATGAGCCACAATCAGAGCCACCGCGTGCGGTTGTACATAGTCTGCACCGCACACGAGCCGCTCATTAAAGGGACGGCATTTGGTATAGGCTCTATTGGTATAGATTCTAATAGAATTCTATTAGTAGAGGGTGATTTTATGAAAATTTACACATGGGTGGTATTGGGCTTGATTCTATTAGAGGGCGGTTTTATGAATATTTGACACTATCGTGGTAGATATAGCACAATAAAAGAATTATCTGAGTCGAATATTTCGACATCACCCAACATTTTCCCCAAAAATGCTCAAATGTGTTGTTAATAGTAATGTCAATTTAAAATATGACTTTTCTAATATGTCAGTTTATGTGTCAAACAATACCAACTTTATTATATTTACAATAAAACCATGGATAACTATCCGAGAATAATGGTTGGTTTATATACGGAACAAGAATATGGAATGGGAAATAAGAATAGTACACAAGAATAAAAAATATGAAACCGTTTATATCGGACATAACATTTCGTCGCTGCGCCTGCGTACTTGCGTTGGCCTGTGTTTAACGGTTGTCGTTTGACAGGTTGTTGTGTTTAATATAACCTTTAAAAAAATTTCGTTTTCAGTAAAATAAATTTAGAAGATTTTATAAATTTATTTGCTTGTGTTTCACACATTATATTGTTGTTTCCAACCTTCTGATCACAGCTGGAAAATATCTGTTGAAAAAAATTTATTACGGCCGACATTTTGACCATTGTGCGCATGCTTATCGTCGCTTATTCTTGGAATAAGAATAAAATGTTAAATGATACCAACTATTCTTGTGTTTAAGTTAAATTTCATTTCTACATAAACCGATATACGGCGCAGCCATGTTTTAACATCTTGTGTACTATTCTTATTTCCTATTCCTTATACTTTTTCCGTATATAAACCAACCATAAAAAATGCATTGTAAAAGCGAACATTGGAATAAACATTGAAATAAACTTATACCTTAGCTTAAATAGTTATACCGCTACGTATCCGAGGTTTGTAAAAGCGGCCCTAATTACAATATTTGAGCAATCCTATCTAATCTTGTGATATCACCAGATCAATCTGAGTAATCTTGTGGATTGATCAAACGTAAATGTCTATTGTGTTTAGACTCTTTTAGTACTGAACTGTATATTAAAGATATATTATTAAATATAAAAATATATATACTACCATTTCAGGTGGATTGGAAGACGACTGTGATGATTTTGACGACGATGATGATTACGATGTAGACGATGAAGATCTGGTAAGTGAAAATTATTGTTTTTTCTTCTGCCATGATTATAACATGTTCAAAAATATTTTGCTTTTTGCTACAGGGTCTACAAGTGAATGGAAACGACTCATTTTTACCCGGAGATGATGATGACGATATTTTTAACGAAAAGTAATTTTAAATGATAGTAATCGATGTTACTATATGTTTATTTCTTTTTGTATTTATTTTACAAGCATTTTAAAAAACAAAAACATTTTGGAAATCAATTTACAGTATGTATTTTGGTTTTGTTTTAATTGTATTAATTTTTGGTATAATTCTGTTATTTATTTTCGCATGTCATGAAATGTTAATTTTATTTATTTAATCCAATTGGCAAACAGAAAAGAACAAATGGAAAGAAGATTCATTGGTGTTTTAATTAGTAATTGTTGTAAAATTACTAATATGCATTTTCATTTCAGTGGTTTTTAAATACATCAGACCAAAACAAGAGCAGAAGAATTATTTTTTGCGGCATGTTCTTACGTATTATTTTAGAGTGAATAATGGTGTAGGTACATCAGATTTAACAAATATTCAGTGATATTTGAAGATTTGCATGTACAGAACACTAAATATTTGTTAAGCATTTTTCCATCATGTGTGTGTTTTTTTGTGTAAAATATTTTTATTGTACTATTACCCAGAAGAGATTAGAGCATTAGTACAAATAATAATTGAAAAGTACACTACTTTCATTGGTGCTAAATAGATTAAAAGGTACAATACGGCAAACAAAATAAAAGCTAGCAAAGAATTCACCATGGAATATGCATATGATGCGCATAATATACGTATTGACCTTTTTATATAACTGGTCCCTCCCAAAAATACTGCCTAATAATAATATTATTGTACGCATGATGAATGTTGGGCGTAATTACATTCTTTGTTAGCTTTTTTACAGGGAAGTAAATTTTACAGTCGCTGTATTAGAACAGTCTTGCCATTGGATGTATCGTTTTGTATTAGTTGAAGCGTTGACGGCCATTAAGAGTCTATATATTCTAATAAATCTTTTTATTATTTATATAATAGTTTGTGGGTAGATTTTATGTGTTTTGTACTCTGTTGGATTAATAATAACAATAAATCGAGAGCAGGGTTGCCAGATTTCAAATTAGGTACCGCGGGACATAAATGAAAAAAATTACTGCAATTATTCTTAAGAAATTTTTTTCACAATTAACGATGATTTTGACATCATATTTAATTTCTTTTTGACCATTTAAAAATGTACCTTCTTCTTCTTCTTTGGGCACTATCAGTCAGGTTGACTTTTGGCCTCACTCATATAAGCCCTCCATCTCGATCTATTCATTGTCAAGTCTTGCCAATTACCCTGTATACCCATTGTTCCCAACGGGGGCGGTAGCGCTCCCCAGTGGGCGCTGGAACCTTTCATGGGGGCGATAGTGAGTCCAAAGACAAATGGGGGGCGTTAAGGCAGCCAAGGGGAGCGGCGTACCTTTTAAGAAATTAATAATAAAATACCATTTTCATGGAGAAACATTTTATCAAATAAATATTAATTGGAACCCGACATTAATAAATTATTGAAACTCCACCAGCCTTAAACATCTCATTAATTTTTTTTATTACTTTTTGATTTTTAGCTAATTTTTAAATTTTCATATTTTTAATCTACTAAATTAGGCCTTTTTAATTTTTACTTTGTGATTCCTAATAGTTAGATGGATAAAATATGAGTTTAATCGGGTTAAACTATTATGGGAGAGGGGGCGTCTTCCCACTGGTCGACGGGTATTCAATCTTCCTTCCCATATCTTCCTAACCATTCTGTCCTCCATCATCCTCATAACGTGTCTTATCTACTGTAATCGTCTGCCTCTGAGTTCTTGGGTGATTGACTTGGCCTTGGATATCTTTGTTCTTACGGATTCTCCATTCACCAAAAATGTATCTAATAAAAAAAAAAAAACAAAATTAATTGAGTTAAATTTTTATTTATATTATTTATCCTAAAAATTATTCAATATTTATCACTCGATTTCACTCCATTAAGAATGACTAAACCTTGATTAAAAAAAAAAAAAATTGAATTCTGAACAGAACAATTCATTCCGAAATTCTGTTTTATCATCAACTCGGCCTCCAAATTTTTTAGGATCAACCTGTTTATGTCTAATGCCAAGCACTCGTCATTAGATTAAAAATTAATGTTGCATTTGCATGCGGAATAGAGAAAATGTAATCGATAATTTTTAAAAATTGTGGAGAAGATTATTTTTTAAACAAACCCGTCTTTAATCACACGGTAATTGCCTTTCAATACCCGTTATATTTGCCATAAATCTTTTTAGGAATATGTATTCTTCAAACAGCAAATCTTGATCTACTTCTATTTTAAATGCGTTAGTGATTTCTATGATATCTTAAAATGCTGCAAAGATAAGTTAGAGAGAATTTTATATTTGTGGTCATTGAAATCAAACCATTTTTCTATATATTTTATAGCTGTATCAAATAAATTATTTGCTTCCATTTTAAACATCTCTGAAGCATCTAAGTTATCATTATTTTTGATAATTTCATGAACATTTGCTCCATAATAGCTACTTTACATTATTCATAATTGACTATACCTTCAACAATCGTAACATTACTACCTTAGAGATTTTTTAGCGCTGGTTGAAATATTGAACATAGATTGTTTACAAATTTTATATATTATTATATATTAATTCATATATATTAGGAAAGAAATACTTATCATAACAGCATCCATCACTTTTTATGGCATTGTTTTATTATGTTACAGTCAAAATCTGTTAATTTTTTACCTGTGGGACATTTAAATGTTTATGCGGGACAAAACACTTTTGTGCGGGACTGTCCCGCACATTTCGGGACGTCTGGCATTCCTGATCGAGAGTATGTTTTGTCAGTTTTTTTTTTTTTTTTTTTTAATTACCATAATTTTTGTGTATTTACATATATACATCAATACAATAGAAATAAAAATGTTTTTATCAGATTACATTATTATTTTTCCAATATGTGTCCATTTATTTGGTATTTTTATATTTAAACCAGGGATGAAATAACGTTTAGAAAATATAAAAGTGTCTACGAAAATGGAAACTTACTTGAAATCGTAATATATTCAATACAAATGAAACATTTAAAAAATATTTTTATAACATTACATAACGTTATTAAAATAACGTTACAAAATAACTTTTTATAAATCGTTATACGTTATTATAACGTTATAAAATTATAGTTACGTTATTGTATTAGACATTGTAGTTGAATCGTTATTATAATGTTATCGGGTATCGTTACGTTACGTTATCCATCCTTGATTTAAACACATAGCAGACTTATGTAAGGTTGGACTCTTAATGGCGCCGATCATTATATTGGCCAGACTGTTTTAATACAGTGACTGTAGTAAATTTTACAGACACTGTAACTAAACAGTTTGGCCAATGGTGACATCGCCGCCATTAAGAGTCCAAATAAATATTGGAAATATTAGAAATTCAAACTGAAAAATAAGATAATCTTTGCAGAAACAGTAAATTTATGTAATCTCATTTTTCCATTTGTATCTCGTTTTTATTTGGACTAATAATGGCGGCGATATCACCATTGGTCATACTGTCTAGTATACAGCGTCTGTAATAAATTTAGGATCCCAACGCTGCGGCGGTCAATTTTGAAACTTCGGTAGAGCATTTTCTTTGTTATTGTTACGCAGCTGTCAAACTAAAATTATAGGAATAAATATATTTTACAATATTTTATGAACCTGTTTTGCCATTTTATCAACAAGTAAGTGTATACAAAAGTCATTTGTTTGCACGACATTGTTTGCCTTAATATCAGTTACAAAATTGACCGCCGTAGCGCTGGGATCTAAAATTTATTTTCCTATTGTTTAGTGTACAGCAACCCCTGACTTGAATGACATACTGCAATGTAATCTTTACTTCTAAAGGTATAATGCTCAGTATATTTTACTTATTTTATTTGATCTCACTCGATACTTTTGTTTTATACTTTTATTACTTCTTATTTCACCTTGAAATTTTGGATACTTTTTTTTTAACTTATTCTATATGTAGTTCTTATATGCAAAACAACCATTTTGAATATTACATTATATAGACATTTATATGTAACTAAATGAGGTTCCTGTATTACATAAGATTTCTTGTTATTAATGCATTTTCGTTAATAATAAGTGAGATATTTCAATATATTAAAAAAAAAGCTGATATTTTTTAGTTAATGTCTTCCCAAAACCCCTACTTGAGAGAATATTTTGAACTACCATATATTTTCGAATCCCAACTTTCTTGTTATCATACCAATTAGGAGAAAAAAGTGTAGCTGTTTTTGCACGGATCTCGGTCAGACACAGAATTGGCCCAAACATTTAAAGAAAAAAATAAACAATGTACATTAATATGATTTGAAAGGGAAAAATAGAATGGCACAACAAAATATGTACTCAGCACGATAAATTGTCATGAATTCGTTCATGAAAAAATTATGATCTTTCCACGACAGAAAGATCATATTTGAACGAGGGAAACTGCAGTTAGCATTAAATTCTCAAAAATTATATTTATCATTTCTCTTGTTATATTATTTTATCTTATTATATATATATATTTAAGTATTATTATTTTACTATGTATGTGCATGACAAATTCTACTATCTCTGTATAGTTCATGAATAAATATATATTATTATTATTATTAAATTAAATATGAACTAGGGGAGTTTTTCCCAAAGTGGGTTCCGTGGAACCCTGGGGTTCCACGTAATAATTTTGGGGTTCCGCGGGACAAGTTGTGATATAATATTAATATAAGATTATCTGCAATATTTTCATAGAAACACATTAAACTATTAATGTAAGGCGTTACGCGTACATTTCTAATAAATCTGTCAAATTCAGTTAAATTTTCTTGCCAAAGGCATTGTTATTTACTATTTGTTAAAACACTGAAGTTCATGTTAGCATCGGTGTTATCATTCAAAGTCATGGAATTTGTATTGGAAACGCTATGTACGCGAAAATCACTCAGATGTCTCTGTCTAGAATACTACCACTAATCTAATTTAGAACAGCTTTAGGTCTATACCTATTGCAAGGGTTCCATGATCCGTAAAAAATTGCCTAAGGGTTCCACGAGAAAAAAAATTTGGGAAACCCTGAACTAGGGTGTAAATATACCCAAAAAAATGGGGAAAAAATTAAATGCTAAAATAAGTCAACACAATGCTCCACACGGGCTCGCAGATGGCGCTACAGGTTATCGTTCAGTTACATATTTTATCGTTAGTAGAATAATCTGTCGAGTATATTTTTCTGCGTTCTAAAATTCTGATCTGTCATTAATAAACTTCTTATATTCAGTGCTATAACGAGAGTAATTGACGCCCTAAATAAGATATAAAATTTGCGTAACAGTGATTTTATTGCGAGTATTTAAAATAATAATAATAATCATCTCTTTATTTATACGTAATAAAAAGTGGGTTTATACATAATACTGACAAGTGGGCGGATAAAAGCAATATTTCGTGTTGTGCGCACACTTATTTCACGCGATCTTACAGTGTATGGACATTATCATGCTTCAGTATTCAAGTCAGGTAGCGGTGCAACCGACCTTTTCACCGAAAATCCTAAGAGATGTTTTCTTGCAAACACCTATGAAATAAATGTGTCTATATGATATATTCAACTGTTTTAGTTTAGAATATAGCCGTGCATTAATTTATTTTTATAGTGCCTAATCTCTTCCAAATCTACTTAATTTTCTTTGAAACAATATACATATATTATGTTATCGGAAATCCGTTTAAAGCGTAACAGTGGTGTCCTTCAGCTATATTTACACAAGGCTGCGAAAAAAATAAAATTTCCGCCGCTCTTAATTTTAAGGGGTGATTTAGGTAGAGTACCGAATCCTGATTTCATATCAAGTTTTAGTTTTTCTCCATCACGTCTAGTTTTTTGTAATTCTCAAAAGAAAGTATCATGGATAATATTTTTAGATAAATAACTTCAGTATAAAATAAGATAAAATATGAAGAATTGTTTATGATAAAGGTAATTCTTAATTATTTTCTTACTATTAACAGTTCTCGGGGAGAAAAGCACGCCTTGTGGCCTTTCTCTTGTGTTTTACGGAACTGTCATGAATGCATGATTTTTTTGACATTACCGCACATATGTGATTTTTATCACTCAACACTTTTGATGTGTAAGTGTTTACATATTATAATCATTGTTTATTTACATGAAGCTTAAGACAACTGCAATATTTACATTCGGCCCTACTAAATATGAGTCATAGATAATAAGATTTTTTAAGTGCGGTAAAAAAAAAAATACGTGATAAAAAAAATACTATTATTTTCTAGCATTATTACTACTTATCTATTAAAATTACCATATATTATTAAAAGCGGCCAACTTTCGCAGCCCTGTGTTATTATTGAAAATAATTAAAAATATCATATGACTTTTATTTTATATTTTATTCTTATTGATACAAAATTAAAGTTTTAACTATTATTAGTTATTTATTTACTCTTTTATTTGAGTATTGTTGTGTTTAGCACATAAGAATCTCAAATATATATTCATATAAGTATTTTTTTATGAACCTATCTAGCACTACAACCCCCAACTTATAGTTTGTAAAATATAAATATATTTTACGAATAATTTTGTGATGCGTTAATTAAAATTTTGAGCGGCATCACTGATAATGCTTATACATAATTTATGAAATAGAATGTAAGAATGTTATTTTTTAGAATTTATTAAATTTGCACACTCGCAAATAAATATCCTGTAAATTTTTAAATAGTAAGAGATAAATTACAATATTTTTCATTTTAAAAACCTGTATAATAATTGTTTATAAATTGTAGTTTACAAAAATAAATTTATTAAGTAAGAAGCCTGTCCATAAAAGCTCCCTAAGTTTTTAAATAAATAATAAGAGGTTTAAAAAAATTCAGTATTTTGATTTTATTCCTTTCAAAGTAGTCCCATGTACTTCTGTTCTGCCAGCAGTGGTCCTTTTTTAAATTCCAAATGTGTAATTTGTCTATCAGCTTAGTTCATTGTTTAAGCTAGCTACGATAAACGTGCAAATTATTGTACTAAATACTACTGTACAGTTTGAACTTATTACGTATATTTTAGAGTTAAATTTTTGTTAGAGTACGTTCAACTTAACTTCATCACAACAGATATTACCAGTTCCCCTGCGCAGAAACCAAATTTCGTCCATTACGTTAACAACAGTTAGTTTAACTCCTTTCAGTCGCGTCACTTAATTTGATTTGTTTTTGACTACGCGTATTGTGCGATGTTGTGTGTTTATTTCCGTTATTATTATTTATTTCTCTTATATTTCAAGGTATACCGTGTAATAAAATGAGTAAAAATGTATTTGAAATAGATGATTTTGTTTATTTGGTATCCACAACAATTGTTGTACACCCTTATGTACGTCTATGTGTCAGCTGTTTTCTCGCGCAAAATTGATGACGTAATTTATGATACCCTGTGCTGAAGTTAAATTGAACGAAGTCTACTATGTCAACAGAAATTGTGAAAAATTATAAAAGTAGAACAAATAGTAGTATTTTTGGCTATCATTTATTAAGAACTGACAATAACTGAAGTGACGCCTAGCGAAATATTTTGGAACTTAACGGAATAGGATTTTGTTGGATGTGGCTCATTTAATTGCATTGTTTGTATGTGTTAAAGTGAAGAAAACTTTAACAAAACGTCTTTAAAATCGCAACAGAAAATTAACTGCAATGTAAATTGTTGTGTATCAAATGGAAAATGTCAAAAATATCCTATTCCAATCGCCATTTTGTAAACGACAACAGCGCCTCTATAGGTAATGTTTATTCTCAATAGGCATCTTAGTTTTTTTTTTTACTTTTTCTAAGAGAAATGGAGGCCAAATTATATCGCGATGATTCTGTTGTTGAAGGATAAGAGATAGAAACCTACGGTTTGATTTTTTTAAATCTAGACTTTTATGTATCTAAATAAAAATTGAAGCTCTCCTGAGTTAACGTCTTTTTGATACTTGTAATTTTGAAAATTTGTTAATATTTCATTTTCGAAAGATCGTATCTCAGAAACTACATGAGATATGTAGGTAGCTGAAATTTTTGAAATTCCGAGGTCCTAAAGGGCTATAGAATATATTATAAAACAACTCCCCAATCAAAAATTTGTTTAGTTTTCAATTTTTTGATAAAGCAGCATAAATTAAACAAGTACTTTGTGATGGCGGTCGGTCCTGTGGTGGCCACAGCTGATTTTTTTTATTTAATACCAAGTAGTTTTCTGAATTTCTTGCCCCGCTCGTCGAATGACTTTCTGAATATCTGCCTCCCGCTCATCGACTCTTCGTTATTTATATCAAAGTTATTAAGATAACTTATAAAAATAACACTTTTTATAACTAATTCCAAAAAGAGAAATTTTTAAATTTCTATTTTAGTATTACAATAATCAAAAAACATCTTTTGAAACCAAATGTCAAATTTTCGTTAACCTTCATATTTTACCGGTAGATAGCACTCTAAACATTATAAGTATGGTGGATAAAGTAATGACAAGATTTTAGTGACAGTTAAGATTTTTTTAATAATACATCATAAAATACAGGAAAAATGACTGTACAACAGTGCCCGGTCAGCTTGAAAGCTGTTGCCCATTATTTAAAGATCGCCGAAGAACACGACACTAGAGACGTAATTATAAGTTATTGGTGTAAGTAAATATCAATTATTAAATTTTGTAAAATATTTAATTTTATTTACATTTCAGCCCGATTATATGCTTTAGAGGTAGCTATGCAGATTAGCGTGAACAATAAAACACCAGAAGTTAACAAATTTTTGCTGTCGATAATGGACTGGCTTGAAAGCACCAAATCAGAGAACGCCAATAATGAATGCATTACGAATAAAGTCTGTGCACAATCTTATTTGGAGAATTACAGTTTAAAATTGTTTAGTTATGCTGATGGACAGGATCAGACTGAAAGTTATGGAAAGTATGTAAATTTTATTACAATTTGTTAAAATTTTGGTAGAAATTAGCTCAAAGTAAGCTCGAGTCAAAAAGAAATTATACAATGTCCATAAGTGAACAAATGGTATCAATAATATGGTCTTATGACAAATACAATACTTAAAAAGTATGCTGATTTTAACCGTACATTTGAAATAAATAAATTGTAGTAAACAGTGCAGCTGACTTCAGCGGCAAATATAGCTAGAATTTGACACCATATAGTTAGTACTGCAAAATTTTGGGCCAGAAATAGCATACCATTTATGTATGTACGGTGTTGCAAAAAATTAGATAACTCTTAAAATAATTTTCACATCAAAAATTCTTGTTGTAAAGTCTGTTCCTTTGGTTTAGGTGGAACTAGATTTTCAAAGCTAGCGCCACCTAAAGCTAGATCTTTCTTTTGATACCACAGAATAAATTTTATGAAGCAATTATTTTCCTCAACAATAAAAAAAATCGATATCATATAGATTTTTAGACCAACCCGTCTGGGAAATAGGGTGCGGAACAAAAGTTTGGACATATTTTTGACGAAATACCCATTAAAATAGATTTTCCAGATGTTTGAAAGCCCACTCAAAATTACTAAAAAATATTTATCTTTTCGTTGAATACATATTTGTTTCTATTTTTATGTGAGTTTTTGATGAACTCTCATTAGTTTTCCTATATGTGGGTCAAAAAGGTGTACAAGCATACCAAATTTCAACATCTAGGTTCAGCCGTTTGGTCACAATTTCTACCGAACAGACAGATAGACACATGACTGACGTTATAAGGGTTTTTTGGTCATACCTACAAAACCCTAAAAAGAATTTCGAAAACCTAATTAGCAAATAGAAATTACGAGAAGACTAACAAAAAAAAAAAGATCTGAAAAGGAAAAAAAGAGGGCGGGGGCTGTATTGAATCCATGGCCGCAGGTTTTTTGACCAAACAAATGACACGGTACGTGCTATGAGGCTGCTGCCCCGAGTTATACTAATTTTAACGCGCACGTCGAGCGCCGGTATCACCACAACATGGAAGATGCGCACGCCGTTCACTTTTGCGTCATCTGACCTTGAACGCTATTTCGGTAGACTCTTCGGACCTTCTACTTTTCAACTCAGTTATTATATTGTTGCTAGAATTTTTGTACACTTTTTCCGGATCCCAGATTTTTATTGAGGGACCCAATACTCAAATGAAACGATAAACGTATTGTATGTCAAAAATAATTATCTGCATGTTGAGATTTTATTCTTTAATCTATTATTCTTGTCGAGACTGCAAAACTAAAAAAAATCAACGTCTGTTCATTTATATCAGGCCTAGGTAAATGGCGGCCCGCGCTGTATTTCTATCCGGCCCGCGAAGCATTTTATAAATTATTGTGTCCTGCAAAAATATTACTGTCTGTCCAATATTCTTTCAAATTTTCATTCTTTCCAATTTTCTTTTCTATTTTTTACTTTAATTTGCATAATAAATACACGTTTTGGTTTAAAAATATTGCTTTTAAAATTTATAAAATATCCTTCGTAACAAAAACAATATTTAAAATTAGAAAAAAAACATTTTTCGGCCCACGTTCAAATTTTCATCCGCAATGTGGCTCGACAGCCAAAAGATATGCCCACCCCTGATTTATATTATCAAAAACTATGCTGACATATACTGAAGGGCAGTGTCTCACTGTGAGATAAATATAAAACTTAACCGAACAAAGTAGTCAATATTTGACTGTCGTTAAATAAAAATATTTAAAGCTAAAATATTATAGAATAAAAAGAGTTTTATTATATAATTTTCGAATAACCCATATTCCAACACTGCAAATATCAAAAGTGAGATTAATGTTTTACCTCTTCTGTCAGCGTCGCATTTGCATTAAGATAAGGGCGACGTTCGCTGTGAATCATGATCTTGAAACTGACAAAGTGGTGCAGCGACAATTATCGCCTAGTGTGCAATGGGCTACTAAGAGATACAGCGATACATGTTGAGTCTTCATTTATAATAATAATAATAATATTTATTAATCCTTTAAATACAGGACTGCATGTAGGATATGTCGGTACATGAATTTATAATTTTACACAGATTTTGATAAGTAAAACAAGTTATACAATTGATAAAACAATAAAATCATACATTAAATTACCCAAAATCAATGTTCCCCATTGGCATGCCTACACCAGTCCTTACAAGATTTTAAGAATTCATTAATTGAGTATACACAATGCTCTATAAGAAATACCTTAATCTTCTGTTTAAATACAGCAAACTGCGTATCATTTTTGACATGGAATGGCAGTGAATTAAATAATTTAATACCAACAGTTTTAGGTGATTTTTTTGTCAGTTCCAGCATGTTTGCTGGAGTTCTGAAATCTTTTCCTCTGGCGTTATATGAATGCTGGTTCAAATGGCGAGCAAAGTATATTTGATTTTTAAATACATACACCAGCAACTCAGATGTACATACCAGGAACTGTTAATAATTTTTATTTTACAAAAAGAGGTCTGCATGATCAGTGCTTGTCTTTTGTTTGCTATACAACGTATTATTCTTTTCTGGGAAATAAATATGTCATCTGCCATAGTTGATGATCCCCAGAAGCATATTCCATACTTAAGCCTACTATAAAATTGGGCATAATAAAATTTAATAATGGTCTCATGACTTACAATATTTTTTTATTTTTTTATTTGAAAGTGAGCTGAATTTAATGAATTTAGTAGTTTTTGACAGTGGGTTTTCCAACTTAAATATTCATCTATGTACAGGCCTAAAAATTTTGTTTCAGTTTCTGATTTTAGATATTCATTATTTATTTTAATATTTATATTGATTTGACTATTACTTTGCAAAGTTCTAAAGATCATATAGTTAGTTTTGGATGGATTTAAGTATAATTTATTAAACAGGAACCAGTTGTTGAGTTCATGTATAAGAGGGATATTTATCACTCACTTTAAGTTACAAATATCGCCCCATCTTACTGTAGCCCAAAATTTGACTATTGTATGTAGTCTGTGTACTTCAGTAGTAAAATATTTATAAAATAAGACACCAAATGTTATATTTTGTTATAAAATTCAACCATTCATTGTTTTAGAAACGTCGTTAAAGCATTTTATACTGCTGGAATTCTTATGGATGTTCTATCATCTTTCGGTGACTTAGATGAGGAAATTGCCGAAAAACGCAAATACGCTAAATGGAAAGCAGCTTATATTCACAACTGTTTAAAACAAGGAGAACGTCCAACACCAGGTTCATATGGACAACAAAGAGAAGATGGTTTTACAAAAATTTCAGATATGAACGAAGAAGACAATACAGACCCAGATGCACTTATTCCAGGTCTACCATCTGTACCAACAGATATCAACCCAACACCAATGCCCCCTGGTCCAATAAATCCAAATATACCTCCAATGTTTCCGAATTTACCATCTGTTCCAAATATGCCACAAGTTCCAAATATACCACAAATGCCTGCGCCTACTCAACCTGTGTATCCTGTAGAACCTGCTTACGTTCCTCCAATTCAACCAGTCATTTCTAATCCTGTAATATCAAACAATGATGTTAGTTTGAATCCGGAACAAATTTCTAAAGCTCAGAAGTATTGTAAATGGGCTTCATCTGCTTTAAATTATGATGATGCTAAAACTGCTATTGTCAATCTTCAAAAGGCCTTAACTTTATTACAGACAGGAAGAGATTCACCCGAATAAATTATAATTAAGTGCTCTGTTGTAATTTTATTTCCTGCCAGTGGTGAGGCGATTATCTTGAAACAAAATATATTAAAATAATTTATTTGGTTATTACATTCATACACTACTACTACGTATTATAATATTGAATAACATCTATTCAGATTTTATCGACTGACCACTGTTTATTGCTTATATTAATCTTGTATATATATTTAAAATTGTAAGATCGAACATGAGATCTTAAAAATTATTAAAACCATAACTACACCAACATTTTGTCAAATTATTTATTTCTGTTTTTATTTTCATAATATGATGTTTTAAGTAGTGTAAAAAAAGATGTAATCAATACATTGGTGTAATATTATTACTCAAATGTTTTGCTTATGTCTTTTAAGTATAATTTTGTATAATCTCTAATAAAATGTTATAGAGTAAGCATAACATATTGTTATTCACATATTCAATAAATATTTTAAAAATATGCATTTTCACTATTTTATTACTATACCCAGTAGCGTGACGTCAAGGCACTACATCCCTTACTCAGACAAATATTTTTTTGTAAAAAATCAATTTTTAATAATTTTTTTAATACTTTGTTAATAATTTTTTTATTAGTTATAGTTTAATATATTAGTAATAGTAGGATGAAGCTCATTCCACGCTCGATCGTTGTACAGGTAAAGTACAACATGAACCGCACAGTTGTAGCGTGCTATGTTTCTAATTTATAGTGCGTTCTCTGTCCCACACTGCTGGCGTTCCTACTAATTTAAAATAAATACTTTCAGGATTCTTGTCTCAGAAGTCAATTTCATAGAGCCATATTATATTATTAAGTCAATGTACTACAAGTAATCTCGTAGTCAGCGTCCTGGGCAAGAACGCTAACTACGAGGAAACTTGTAATTGGCAATCAACGTGTTTTGGTTATCAAACAAATAATTTGAATTATGAAAGCATAATTCACTGTAGTTATTTATGAGTACTATTTTTCACGGATAAAGTGTTGATAATTGCAATATAATTAAATAGGTGTGCAAAAAAATCATCTTTCAACTTTCTTATTGACAATTTGCAATGCGTTCAGATGTTGTAACGAATTTAAATTACGTATCTAGAAAGTATTATGAATTGTTTTATTATCAATTGAGATACAAATAATTTTTTCTCACGATTAATTTATTATTTGTTGTAAATTATTTGATAGTATTTTTTTCTTTCTTTTCCTTTCCAGCAGTACAATATGACCGGAAATCTTATTGTTCTACCTTTCGATTATTTTCAATAGGTTCTCAACGTGGCACATAAGCACAAAGAAGGTAAGTTATTTGTTTCCAGATTTTCGGTATTACATATATGAAAGCCTCGGGGCTGCATAAGTTTTCGATCAGTCAGATTTTTCCCTTTTCTTCTTAAAATCGCAGTATTTGTTAAATGAATTCACAATTTATTCATTAAAATTACTTAGTAGAGAACTATTTATATTTTTCCGAACTAAGGTTCTTTTTGAGTAGGTCTTTTTTGCTTTGAATCATTTTATATAAATCCGCACAGTTTTCTTCATAATTTACTTTAATCAATAATATTGCTTTTAATGTGTCTACATCAAGCTGAGTCTTGTCACTTGTCCAAAAGCTGTTCATCAAGGAAAATACCCATATATATATAAACAAGTTTAATATATAATATATAAAATACCCATATATATATAAACTAGTTTATATATATATGAAAATACCCTTGCGGTAGATTTTTTTTAGTTCAAGTTTTGTAAAAATAATTAGAGTTGAAATATATTAAAAATAAATATTGAAAATAAGTATCTTTTGTAAATTCGGGACAAATATTGCCAATGAAAAAATTCGAGACTCTCCCAGCAAATTCGGGACGTATGGTCACCTTGATTTCTCGTACGTTTTAAGGTATACTACCTAAGAATGTACTGAAATGGGTAAAAAAGAATTTGAAATTCCTACATAATATTGCTTGTTTGGTATGCACAAAAATTATTTAAAACCCTTATGTATAAAATTGTGTTCAGATGGTTTCTTGCGCAGAATTGATGACTTAATTATGATACCCTGTTTCTTTCTTGTAACGAACTACCTTTACTCAAATTTAGGTGTAAAAACTAAGTATTACATACTTATTCAACCCTGGAACTAACACTGATTCAGAAGAAGAAAGTTCCGAAGTAGTATTCACAAAGCCGTCCGAAAATATTATGGGCCCCCGGAAAAATTGTCCATGTGGGCCCCATACACTATTATTGTTGGACGCCCCTGACGCAAGTCCGTATGCCTACCCTCTGGGCGGCCCTGGAGTTCTCAATTTTAATACACGTCCCTATATGCGTCGTAGGCAACCGTCTTATCATGAAGCCACGACAAAAAGATATATTTTAACCGTACTATATTATTTCTATCACACTTATTCTACTATATGGCTCTGTTCATAATCTAGATTATTATAAATAGGTCCTTAATCTAAGTAATTGCTGTAATACTTTTGTTGATAGTCTTATTGAAGTTGAGTTATTTGTTTTTGTATTCCGTTTTAGAGTTAAAAATATATCGAAACCTTGGAAAATAATTCTATACAACCAAGTCCTGAGTCATTACCGTATTAACCGGGAAGCAAAAGAGCACATGCTCCAATGCAAGAACTTTAATCTATGCTCCAATGCGCAACAGGCGCAGGGACACTAAATAAGTAAAAGCAAAAAATATATTACAATTTCTGCATAAGATCTTTTTGTTTGATGGCCCTTACGCACAAACCAGACTTCGTACAGCCGCTTCGTTGCTGAGCAATGGACGTAAAACCGGCTGCACACTGCATTACAATTGGTTTGACGTCATTGTTTGGCGCATATACGATGAAGTCGTTGGCTTGATCTTGTGGGAAAAGCACTCTACGCGATTCTTTACCAGTTTGGCTTCCACTATTAATTAATTGATCTCTTACTCTAAGTCAGTAGCTAGTATAATTACGAAAGATATTTGGAGAACACCGTAGGGAATCGAGTGCCAATAAACCGGCCACAAAACGTAATAATTAGCACATCTGGGGAACCACTGGCAAGATATATAACTTCTAGCCCAAACCACTATTGAGATTCATAAAATATTGTAAAAAATATTTATTCCTACAATTTTAGTTTGACAGCTGTGTAAACACAACAACCAAATTTTGTGTATCCTGTGGCCAAGTTAAAAATTGACCACCGTAGTGCTGGGATCTTAAATTTATTTCCCTATATATACAGTCCATAAAATATACAAAAACGATAGGTAGAGTTGGTCGCGGCTGTTCAAAGTGTGCACCGCACCCAGGCGGCTTACCAAAAGGGACGGCATTTGGGATCACTAGTAGACTACTAGCAGGGGTGATTTATTAAAATTTACACGCGGGCGGTATTTGAGTTTGCTTTTATCAGAGGGCGGTCTTATGAGTGTTGACATACTTCCCACGAGGCGACCCTGGCGATGACCATTGAAGTAGCCAATGGTTCATTTAAAAAATTGTATATGGCCACTAATAGTAGGTACCGGACGTTGATGATCGGTCGTAGAATTCTATATTCTTTTGACAGCTTAACAGACTCTTTGGCTACAAATCTTCAGTAACTTTTTTATATATTTGATCAAAAATAGCATTTTATTACTGGATTTTTAACATTATGTCTTAATAAAATTGCGTTAATAAATTATTCAAGTCATTAATTTATTTTAAGTACGTTTACAAAGCGATATGACTAAGTACTTCGATTGTATTTGTTCCGGAAAAAATGGGTATTTACTACTTATAGACAAATACCCACTTATCAGCTTGCTGATTAGCATTATTTATATTCAAAGATCACTGTTACCTGGGTAAATAGTAGGATTTCTAGTACAAAGATATATATTTTTTAAATATAAACTGAAATTATTTTAAACTTCTGGTTAGATTTGGTTAGTATTTAAAATAATATCGAGCTTATAAGATTTATACCTACGCCACTGGATTAAATAGATATGTCACCAAGATACATTTTCTATTAGAAATTTTAAAACAAAAAATTTCAAACAGTTTAATTCTCCCTCCAAAAAATATCCATACGAAGCTCTTTACATGTACAAATAGAAGAATAAGAAATAATAATTATATAAAAACAAATGAATTTTTAACGCAGCATTTCTCGCGCAAAGTGAAATCTCGTTTAAAATAAACTTGAAAACAAGTGCCAAGTTCTGTAAATACGGTTTACAACTTCGCTTGCTAGCGCTAGCTCGTAGCTCGGTCTGGGGTTTTTTAAATCTGTCAGGCTTCAGGTGTGGCAATGAAAATTACACTGCCATTGTAGAACGGTCAAATAGACAACACACATCAATAATAAAAACATACGCACTGTTTTCCTTAATTTTTGATAGTTTAACGTAGTGTAGAATTAAAATATGGGTGTTAAAATATATATTAGTGGTATTTCCGGTAACAAGGAGGTAAATAAATACGAATTTATGCATTGTCAATTCGGTAAAAATTTCACTATTTTAACAGGTGAAAAAAAGACAACAACGGGTTCTAATGATTTTGGATAGTCGAAATATTGGTTATTCTGTTGTGGATATTACGGAACCTGGAAGAGAAGCTGATAAGGATTTTATGCAAAATAAAGCGACCGCCTTTGGAATTACAAATAGTGATCTATCCCCAAGACACCCGTTGCCACCACAGTTATTTAATGATGAAGAATATTGTGGGGTGAGTACCATTTTAGTAATTGTTTACAATTTTGGTGGTGTTATATAACTTTTTATTTTTTGTATTTTTAATTGATTGGAGAGTGTATTACTTTTAAAACAGTTAGTAGCTTGCAAATACACTTTTTATAACCTACTTTGATCAGTAAAATATCAAATTTCAATTTGGATGTGGCAATTTTTTGATAAAAATTTGATAAAAAATTAAAAATCAATATACTGAATTGTCTAATTCTGAAAAAATATAATTGTAAAAAATGATTTACAATACTTTCTGTTCATTTTTTTCATTTTCTATTTAGGAAACTTCTGGAAGTTACAAAAAAAGTATTATAAAAATGTTTTAATTGTATTTCATTTTAAATTGCAATTTATCTGTTCAGTAATCAGCATCTTATAGATGTATTTTTTTAAATTCTCTATAAGTAATTATTTGTGTTGATTAGTATTTTAATATTATTAATCATACACAAATTATTATTCAGAAATATTTTTCAACCATGGTAAAACCTTTAAAATACCTAGAAAAAATTAGATAACCTTTAGGCTATATTAACTCAAAAATTTTCAATAAATTTGACTTTCAAATATTAGAAATTTTGAGGATTATGCTGCCTTTCCAAACCATATAACCCAGGGGTGTTCTAGAAAAACTTGAAAAAATCTAATGTTTATTCACAAATTTAATACTAGATTTTCTACAAATTTTACAATATATACAGGTGTTTTTGGGATTGCTTAAGCGTTAATCTTCCATCTTCTTTATTATGAGAGATACGATGAAGGTTAAATTAGGAAAGATGACGTATTTTAGTTTACAAATATGAATATTTAATTAAAAACATGTATGTGAAGTGTGAATTTTCACACATTAAATAGTTTTGTAGGTATTTAATAAGCGTAAGAAGTCAACAAAATACTGGATGACAATATTTTTCTATAATCACATCAAAAACATCACTTATTTGGTGATCATTTTTATTCGTTATGTGATTACCAAGAGCTTCCATTTAATTTTTTTAAACTATATTTAAATAATTAGCAAAAATTTCGTCATAATAAAATTTAAATAAAAAGATGCTTTTGACTTTTTGTGCATTTGCTTCGTATCTAAGCCTTCATTATATTAATAATAATAAGAATAAGAACATGAAAATAGCTTCATATTTTTTCAATTTCAGAAACATATTCCTTACTATTAACAATGTATTATTTGTTTTATAAGTATTTCACTACTATAAATGATTTGCTTCTCTTCGATACCTTAACATTAGAAAACTAAAATAATTCAAATAATAGGTTGACTCATGACGTATGATAGTAGGCGGAGCTTGCACAAATGAACTTTAATATCAGCTGTTCAAAATGTTTCATTATATTTTTTATTTCAAAAGATGACCTTAGCCATAAATACAAAAAAATAACATTTTTAACCATAATATAGTCAGAAATTAAAATTAAAAATGTCAAAAACAAAAACTAAAAGCCAAAAACTCCGGTTTAGATCAATGTACATTACTTAAAGAAACATTACTTAAAATAAAGAAATTTTAAAAAACTACTTTATGTTTCTTATTCTACGTCTTAAAGAAAGCTCCTTTTGATATATGATATCAAAAAATAAAATTAAAAAAAAATATGTATTATTTTTGTCAACGACACTAGAAATTTTATATTTTTCGAAACACTAATAAAAAATTCCTGTGGAACTATTCCGGTTCCCGTCATTGTACATTATTGAGATTTTTTTAATTAAGTCCCGTATACTCTAGACCAGTGTTTCTCAACCAAAAACGTACCGCGGGCCAGTAAAATATACAATTTTCTAACGCGGACTACTAATAATAGTTGTTGAAAACAAATATATGTAATGAACTACTAAATACATTTATTTTATTTGTAGAAAATCGCAGAAAGTTTACAGAAAATAAACAAAATATAAATTATTTACATAAAAAATGTGCATAAAAAATAACAAGAAAACTGCAAAAACAAATACAAAAACTTCGCGGACCACTATAATTTTTCTGCGGACCACCTGTTGAGAAACACTGCTCTAGACCAGCGTTTCCCATCCTTTTTTCATGGCGTGCGTTAATTTAAAAACGCTTCTTTTTAACCCTTTCAAGACTAAAGGTAATAAAATGTACCACTGACATCATGTTTTTGATATATGTATCGTTTATTGTGGAAAGTAATTATTATTGTATTTTATAAATTAACATAATTTTTTGTTTTATAAACTTGCACATAAAAATATTTCTTGCGGACCGGCGGTTGGGAAACACTGCTTTAGATCAAACGGTCCCCAACCGTTTTAATTCTCAGATCGGCAACATGAAGGTTAAAAGAATAAGAAAAAATTTCGGAAAATTGATCATATATTTAAAGTAAATATAGTAACTAGTTTAAGTAAATAGATTTATAAAATACATACTAATTAGTTTAATTTGTAATCTGAGATTTGTTGAAAAAAAATTTTTTTTACTTAATTTCATTTCTGCGCGGACAGCAAGAACTTACTGACGGACCGGTACCAGGCCGTGGAACGGTGGTTGGGAAATACTGCTCTAGACCCCTCAAATAAATTTTTTAAAATAAAAAAGTTGTTTAGACTTGATTTCTAACATTTGTACATTTTTATAATCATTTTAAAAATTATTAGATCCTTGATATCGCTCTCCTAAAGTCTATCGAAAATCTTTATTTTGAAAATTCTTCGCGACCTTTCACGGATACCCAGGTTCCGCGGGATCTTGGCTAATAAACTCTGTTATTAAACATTAGTTATTTCTTCAATCAGTTTTGGACTTCTTATTAGGTTCTTATTGATTAGTGAGAAACTTTATTTAGAAACTAAGATAATAATTTATTAATCAAGTTATTTTCAACAAATTTCTATTTCTGAGTGTATTTATTTTCACTTAATGTATATTAGATATTTGATTACAGATTGTAAGATGTTGCTATATTGTTCAATTATCGTTTGTGAAACAGAAAGTGTCTATTTATGATCTATTTATAAACCGAATGCTGATATTTGTAAATGAAAATTGACGTTGAACCAAATACTCCTAACAGATGTTATCAATGAGTCATAATAGGCGCGGTATATTCCACCAGTATTTTTTCGAGAATACTTGTATAACTTAAAAACACGCAACTGTGAAAATCGAAAGTAGAAAATACGGGCATCAAATGAAAATCCTTCAAGAATCGATTCATAATCAAAAATTAATCAAAGTTTCAATCAAATATTTTTATTCTGATTTGTCACCACATACTTTGTTAAAAATATTTCCAAATACTTATTACTTCAGAATAGTTGATTTAAAAAAAATTTATATGAAGTGTGAATTTTCACACATTTCTGGGTTTTGCAGGTATTTAGTAACTGAGTGATGATTATTTGGGATGCCAAAACAAATTTTATGTCAAAATATTTTTTTATGAATTTTAATTCGAATGCCTAATACCATTATTTAAGTTTCTAAATATGTATAGTATTTTTTTTATATAGCAAGGTTCATTAAGATTTTGAAAATTGCTCCTATGGCTTCCATTGGTTGCTTAAATCATAAACCTCGCCCAATGATTTCGTCAAACATTAAATTAAATTATAATTTCAACACTTCCCACTGGTTAATAAGTTTACGCTTTTAAAAATTAAATGCAACATTTACCAAAATATAACTAGAATTTTGACAAAATAATTTAAATAAAATAAAAATGCAAAAAAAAAACAGAAAAAATAAAATTAACAGGATTCGAACTCTAGTTTGCAAATTACAAATCCCACGACAAAACCAACTACGCTTTTAGAGCTACTAATCTTGTGTGTTACATAGCTAATTAAATATTTAACATATTTTAGTTAAAAACACAAAAAATGCGTTATTTTCCGAAAACATAATCTGATCAAAAATTCCTGTTGTCCTGTTCCGGTTCAACCCAATGTACATTACTTAGAATTTTTTCAGATTTTTCGTTTAAACCATTTGGGCTACAGGGTGTGGGACAAAATTTGTTTTGCACAATTTTGGTAAAAATCGCATCAAAATAATTTGTTTTGCAAAAATAAAATTTTGATCGTTAATCCACGTACTAAGGGCTTTCATTTGATACCCTACTCAAAATTTTAAAAAAATATTTTTTTTTTGATGAGGACATATTTTTTTATATTTTTAGGGGAATGTTTTTTAGATGTTTTAGTATTTTTCCTATGTGCGGGTCAAAGAGTTGTATAAGCATGCCGAATTTCAACTCTCTAGGTTTAGCCGTTTGGCTACAATTTTTACCGAACAGACAGACAGACAGACAGACAGACGACAAAATGACGGTATAAGGGTTTTTTGGTCATACCTACAAAACCCTAAAAAATGAAAAATCTTGAGCATGCATATTAATCCAGAGCCGTAGCAACGGGTTGGCATCGGGCCACTTGCCAGGGGCGCGAGGATTGACGAGGGGCGCATGGCCTGATGAGGGGGCCATTGTGTATATTTCATCATTAAAAGCACTGTCAGGTGAAAATCTTTTTTTTTTTTTTGCTCATCACTTGTATTTGGGGAGTGAGGACCTTGTTTTCATTTTGTTTTGCTTATCACTTGGATTTGGGGAGGTAAATTTTATCAATTTACTTTATTTGCCAAGTGCGCCAAAAACATTGCTACGGCTCTGCATTAATGTAAACTGAAATAGTACGATCGAAATTTTTGTAACGATAAGTGTTTTGAAAGGATTTTTTGAAGAATACAAATTTAAAACACATCCTGAGATAAATATGTATTTATTGATTTTTTTTTTTTATTTTGACTGGCACGTCAAATGAATCCTCGTAATGCGTAGATCAACAAGCAACATTTTTATTTGATTTCTATTTTTTATGATATTTTCGCCACAAATATGTAAAAAAACTTTTGTCCCCCACCTTATCTCCGAAAAGACTTGATCTGAAAATCTGAAAAAAAATGTCATGATATACATTGATGGGAACCGGAATAGTTTAACAGGAATTTTGATCACATTAGTTTTATGAAAAATATCGATTTTTTTGTTTCGTTGAAAAAAAGATTATTTAAAAAAAATTTAAAGTGTGATATCCAAAGAAAGCTCATAAAACGCAGATTAAAGAGCAAAACGTAGTATTTTTTTAATTCGTTTGTTTTAACAAATTCTAACCAAAAATGTGCTATAAAATTTCTTGTCCCGCACTCTTTAACTATAAGGGGTTAAACTAAAAATCTGAAAAATTTATAGGTAATGTACATTGATCTGAGCCGGGCACGTACGAGAATTTTGAACGTAGGAGAGGAATCAGATTGCGGTTTTCGAAAATATTGTAGTTTTTGTGTTGGACAAAATTAATTATTATTTTTTTAATTAATGTCTTAATTATAGCTAATAATGTTACGGATTTTTTGTATTTGTGCCTATAGTAGTATATATCTTCTTTTAAAATTAAAAATATAATAAAAAAATTTACCAACTGAGAATCGAGTTCATGTGTGAAAAGAGCGTACAGGCGCTTCTCCTGTAGGCTCTTATAACAATAGGCATGGTCTACTGTTATACGCCATGTTTCAACATATTGTTTGAATTAGTTTAGTTTTTGGTTTTTAAGGTGTCAAACAAGAATAAATCATTTTTAGTAGTGGAATACTTATAAAACAAATAACACATTATTAATAGTGAGAAATACGTTTTTGAAATTGAAAAAAATGAAGCCTTTTATGAATATATTTCTTATTTATGAAATGAACGCAAAGCAAATGCAGAAAAATTTGCTGGGTTTTTTATTTTAAATTTTTTTGTAATGAAAATTTCAAATTATTTAAATTTAGTATAAGCTGTTCACTTTTGTAATAACAAACTAGATCTGGTTATTTTGGTTAGTTTTATAGTGTATTACTGACTTTAAATGTCAATTAAAAATATTCCTTACCCTGTAAAACCGACTTTAGGATTCTAGGTTATGATCATTATAATTGAAATATAATTTTTCATTATGCCGTATGTCATACCAACATGACATAAAATTTCAAAGGTGCAAACTATTGAAATCAAAATTTCCTTTTAGTTTGTTCTTACAAAAGTGAACCGCTTATATAAAGTAAATAAATGGAAGCTCTTAGTACTCAAATAACGGATAAAAATTATTCTCAATAAACTTTTTATTAAAAAAAAAAGTTCTTAGACATCCAGCTGGTTTCTTACACTTATTAAATACCTACAAAACCCTGAAATGTGTGAAAATGCACACTTCACATAAATTTATTTACCGCCCGCCAACATATATAAGGGAGATATTGTGATCATACCGATTTTGACATTTCGAGATTTCGATGGATCTCCACGAATTGAGGTCCCTACATAACATTTTGACTATTTTTAGCATGATGTCTGTTGGTCTGTCTGTCTGTCTGTCTGTCTGTTTGTCTGTCTGTCAGTCCGAGTACACGTGCAGAGCAAATTCGGCTAAAAGGATTTTTATAAAACTCCATTTTTAAGCTTTTGACATCAATGGCACGAGTTGATTAACTTTTGGTAAATATCTGTTTACTCGTGTCGGTTTTAAGATTTTTGCGAATATTTCACAACAGAGAAATATTTCGAAAAAAATTATTTGACTAACAACTAACAACTTTTATTTGAGACATTTTTTGATAAAGCAGCATAAATTAAACAAGTACTTTTTGATGGCGGTCGAACCTGTGGTGGCCACAGTTGATTTTTTTTTTAGAATTTATGGTAAAATATGCATTTGTGATATACATTAGAGATAAATATACCATTATTCAATTTTGTAATTTTTGGAAAAGTGTATTATAAATTTCAAGAGAAATTTTATTTTTCATGATGTACCGCCGTATATGTACCAGTATGTGGACAATTCATTTTGAAACTGTTATAAAATAAAGGAGTTACATCATAATTTACCCATTTTTTTTTTTTAGAAGTATAAATTCTCAAGAATTGAGTATTACGAAACCATAAAAAATTTCGTGATATTCCCTAAAAGTGACAATAGGTACAAGTTTGTAGAAAAACTAAGCTACCATGTTTAGTTACGGCTGTTAACTTTAGTGTCTGACTATTTAAAAATATGCGGAAAAAGTGTGTTTATGTATGGAAATAGTAAATTTAACGCCTGCCAATAAAATTCACTACATTTCCTTTCAAAGATTTACAAGGTTTTTTCTATTTTAGCAGCCAATTTATCTGTTGAATAAAAATGACTGTTTACATGTAAAGTAAATCTTAATATAAAGTTTTAAAGGCCACTGACAATGTTTTTGTATTCGGTGTTTATATGACATAATTTTATGTATTATTTTTAAAACGTAAGGTGGTTGTTGTTTACACTTCTGTAAAAATAATTTATAGGAGAGTTGAATTAATCTGCTATCAATTAATAAAAAAAAAAAAATGGAAATTTTAATTATATATGAAAAGAACGCGGATATATAACCTATATTTTAAATTTATTTTATTCAGAAAATATAATATTTTTTTCTTCTGTGTTTGAAAAATTGCATGAATTTATTTCTTCACAGCTTCCACAATAAAACATTTTTTATGGTCTGTATATAAAGCCGTGGACATAAAGTCCATTTCTTATATCGTGCGGAACTATTATTAATTTCTTAGCCTCGTATGGAACTTGATTTTAAAATCTAGTGACTTTTAATGATTGAATGGGACTTTGAGACTTATTTTTAGAGTTTTGTACATGACCACCAAAAAATCCTTATAACGTCACTCATGTTTTTGTCTGTCTATCTGTCTGTCTGTCTGTGTGTCTGTCTGTACGGTATATATAGTATGTAGGAAAAATACTGAGAGTTTAAAAAAGTATATCCTGAGAAGAATATAAACAATTTTGTATTTAATAAAAAATAAATATTTTTTTAAAACTTTGATTAGCATACCATATGAAACCTCTTAATGCGTAGATCACCAAGCAAATTTTTATTTTTGAAAAATAATTATTAGTTATTGTATTTTTGAAAAAAAAAAAAAAACTTTTGTCCCCCAGCCTATCTCTCAGAGGGGTTGAACTAAAAATCTGAAAAAATCTCCTTAATGAACATTGATGCGAACCGGAATACTTCAACAGGAATTTTTGATCAGATTAGCTTTTCGAAAAATGTGGATTTTTTTGGCGTCGATGAATAAAATTATATTGTGGTATCAAAAGAAAGCTCTTAGAACGTAGATTAAGGAACGAAAAGTAGTTTTAAACAAAAAAAAAAGAAAAAAATTAAAACGACTTTAGTCAAAAGTGTGTTAAAAAAGTTCTTGTCCCGCCCTCTTTTACCAAAATGGGTTAAACTAAAAATCTGAAAAAATTATAGGTAATGTACATTGATCTGAGCCGGAAAATTACGAGAGGAATTTTGGATCCGATTGCGTTTTTCAAAAATATTGCAGATTTTGACAAAATATATTATTTTTTTAATTTATGGCTAAATTATGCCTAATGATGTTATGGATTTTTTGGATTTTGGCTAAGATAGTGTATTATGTTTTTGAAATTAAAAATATAATAAAACATTTTTAACAGCTGAGGACAGAGTTTTGAACACCACAGTCTACACTGTACAGTGTAGTGTTCAGTTATTTTATTATACTATTATTATACGTAATGATGCTACCTATTGCTTGAATTACTTTAGATTTTTGTTTTTAAGGTATCAAGGTTAATTAATTTTTATAGGTTTATTCACAGCGTATACTAGTATTATAAAATAACTGAACACTCCTGAACTCCTAACTGATCTGAAGTGTTGAGTGTAGTGTGGAGTGGTGTGTAACTCGGTTCGCAACTATTTAAAAGAATTATTATTATTTTTTATATTTTTAATTTCAAAAAAATACATGATCTATTTTATCTACATTACTAGCCATAATTCAGCCAAGAATTAAAAAACAAATTAATTTTGTCAAAAACACAAAAACTGTAATATTTTTCAAACACAATCTGATCAAAAATTCCTGTCGTACGCTTCCGGCTCAAATCAATGTACATTAACTGTAATTTTTTTAGATTTTTAGTTTAATCCCTTTGAGTAAAAGGGGGCGGGACAAGAACTATTTTAGCACATTTTTGGCTAAAATCGTGTTAAAGAAACGAGTTTCAAAAAACTGCTTATCGTTTCTTAATCTATGTCTTAAGAGCTTATTTTTTGATACCACAGTTTTAAAAACATTTATTTTTTTATTAATACATATTTGTTTATATTTATCTCGAGATGTGTTTTTTTGAACTCAGTATTTTTCCTATATGTGGGTCAAAGAGTAATATAAGCATGCCAAATTTCGACTTTCTACGCTAAGCCGTTTGACTACAATTTCTACCGTACAGACAGACAGACACATGAGTGAAGTTATAAGGTGGTCATATCTACAAAATCCTAAAAAAAACACCCTGGGCGAAAAGTATAAGTAAATTGTATAAAAAGATGAAAAGAAAACAATGATTTTAATGTTCATTTAAAATTATTTTTATAAATCAATAACAGCTCCTATTGTCTCATACAGTAGCGAATCTTGGATACTAAAAGATTGGTAATCAGAATTCAAGCAGCAGAAATGACATTTTTGTAGAAAACGGATGTAGCAGACTTGATCATATTCGCCATGACGATACAAGGGAAGAATTCAACATCTCTCCCATGTTGGATGAAATATTGAAAGAATGGTTACACGTTATTTCTTAAAATTGCATTATTCATAATTTGCTAAAATAAGTTCATAATCCTATAAAATACCCAAATTGCATTATGTAAGTGTTACGTTGAACTTTTACTATTATATAAATTGTAAAAAACAAGAGTGATGCGTTTCTCTTATTACGTCTTTATTTTATATGTAACTGTGATACCAAGGTCGAATGATATTAATAATAAACAGGTTGCATTTTTTTACAGTAATTGTTAAATGAAGATCGGATATCCTTGTTGATTTTCACTTTTTATGCTCTAGTTAGTATGCGAATAATTTTATGTCCTTCACGGCTTCTCAGCTCGAGATAAAAAAAAAAAAAATATATATATATGTGAAATGTGAATTTTCACACATTCCATGGTTTCGTAAATTCTCCCAAGACGACCCGAATACTGAATGTCTGGAACGCAAGAGTTCTTATACACAACAGTTTTGCAAGTGAAAGATCGGAAATCCCTTATTAAAATGTTTATTATCTATTATCGTTTTCCTAATGCTGCTGTCCTGGGATTTTTACTAACTAAGCCTAACCTAAATATCTAGTTTTTAGGTATACAGTACGTTTTTTTTTTCCCAAATATTAAAAATAGTGTAATAAACTATAGTAAATACGATCAGTTTAGGTAATTAGGTTAGGTATAGTTAGTAAAAATCTAGGACAGCAGAATTAGGAAAACGATAATAGATAATAAACATTTTACGAAGGGATTTCATATCTTTCACAATTTGTCGTCTGTCTGTCTGTCTGTTCGGTAAAAATTGTAACCAAACGGCTAAACCTAGAGAGTTGAAATTTGGTATGCTTATACAACTCTTTGACCCGCACATAGGAAAAATACTAAAACATCTTTAAAACATATCCCCCTAAAAATTTAAACAAATATGTATACGCTCATCGAAAAAAAAAAAAAACTGAGTAGTGTATCAAATGAAAGCGATTAGTACGTGGATTAACGATCAAAATTTTATTTGTGCAAAATAAATTATATTGATGCGATTTTTGCCAAAATTGTACAAAAAAAATTGTCCCACACCCTGTAGATGGTTTAAACTAAAAAACTGAAAAAATTCTAAGTAATGTGCATGGGTTTGAACCGGAGTAGTACAACAGGAGTTTATGATCAGATTATGTTTTCGGAAGATAACGCATTTTTTTGTGTTTTTTTGTTGACGATGTACAAAAGTTATAGTTATGTAACACACTATACTAGAAGGCGTATCCTGGTTTAATGGTTAGCTTGCTCGCTTGTTACCCAGCCAACTAGGGTTCGCTTCCGGGCAGAGGAGACAATTTTATTTTTTGTTTATTTTTTTCATTTTTATTTTGTTTAAATTATTTTGTCAAAATTTTAGTTATATTTTGGCAAATGTTGTTTTTAATTTTTAAGAACATAAATTTAATAACCAGTTGGATTTGTTGGAATTATATTTTCATTCTATGTGTCATGTATACGGAACCACAGGGGCGGAGCATATGACTTAAAACAACCAATGGAAGCCATAGGCGCAATTTTCAAAATCTTAATGAACCTTGCTATATAAAAAACATTCTGCACATATTTAGAAACCTAAATAATGGTATTAGGTATTCGAATTAAAATTAACAAAAAAAATATTTTAAAATAAAATTTGTTTTTAAAGCTCTTAGATTAACAGACGATAAATTATTTTAAAAATTTCGTTCATTTTGCCTAAATTTGTCCTACACACTCAGCATGCCGCCTTGACTTATTACATATATACCTACGAAACCCTGCAATGTGTGAAAAATCACACTTCACATCAATTTTTTAATATAAATAAATCATATCATAATTTAACTTCACGTTTAAAAACTTAATTTGTTTGCTGCTCCACAATGTTAGCTAATGTTTCTATTGTAACAAGCTATTTTTATGTAAATCATTTGGTAGCGACCCTACATCGGGCGCATGTTTTGTTTGTATAAACCGGAAATACTGTATTGACTTATTTAATTATATTTTTGTAACTGTAACTACGACTTACAGTTACATGTTTGACAAATATAGGGGCACCGTATCTAGTAATATAGCATGCCATAAAAAGACCTCGTAAAACTTGTATGAAGTGTTTTCAACGAAACAAGGTACTATAAAATTAATTTTGGTAATAAAAACTACGTATACACCTAACTAGCAAACATGAATGAACAATTATTCTTGATAGGTGTGGGTGTATCCAGTTGCGGATCTACGGGGTGGAAATCCACATTGTATTTCATATATTTTAGAAAATAATCTTGAATTGTGAATATTTACACATTTCAGGGTATTGCAGGTATTTAATTAGTATAAAAAGCCAATGATTTCCTTATGATTTCTTTAGAATCAAGAAGGAAAATTACTGACCAAGTCTATCTTTTTAAAGTATTAAACAATAAGATTTTTGCTAGTGAAATAATAAAGGACATTAAATTTTTAGTTCTAACAAAGAACCTAAAACTTAATACAATATTTTTTGTTTATCAGTGTAATACAAATTACTACTGCAATGCCCCTCTAAACAGAATATTAAATTCATACAATAAATTCTTTGTAAACATTGATCTTTTTAATATAAACGAGAGGCAACTAAGAGATTATTGAATTTGATGGATTAAAATCATAGAGATTGATCATATAAATGTCTAATTCTGTAATTAATCTTAACTTAAAAATGTTTATTGTAAGTATGATCTACAAAGCTTAACCAAAATGGTCAAAAGTTCGAATTAAACTATAAAAGTTACTAGACTGCAAAATTTAGTTCCGCCTAAAGGTTTGGAATAGCCTATATTTGTTTATATTTTCCTTTCTATGTGTTTTTTCTCAACTCTCAACTGTTTTGCTATATGTGGGTCAAAGAGTTGTGTACAAGCATGCCAAATTTCAAATTTCTACTGTACAGATACATGAGTGACGATGTCAAAGCCTATTAGTAATTAACACTGACTATATAATTATTTCCCATGGCCTGAAATGATATTAGCAAAGTTTGCCAAAAAGTATAGTGACATTTAAAAATTAGCTTCAGCAAGAATTGAAATCTAATGACTCTCATATTTAACTGTCCAAGTGAAACTGTGTTTGACACAAAAAGTCATTGAACGGTATTTCATTTCAGGTGGTTGCAGTTTTGATATTAGTATTAATTTTTAGGATAATGCGTGACATATATCACCCTCATTAAAAATTGTTTTATAAGGCACAGGAAACCTTAAACAGGAGAGAGAAGAATTGACACAGCATCTAATCTTTATCTCTTATCATTAAAAGTTTTACTTACTTCGTAGTAGGAAAATATAAATTAAATTTATAAATATGAAATGAATCATACTATTTATCAAAATGTTGTGGGTTGGGAATTATGTGTTATCTTATCATTAAATATGTATACATCCTGTAAATTGCTCTGACAGTAGTATTATTATCTACAGTGAAGTGCACCCGAATGTCGATTTAAATATTTAAAGTATTATGTACAAAATATGCCATAACTCATGCATATGGAACATTTTGATAAAAAAAATCTCATCGAGTATAATCTGTCTCAATTTGTAATACGAAACTATAGTGCGTTCGAAGGTGAGTTTGCAGTATAGCTCTTATGGAAAATTGGAGCGGTGTTGCCAAATGTTGTAAAAGTGTCAAATGTGTCAATTATAGTAATATGAAAAACTCGTATGATTTACAAAAATCAACTCTTATAAAACTCAAAATAACACTCAAGAAAAACAAATGGCCATTTCTAGAATACTGCGTCTTCACAGATCAGCGCGTTTTAGAGCTGGCAACGTCGACAAGCAAGAAAAGGATAGTGTCATTGTTTATACCCATTAGAGAGTATGAAAAAGAACTACTCCATATGCCCTGTACTGCAAACTCACCTTTGAACGCACTATAGATCTGGTTACTTTGGTGACTGTTGTGGTGTAAACAGACTTTGCCGTATTACAAAATGAGACAGATAATACAAATTATTTGGTAGAATATCTCATTTTTTTTTTAAATATTTTTTTATTTTATGCCCTTTGCTACTTAGACAATTAATTTTTGAAAATTCCATGCCTGAATAGGGTTTGAACCCGAGATCTTAGCAACGCAGGGCTTGTGTTACCACTATGCTACGCCGGTTGGCACAAACAGTTTGTACAGTAATTAATAAAAAATAATCAAATATATAAATTTACCACAATAAAACAATTGTGGTACGTAGTGTCAAAGGCCGATTACAATTTTTAATAGCAGGCTAAGTTTTCATTACTGCGTCGTTCGTTTTGCGTCGTTGCGGTGCTATAAAAAACAACGCATATGTATTTCCATACATTTTATGCAGTTCGCTTTTTTAGGATTTTGTTGGTATGACCAAAAAAACGTTATAGTCACTCATGTGTCTGTCTGTACGGTAGAAATTGTGACCAAATGGCTAGATCTGGAAGGTTGAAATTTGGCATATTTCTACAACTCTTTGACACACATACACAGGCCCGTCAAGAGGGGGGGTAGCCGGGAAAAATTCCCGGGGTTCTTGGGGCCCGGGGTCCTGGGCAGAGTAGTAGGAAGTGAGGGCCTTTTTTGTTTGGCTCATTATTTGTATTTTGGAAGTGAGGACCTCTTTTTTTGCTCATTCTTTGTATTTTGGAAGTGAGAACCTTTTTTTTCTCATCACTTGAATTTTAGAAATGAGGACTCCGGGGCCCGCAAAGAAAGTTTCTCCCCGGGGCACCAGAAGTCCTCATACATACGTATGACTATATAGAGTTAAAAAAACACACCGTGAAAAAAATACAAACAATTATCTAGTACTTAACAAAAAAAAATATATTTTTTTAAAATTTTGTTTGGGGTATGAAATAAAACGTCTAAATGCGTGGATAAACAAACAAAAAATTTATTTTTGGAAAAGCAAATATTTTTAATAGGGCTTTCTCCAAAAAAGTCTTAAAAACTTGTGTCCCCAACCAGCTTTCCAAGAGGGGTTGATCTAAAAATCTGAAAAAAAAAATCGTCATAATGTACAACGATGGGAACCGGAATAGTTAAACAGGAATTTTTGATGATATTAGATTTTCGAAAAATATCAAGTTCTCTAATTTAACAAGGTTTTTGACAAAAATATGTAAAAAAAAAAAACTTATCCCACATCTTTTAACCCAGATAGGTTTATCTAAAAATGTGAATAAAAATCTTAGGAATACGCATTAATATGAACCGGAAAAGTACCACAAGGAATTTTTGATCTAATAATTATTTCTAAAGTTATATTATTTTTGATCTGATAATTATTTCGAAAGAATACTTATTTGATCAGAACTGGATAGCTATAGGGATTTGCAGCTAAGCACCCTACCATCTGGTGAGCGTTTCATGAACTTGTGTACATCAGATAACATTTCGTTTTGTGTATTGGTTTTGTATGAAGTTTGTTTTTAAAGTTTTATTATAATCATTGAAAAATGTATAATACATATTGTTGTGTGCCTATGTGCAATTCATTGAAAAGAAGAAACCCGGAAATATCGTTTCATTTGTTTCCTCTATTATCAGACACCGTACGGTTCGAAACAAAATTAGGAAAGCAAGAGGTTAGGAATCGACGCGATGTTTAGATAAACAATTTAAAAATTGGAAAAAAAGTGAGCCCTTATATCAAAGTTTGCTCATTACATTTTAATGATAGTGACTACAAAAAATATTTTCAATTTTGTATTTATTATCGCATATCTTGAAAATTCCAGTTATTGTGTGTGGGTTTGTAATGCACAAGTCTCTAGGCATAATGCATAAATCTTTATGAACTCTCTGTTTTTTTCAGTGACTCCACACAATATTATATGCCCAGCATTGTAGTTTTCTACCCCTTGGTAAACAACACGGGAATTATTATTTCCCCCAATATAGTTAAAATAATCGACAATGGAAAACCGCCATAACTTAAAACCAGATCACAAAATGTAGTATTTTAGATGTTTACAAGTGTTGTCACTTCACAAAATCAGAAAATCCCAAACAATTATTTATTTTTTGTCGTTTTTTGATACACTTTTCGCTATTATTTACTAGTAAATGTCAAGTGGTATCTGATTTAGAATGGTTTCAAAAAAATCCGCGTGGCGCTACGATCTTAAAATTTTTCCCCTATAGCTGGATCTTGATGCAAGAGCATCTGAAGTACGGTTGTTATTTCTAGATGGGAACACGTGAATTATTCAAAAGAAATATCGAAACATATGATTTTTAACATGTACCTACAATTTATAATCACTTACTAAATACGCGCAAATAGCCATAGTTGCTGTGCGCAAAAGATTTTAACTTACTAATTCACTTACTAAATACCTACAAAACCCTGAAATATGAGAAAATTCACACTTCCCATAAATTTTTTAAATAAAAATGTTAAACTTCAAATAGATTGTCAAGTCGCTTTCCAAAGTACTGTTGCATACTCAACTATAACCAAATTTGTCTGTTTTTATCTAACATAATTTTTAATTATTGTTCTAAACGCTACAAAAAGTTCAACTTTCTGCGTCGCTACAATTTGTGCCAAAACAAAATATTTGAAATCAACCAACAGCGACACAGAACGCACGACGCAGGAATGGAAACTTAGCTTTTCTTGTCATTATGATTAATTTTTTCTGGTATTATAGTGTTCTGGAAGTTTTACTTTCGATTAATTGTTCTTAATGACTTGCAGATTTTCACTGCCTGAATAATACTCTACCTTCTGTCGTAGGTCGCGTGTTTTATATAGCGCACCATAAAAATAATAATAATAATAATAATCTCTTTATTTATACATAATAAAAACAAATACACAAGAGATACAAAAAAAGTACAATGAAGTACAAAAGAAAAACAATAAAGAGCAATCGCACCCTAAAATGAAAATTCAAATATAGGGGCGCACACCACAAATACCGTTAGGTATGCGCATGGTATCTACAATAAATTTAAGTTTGATTAGTAATTATTATATTGACTTATGATTAAATTTAAGTATTAGTTTTTATGATATTAACAAATTATATATAAAAAAAATAATAAATGTTGAACTCAACAAGTATTCAACTTACATTTGGAATTTTAAATTTTATTCGCAAGTATTTCATTTATTTTATTTTGGTCTAGATGTAAAATCCAATTTTTAGCAACTTTTATTATATGTTTACCCACCGGCGTTAAATTATTTTCTGTTAAGTATTTCTTGAAGCTATTGTAAATTTTCGGTATAAAAACCATAAAAATGTTCGATAGATCTCTAGAAATTTCGGGTAACTCAATGTTCAAAGTTCACTGTCCGTTTCAAGGCTACTGAATTCTGTAGCAGGGCCGTATTCGAAACACTATGCAGCCGTCGAGGCTGGATGGAATTGGAAGCATTACCAATAATCAAATTATTTGTTTAATACTAGATAGAAAAGAAAACCAAACTAAAAAAAAAAAAAAAAAAACACCTTTTGATACCTTTCTCGAAATGACATTTTACTTATCGGAAAATGTGAGCGTGTCAGTAGGTTTTTCGAGGGTTGCATAATTTGTATTAATTTTTAAGCTATTATTTTCGAACAGTATTTCTGTTATATTCAGCTCAAGGATTATATAGCTCACAAATTTACCATTCATACAGACAAGTACATGAGAGATGGTATAAAGATTTCTTGGTTATATCTACAAAACCCAAAAAGACAATAGTTAGCTTTGGCATTAAAATTTGCTAACGAAAACGAACTTGTAATACAGGGTAATGCTTATATAGGACATAAATGTACCTGTATGTAGGTTTGTACCAAATGAGTGGGCACAGTAACAAGAAATATATAATTACATATGAAATGGTATTTAGAAATGAGACCTATACAAAATAGAATGCAAATTTTTAACGGAAAACATTGTAATTAACGGGAAGTGATTCCAATCCTTTTATATTTATAATTAATTCAGACAATCAACAATCACCTATAAAAAATTAGAAAAATATGTAAAATATGCAGACCATTCATTCTACAGTAATAATAAACTTAATTCTATAATGAGCCATGAACAATTTACAAAGGCCGGGGTTCTTAACCTGGGTTGCCTGCGACCCCCAGAAGTGTGAATGTACGATTTTGGTGGTGCGAGGAGTTGATCAAGGATTCTGCTTCTACCTAGAAAGTTGGAAGACAAAAAAATAATAATAATAAGAATGTCTGAGCACAGAAGTCATTAAAATAAAAATATTATCTTTCTATAAGAATCCTGCGATGGGATTACGTGGAATAGAATTCTATTATATAGTTGACAAAAGAAATAAAAATCCAATAGTTACCTGGCAACCGCCAATAAAATCGCATTATTGGCCACTTCAAATCATTTTTTGCCGGTCACTATGGAGCAGCGGTCAGCTCATCTGACTGCTAACCATGGGGGCTCGGGTTCGAATCCCGGTGATGGCATGGATGTTTGTATTTGTTGTAAAAATTACTAATGTATCCACAAAAATAAAGATATCCTGGTTAATGGCCGTCGTAGATAAGACCAAAAAAAAATTAATTAAAAAAAAATCAGTTTTTTTGACAATTAATTCTGTCTTATTATATACTAGCTGGAGTACCCGTACTTCGTACGTTTTTTGTTATATACATTTTTGCTGTTCCGTAAATGATAAGATATTTTAATTTCAAGTAGAACAGAAAATAATTGTTTCTTTATTTTAAACCACTCTTTTGTATTTATCTTAAGTAAATAATAAGTGAGATACGTTTATAGGTAGCTCTTCCCATAGTATCCCAAATATATTTCTTATTAAAAACTGCGTTGAACATAGAAGAATAGTTTCTTTTCTCATATTCATTTATGCTGTTAAGTAAATGCTTAATTAGATATTTCAACCTTATAAGTAACACTCCCCTTGCCCCCTAAACAATCTTATTATTATTATTTTTTTTTTTTCTTGTATAAAGTAAATAATAAGTGGGATATTTCAATATTTTAGTTTTAGGGTTTCCCCGTAACTCCCCAAATATTCATCCAATCGAAAAAAATATATAGAACAAAAAAGATTTTTTTTTAAAGATCCATTTTTGTCATGTACGTTTTTGCTGTTACGTCAATAATAAACGAGATATTTCAAAAGCTTAGCTTTAACGTAGCCCCCTGTAACTCTCATATATTCATCTAAATGAAAAAATGCATAGCAATAAAAGATATTTTTCATATTATAAACTACAGGCTATTCCAAACGATTAGGCGGAACTAACTGGGATTTTCATTTTTGTAAGTTGTCATTAGTCATTTTTTAGAGTTTTGTAGGTATGACCAAAAAACCCTTATACCGTCATTTTGTCGTCTGTCTGTTCGGTAAAAATTGTAGCCATACGGCTAAACCTAGAGAGTTGAAATTTGGCATGCTTATACAACTCTTTGACCCGCACATAGGAAAAATACTAAAACATCTAAAAAACATACCCCCCTAAAAATATAAACAAATATGTGCTCATCGAAAACAAAAATATTTTTTTTAAATTCTGAGTAGGGTATCAAATGAAAGCCCTTAGTACGTGGATTAACGATCAAATTTTTATTTCTGCAAAATAAATTATTTTGATACGATTTTTGCCAAAATTGTGCAGAAAAAAATTTGTCCCACACCTTGTAGCCCAGATGGTTTAAACTAAAAATCTAAAAAAATTCTAAGTAATGTAAATTGGTGTGAACCGAAATAGTACAACCGGAATTTTTTATTAGATTATGTTTTCGGAAAATAACGCATTTTTTGTGGTTTTTGGTTCACAAAGTACAAAAGTTATACCAATGTAAGACACTCATATGCAAGGCGTGCGATAGCGTAATGGGTTAGAGCACTGGTGTCGTAAGCTAAAATGCGCTGGAAAACGTAGGGTTTCGAGTTCGAGTACGGAGTGAATTTTATTTTTTCTGTTTTTTTTGCATTTTTATTATGTTGAAATTATTTTGTCAAAATTCTAGTTATATTTTGACAAATGTTGTATTTAATTTTTAAGAGCGTAAATTTAATAACCAGTCTTATTATATGATTAACAGACGATAAATTATTTTAAAAATATCGTTCATTTTGCCGTGATTACTACAAAGTAAAATTTGTCCTACACACTCAGCATACCGCCTTCACTTATTATATACCTGCGAAACCCTGAAATGTGTGTATATTCACACTTCACATCAATTTTTACTTGCCCGACCTTAATATATAAGGGGCAAGTATTGTAATCGCGAAAATTTTCGATGTCGAGATTTTGACGGATGACCACGTTTCATGGTCCAGGGAATCCAAAAAACCTATTTTCGAAGTGCCGTCCGTATGTGTGTGTGTGTGTGTGTGTGTGTGTGTGTGTCTGTCTGTGTGTATACACGATAACTCAAAAACGGTTTAACTTAAAGAGTTCGTTCTGGTACTAAAAAATTCTCCTATTAAATGGGAAGAACCCTATTGTTTTTGATGAAAATCGGTTGACTAGAAATGGGAGTTTACTCGTGTCGATTTTAAGATTTTTGCGAATATTTAGCAACAGAAAAATATTTCGAAAAAATTTATTGAACAAAAGTTACTATAAATGCAATAACTAATAACTTTTATTTGAGACGTTTTTTGATAAAACGAAAAATTTCGAAAAATTTTTGTAAAATTATTTAAAATTTTTCCAAGTCTCAATTTTTTCATACTTATATGTAACGTTTCCATGGTCATGATAATTAATTTGTAACTAGTAAAGCAAGCCTTGGACAAAAATTTGTATAGAACATATTTGATGTATTTTTGAAGATTTATCTAAATATTTAAATTTTTTTTTTTTTTTTTAGTTTACATTTTTTTTAAAATATTTTATTTATGGGAGGGCAAGTCTAGCGGAGGTTTCCTTTCGCCACTGGTTTATATATTGAAGTTGGTTTTTCCTAAACAAATTTATCAAAAGCTTCAATAAATCTGTAAAAATTACTAGATTTGAAAATCTAGTTCCACCTAATCGTTTGGAATATACTTTATTTTTGTCATACACATTTTTTCCGTTGACAATAATAAGGAAGATATATGTAGATTTTAGTTTTATGGTTTCCCCCGTAATTCCCTAATATTCATATAATTGATAAAATTTAGTGAACAAAATGATTTGTTTATTACTATAAGTTATTCACATTTGTAAGAACAAACTAAGAGGAAATTTTGTTTTCAATAGCTTGCACCTTTGAAACTGTATTTCATGTTAGTATTAAAAAAATGTAAAAACTGTCACTTAATAATTATCAGAACCAATAAATCTAAAGTCGGTTTTACAGCGTAAGGAATATTTATAATTGACATTTAAAGTCCGTATTACACTATAAAAGTATCCAAAATAACTAGATCCGGTTTGTCCTTACAAAAGTGAACAGCTTTTATTAACAATATTTGTCCTATCCGGAATTAGATTTTGCAATATAGTTATTTTCATCGTAGAAAGTTTTGTAAATCATAATTACAATAAAAATTTTTTGGTTAGGGTTAATATCTTTTTAAAATGTCATTTTTTTTACATTTTGATTTTTTGTGTCGTTCTTAATACAATTTTCCCATTTATTTATTTTTTTGTCATAAAAATATGTAAAAAAAAGGACAAAAAAGGATTTTTGACATATATGTCATCGTTTCCATGGTTTCATTGTTGGAATTTTAAATTTTGACATTCCAACGTGAAAAATGAAATAACCCAAGCAATGTCCCTTCTCGTGACAACCTAAAAGAACGAAATTCCCATTTAGTTCCGCCTAAACGTTTGGAATAGCCTGTATATATTTTTCTGTCCAGTCAATAATAAGGGAGATACAGTCTGTTCCTAACGGTTAAGCGGAACTAGATTTTGCAATCTAGTTACTTTCATCGTTTAAATCGTGCCTTTCGGCCGTTTTGTTTAAGCTTTGTAAATCATACTTACAATAAACATTTTTTGGTTAAGGTTAATATCATTTTAAAATGTCATTTTCTTTATATTTTGATTTTTTGTGTCATTCTTAATACAAATTTCCCATTTATTTATTTTTTTGTCATTAAAATATCTAAAAAAAATATTTAATTTTGACATATGTCATTCGTTTCCATGGTTTCATTGTTGGAATTTTAAATTTTGACATCCCAACGTGAAAAATGAAATAACCCAAGCAAGGTCCCTTCTCGTGACAACCTAAAAGAACTAAATTCCCATTTAGTTCCGCTTAACCGTTTGGAACAGACTGTATTTTAAGATTTTTAATAAACAGGTTTAACCCAAAAACACCCCCTTAGAATAAAAATTTTGTAACGTCTTACAGCCTATGTTCGAATCTTGGATTTACTCTATCATCATATCAAATTACGTGAAAATATGTTCAACCGTTTTTACTTGAATCTCGTTCAGACAGACAGTACAAACAAAAATTGTTTTTTTTTTTGCGAATATTGTCTTATAATCATCTAAAACATATAGAAACCAAATAGGAAGCAAAAATAAATAAATAAATAAAATAAAAGAGCAAATATAGCCTTAAATTTTATTAATATAGATAATATTAATTATTACTGATGATACTGTTTTATTTTGTTTTACATTTTCATTATTATCTTTTAATTTTAATCTTTTGTTTTAGGACTATGATCAATTTGATTTGGCCAATGAAATTGATGAATTGGATATTTTCCTAAAATTATCAGACAAAAAAGAGAACGCAGATGTAACTAATGGAAACGAAACAAACGTAACCCCAGCACCTCTTGGTAACGGAACAATTGAAGATGACACAAATAAACATGAAACTGAAGCCGAAACAGTTGAAGATGTTGTAGAAACAATTGAAGATGCTGCTGAATCAATCGAAGATGATGCTGAAACAACCGAAGATGTTGCTGAAACAATCGAAGATGTTGCCGGAACAACTGATAATGGCACAATTGAATCCGTCGAGCAAGCTGCTGATGTTGCAGCGTAAAATGCAATACAAATAATTAATAATATATGAAAAATATTTTATTTATATTGTTATATAAAAGGGTATTATGATTAATATAATCATTTATTTATTTTCGCTTCTTTGAAAATGTTATTTTGTAAATATTTCATTTATTGTGTATAATATAGTAATTAAAAAATACACAGCAATTTTAAAACTGTAATTATTCATATACATTTTTATTTTCAATTTTACAAATATAAATATATTATGAAATATCATAATACCAATATTTTATAATGCGTTTCTGACATGTATAGAGCTACAGAACTGATTTTTTATTATAATGAAGTTCAGTCTGTCAGAAATATGTATAAGCTGAGAATCACAATTGCTTACAAATATAATTACATTGCCAATCAATTTTATCAATAAGTTATAATATCTTTATAAAATAAAGATATAAATAATATAATGTGATTTATAAAAGGCTAAATACAATGGTTTTAACAAATTATTATGCATTCTTATTAATATATCCTTGACTTTTTTTTTTCAGTTTTAGAATTTAGAAGTGCAAGAATTTATAAATACGAGCTAAATAACCTAAAAAAGTATTGCTACATAGCAATTATGCTAACGCAGGTTTACATAGACAGGAAATTGTTCAAATCGGCATACTGTACAAGAAATATTTACCATTCAGCATTTGCAGGTAGCAGAGCTGTGCCAAATGCCCATTAAAAGTATACCAAATAACGATCAAAGTATTTAAAATATCAAATACTTTAAAAAATACTATAAAAGTAATTCAAATAAAAGGTGGGTGAAATAAATTTCATTGTGTCCACCAATTACTAATCTTTTACAGTAACAATCTTTAACCCTTTAACTACGGGTATCGTCAATAGACGACGCAACAAAACTTTCGTGAGGTACGGGTATCGTCAATAAACGATCTAATAAATTAAACTGGGAACGAGTGTCGCCTATTGACGATGTTATTTGTTATTATAAGATATGAACGTGGGATGTCATTTAGAACCCCAGTAAGCATATAAACACGTAATTTATGATAGTTTATTTATAAAAAAATTTATTAAAAAAAAAATATATATATATTTAAAATTTATTTATTTATTTATTTTTTTTTTTTGTTTGTTTTTATTGTTTATTTTTTTTATTGTTTTATAAAAAAAAATTATTGAGTTTAATTTTTTTGCGTTCCACAGACTAGCTTTTTAGAAATATACCCGTAGTTAAAGGGTTAAAATATTATTTTATATCACAGTCCAAATTGTGACAAGATTATTTGAAATACTAGGAAAATATTTTATAATATTATTAATACTAAAGAAAATGTAATAATTCTAAAATATTTCAAATAGTGACGTATTCAGACGAGTAGTATTTTAATTTAGTATTTGAAATACTATATTTCAAATACTAAAAAATAAAAATATGTTTTATATTTATTTATTTATTTATTAGGTTAATCAACAGCCATGGGGCCAATTATATATTAACACATAATTACAAATATTACAGTATTTTGTAATTAATATTATCTGTCTCATTTTGTAATACGAAACTAAGAGAGAAACTTCATTTTTTATGTTGTTTATACTTCAAAACTTTCTGGCAGGTAGGTACAATTTTCACGTTATTTGTTATTAATTTAAAAGTAGTACTGTCCGCACTCTATAAGGCAGTGTGTCTCAAAGGGTGTGCAGCGGCACATTTTTTTTTTTTTAATTTAATGGCCTTTGCTTCTGTGGCAATTAGCCAGGACAATTTTTATTTGAGAAAATTTCCATGCCTGAACGGGATTCGAACCCGTGACCTTCGCAACGCAGAGCACATGTGTTACCACTACGCTACGCCGGTCGGCCAGCGGCACATTAGTGTACCGCAAAATTTTCCAAGTGTGCCGCGAAATCATAAAAAAAAAACAGCTGTGGCCATCACAAAGTACTTGTTTAATTTATGCTGCTTTATCAAAACATGTCTCAAATAAAAGTTGTTAGTTATTTTACTTTAAGTTTTATAACTTTTCCCATTTCTAGTTAACCGATTTTTAGCAAAAGTTGATTAACTTGTGCCATTGATGTCAAAAGCTTAAACATGAAGTTTCATAAAAATCCTTATAGCCGAATTTGCTCTGCACGTGTACACGGACCGACAGACATCATGCTAAAAATAGTCAAAACGCTATATAGGGACCGCAATTCGTAGAGATCCATCGAAATGTCAAAATCGGTATGATCACAATACGTCCCTTATGTACTTATATATGTTGGCGGTCGGTAAAAAACTAGCTTTCTAATGTATATATCTTGTATAGAAAATTAAGTGGGTGCTAATAGCCATGGCAGCTGAAGCACTCCAAAATTAACTTTAATTAAAAAAAAAAAAAAACTAGCTTTATAAATTTCTTCTTCTATGACTATGTAGGTGTGCCGCGAAATTTTTCTTTGGAAAATGTGCCACAAGAGTAAAAAGAATGGGAAACACTGCTATAAAGTGTTGAAAAGACGCGCAAATGTGAGGATTTATACCTAATACTGATGCGTATCGGTGGCTTTGAATATAATTTTAAAATTATTTTTCTTAAATGACATAAATAATAAACGTAAATAAAAATAGTTAGTTAAAATTTTTGGCGCACAGCAACAAAGGCTATTTGCGCGTAAATAATAATAATTTATTATTTTACAGTAGTTATTTTACACTTTTTATTGCTTTATTGTATTAAATGTACAAGTAAATGAATGAAATAAAATAAATCGGTTAGATTAAGAAAAAATGTTTTGCAAACCTGAAGTTAATACATGCAAAGCATATTACACAAATTTAGTTGTAAATAGAAAATAACAAAAAGAAAAAAAAAAATCCAATAGTTACTTGGCATCCGCCAATAAAATCACGTTATTGTAAGGTGACCATACGTCCCGAATTGGCCGGGACAGTCCCGAATTTCCGCCATGCGTCCTGAATTTTTTCAGAGGCAATATTTGTCCCGAATCTTAGAAAAAGTACTTATTTTCAATATTTAATTTTAACATATTTCAACTAAAACAAAACTACCGAAAGGGTATTTTCCTTGATGACACATTAAAAGCAATATTACTGATTAAAGTAAATTATGTAGAAAACTGTGCGGATTTTTATAAAATGCTTCAAAGTACAAAAGACCTACTCAAAAGGTCCATGGTTCGGAAAAATATAAGTTTTCTACTGAGTAATATTAATGAATTAATTTTGAATTCATATAAAAAATACTGTGATTTTAATAATGTTCCTTATAACAATATAAGTTAATTATCTATGATTAGAAATTTATATTTATTATAAATTATAAGTATTTAATAAATAATAGGTTCCCAAACGCTTAGATAGGGGCAGAGAAGGTAAGTTTTCCGTTTCTAGACCTGCGGTTATAGATATGAAAGCCACGTGGTCAGTGTGACGTATCGTCCGGTCCTATTATCCCTGAATAAACAGGTAAACTCATTTGAAGTATTAAATACTTGAGGCTGAGTCGACCCCAGAGCTGACTGCACAATATCGGTAGATAAAAATCCGAAGGTGGTGAGGGGGTTTCCAGTGCCGTAACTAGGTAGGTGCGCAGAGTCGTAGGACTGGGTTGGCATCGGGGCACTTGCCAGGGGCGCCATTGTGTTTACTTGGATACTGAGACCTTTTTTTTGCTCATCTCTTGGATTTGGCGGGTGAGGACCTTTTTTTGCTTATCATTTTGATTTGGCAAGTGAGGACATTTTTGTTTTTAATCAATTTACTTTATTTGCCACAGGCGCCACCTTTTTTAGCAACCTTGCACAGGGCCCGAAAAAAGCTAGTTACGGTTCTGGGGGATTCGAACCAGGGTCCCTGTTATAATTATTTATTGTATATATTTTGTATTAAAAAAATAATGAATTAAACAATTGTATTTGAATAATTAACCCCCCCCCCCATCTTCCGTCCCGAATTATGAACTAAAAAATATGATCACTTTAGTTATTGGCCACTTCAGATCAGTTTTTTGACAGTTAATTTATTAATGTAATACAGCAAGACCCAATCATTATAAACGTTTCAAAATAAGCAGTATATCAATTTATTTTATATAAAGTGTATTATATCAATTGTATAATTGTAGCACTATAAGTACATATAATGTTAATATTGCATACTGCACGTAATTTATTAGTTTTATTTATATTTTTTAATTACAAATTTAATATTAATATGGTAAAAATTAATATTTATGTGAGGAATTTAATGTTTCAGATTGTTAAAGCTGTTGATATTTTATTTATGCATGCTTTGGTTGCCAAGCCACAGTGTCCACTTTAAAAATAGGTCTATCAATAAAGTTAATGGAACCATGGCAAATAAAATGACACCTTACTAGAATGCCGTATTTTTAGAACAATTGGTGACAGGACCTATTGATAAATGCCAAAACAATTTTGAACCTATTTTTTAAATAAATATGTTGGCTTATTTTTTAAAGGAGATGTTCTTTTATGATTCTTCTATTGTTAATTAACATTTCGCACATATAATAATAATTCTGTTAAATTAACATCGTTTAAAAAAATAATTCCAATTAAGGGAATGACAAATATCTTTTTAAGTTGCCACCTTTGACACTGAATGTACCAATTCAAATCTTATCATGATTTTGAAAGAGTATAATTTTTTAAAAGCCACTACGAATAATATTTGCATTGATTTATTGATTAATATATCCCACCATACAGATAATTTAGCAGATATCATCCACTTATTACACAATACTTTTAAAATGGACTAAATTACATGTACAAATAATTCGTAATGGCTATTCTCAGTATTTTAATAGTTACAAATAAACATAATTTATATAAAAACCATATTTTAAACATTAAACATCTAAAATGTTTACATTATAATAAAAGATTTATAAATACTAACGGTGTAAGAAATACAGCAACTCAAAAGGTATGTAATTTATAGGTTATAATTTTGAAACATGCTAAAGAAATTGTTTTAGGTTTATGAAAATGGTGAAACACAAAAACAAGATTATGGTACGGTTAGAGGAGGAATTTTGGCGAAAGCAATGAAACGAATTTATATTTTTAAACCCAAAGCTACACCATCCAGAGGATGTTTTCATCCAGGGGCTTCAGTCTTATCAAGGGATACTATTCAAGTAGATCAAAAAGATGTTACTGGAAGGGAAATGATTAATGCTATGTTAAAATATATTTGGCCTAGCGATGATCTTCAAGTTAGACATCGTGTAAAAGTTGCTATGGGGTTATTAGTTGGAGCGAAAGCACTTAATGTATGCGTTCCATTTTTCTTTAAATATGCGATTGATTATTTAAATACTGGGAATACATTAGCCATGACGACACCACCACAAACAATTATTACAGTTGCAACATCTTTACTTTTAGGATGTAAGTGCTTATTTAACATATATTATGTATCTAGTTATAGATACAATAAAAGTAGCTAAATAATCATTTAGCCTTGTCCATCATCACGTGATTTTGGACTGCATCTAAAATTGTCTGTCAATAAAATTGAGTAAATTCTTCTTTATACCATACTGCAGTGGAGAATTTGGCACCAAAAGGCGTTATTAAGGATAGTTAAGTGTCAGGATTGTTAGTCCTGATCACTATTTTGTTTAATATTTTGTCCCTTTTCAATGTGTTAAGTTACTGTTTGCTATTTTAGTAATAGTTGCTCTGCTCAAATATCTAAATTTTTCTTTTCTAAGACGAACCTTTTTCTTGATCTTTCCTAATACATATGTAGAAATATAACATTAGGTCGCCCTCTTTTCATTTTACCTGATGGATTAAATTCTAGAACTAGAATTGAGATGTTAGTTAACTTTTTTAAAGTCTGCCCTAACTAGGGTTACCAAATGTCTCTCGTGACAGAGTAGGATATTTCAACTAAAAATAGTAGTTTAGTAGGACACAGTAGGACAGTTTTTTTTTTTAAATTTTTATTATGCTACGAAATATATAGGTACCTAATTAATTTCAAATCCCATAACAAGGCCTTTTTTTCATAGTAAGGCATTTTTTTCATAATGAGGCCGTTTTTTAAATTTGTTTAATAATACTATAAAAACATTTTTTATAGATTATATATTATTAAACAAATTTTCAAAAAGTCCACATTATGAAAAAAGGCCTTATTATGGGATCCAACATAACATATAATTAACAAGAAACAGTCAATAAATAATAAGTAATACTATCAATATGAAAATTAAATTATATGTTTATTGGTTCACATTTTTCTTTATATTTAACAAAATCACATTTTAGAAATAAAAATATAAAATAAATCATAAGAATTTCTTTAAAATTTTCTTTGTATATAATTAATAAGAAACAACCAATAAATAATTAACAATCAAGTTTAAATATATATGGTAATAAAAAATATAATTAGATATGTTTATTGGTTGACATTCACATTTTCTTTTTTTTTTTTTTTAATAAAATCATATTTTTTAGATGTACCTGCTTTTTTTAATAAAGGTTTATCCTTAATGACATCATAGAAATTTAGTCAAAACTTTATGCCTCGATCGCGTTCATCGGCAATCGTCGACTCAGCGGTAAAGGCGTCTTCAAAAGTAAAAATACTATAAAGTAGGAAATTTCCGATATTTTTTAACAGTAGGTAGGACGAAGGACAAGGAGGTAAATTGTAGGATATGTCCTACTAAAGTAGGACGGTTGGTAACCCTAGCCCTAACTATCACCATTTTCTGTAATTACATTATTTTTTAGATTTTCTCCTGTCCAATAGTTTCCACTAATGCATCATCTGATGTTCGTTTTTAGGCTTTTATAGGCATGACTAAGAAACTCTTATGTGTCTCTCTCTTCGTTGTGGCCAAACAGCTGGACATAGAGATTTGAAATTTGGCATGTATACACGGTATTTTTGGAAACTGTTTAAGTGTTCTAACATCTTTATTATAAGAAATACGAAGAAGGTTAAATTAGAAAAGATGAAGTATTGTACTTTGCAAATAAGAATATTAATTTGAAAAAACATTTGAACATCAAATAAACAAGTTATTTCAAAAATATATATTTTTTTAAATGGAACATTCAATATTTTTAGGGTTTTGTAGGTATGACCACTAAAAACCCTTATACACTCATGTGTATCTGTATGGTTGAAATTGTAACCAAACGGCTTAACATAGAGAGTTGAAAATTTATGCTTATACAACTCTTTAATCCGCATATAGGAAAAATACTGAGAGTTCAAAAAAACACATCCAGGTATAAACAAATATGAATTAATAAAAAAATTATTATTTTTTTAAAATTTTGAGTGGCTTATTAAATGAAACCTCTTAATTTGTGGATCAACAAGCAAATTTTTATTTTTGAAAAATCATTACTTTTATGAGATTTTTCTCTAAAAATATGTTAAAAAACTTTTGTCCCCCACCCTATCTCCCAGAAGGGTTGATCTAAAAATCTGAAAAATCCTCCATAATTTACGTTGATGGGAACCGGAATAGTTTAAACAGTAATTTTTGATCCGATTAATTTTTCGAAAAATGTCGAATTTTTGTGTCTAAAAATAATTGTTGAAAAACGGTGAAAAATGATTGTTTTTTAAAACTTATTGTGTGGTATCAAAAGAAAGCTCTTAAGCTCTTAACAGGAGCATAAAGTAGTTTTTTAAAATGAGTTTCGTTTAACTCAATTTTACCCAAAAATGCGCTAAAAAAGTTCTTGTCCCGCACCCTTTTACCCAAAGGGGTTAAACTAAAATACTGAAAAAAATTTAGGTAATGTACATTAATCTGGGCCGGAAACGTACAAGAGGAATTTTCTATCAGATTGATTTTTTGGAAAATATTGCATTTTTTGTCTTTTTAACAAAAATAATTATTGTTTTTAATTAATGGCAAAAGTATGGTTAATAATGTTATGCATTGTTTGTATTTATGGCTAAGGTAGTAAGTATATGCCATTCTTTGAAATTAAAAATATAATACAAAAATTTTAACAGCTGAGAATCGAGTTCATGTGTATGGAGCCTATAAATAGAGCGTCTACTATTGTACGCCATAATTCAACCTACTGTTTGAATTAGTTTAGTTTTTTTTTTTAAAGAATAAATTATTTTTAGTAGTGAAATACTTATAAAACAAATAACACATTGTTAATAATAAGTAATACGCTTTTGAAATTATTTTTAAAAATATTTTTTGAAAAGTCATTTTTCAATATATTTTATTATTATTTTAATGAAGACTTATAATAGATACGAAGCAATACGATTTTTAATTTAAATTTTGGTGTGTTGAAATTTTTGCAAATTATTTAAATTTAGTTTAAAAGAATAAATGGAAACTCTTAGTATCAAAATAACAATTAAAAATGATTATCAAAAAACTTTCTATCAAAAAAATAATCTCTTAGATATTTACCATTCTGTTGGCTTCTTGCACTTATTAAATACCTACAAAATCCTGAAATGTGTGAAAATTCACACTTCACATCAATTTTTGAAATTTGGACTCGTTCTGTTCAAAACTAGTTTTCTGGGTATTTTCTCTACTTACGTAATTAAATTTTTGACTTTAGCAATCTTCTCACTGTATGTAATTTGTTCGTTTTTGTAAAAAACTAGTTAAATAGTATTGTAATATTTTTTTAGATGGCATTGCAAGAGCTGGATCTGCAGGATTCAACGAATTAAGAAATGCAGTTTTTGCAAGTGTAGCACAACAGTCGATCAGAAAAATAGCTAACAATGTATTTATTCATCTTCATAAACTTGATATGTCATTCCATCTTGGAAGACAAACTGGTGCATTATCAAAAACAATAGATCGAGGTTCTAGAGGAATTAATTTTGTACTGACAGCCATGGTGTTTAATGTTGTGCCGACAATTGTTGAATTAGGACTTGTGTCTACTATCCTAGGTCTGAAATGTGGACTGGCTTTTGCAGGTATGTATATAATCTTATAAACCGCTAAGTCTGTTTTTTTCGTGTATATTCGGAACTCTTCGTGTGTACTCGAACAGATGAACCGAGCAAAGTTCCTAGTGTTATCACAACTTATTTTAAATAATTTATTTGTAATTCGGCACCTCAGAGGTAAACTGTATTAAGTCATAAATGATAAACAGCTCAGAAAAGACGATTTAAGATTGTTTACTTCCTTGAGTTGATCGACTTGATACAGTTTTAAAGCAATGTACATTTAAACTGGCTAGAGCTATAGTTCCAAATTATTTTCCATTCGACGGACTATGAAGTATTAAGTCACTTGGCACTAAAATGTCATTTCTGATTAAAATGTAAGTTGATACAGTTTATCTCTAAGGTGCTGAATTGGTTTTATTATTTTTATTTTATATTATTATTTTTTTAGGAATATCCATGGGTTGCGTAGCAGTCTATGCAACATTTACACTTTTGATAACACAATGGAGAACTAAATTCAGAGTTTATATGAATCAGGCTGAAAATGAAGCTGGAAACAAAGCCATTGATTCCCTGATTAATTATGAAACAGTTAAAGTATGTAAGTGAATATAATAATTTGTAAACATATATTAATATTTGTTTTATTTTTTAGTATTTTAATAATGAAAAGTTTGAAGCTGATAGATACAACAACGTGCTAAAAAATTATGAAGTAGCAAGTTTAAAAACAAGTACGAGTTTAGCCTTACTGAACTTTGGACAAAATGCCATATTCAGTACTGCACTAAGTGCCATTATGGTTTTAGCTGCTAATCAGATTGTTCAAGGTAAATAATAATATTATGTTGATATAATACAGTAAAAAAACGTGCATCTGTTTTCGTGCAATGGCGTATGTAGTATTAAGCTCTGTTAAGCGACGGTTAAGGCACCAAAACGATCTGGAATATTTCGGAGCCAGGAAAAAAACAATTTTCCTCATAAATTTTATTGAAAAGTAGTTTTTTTTTTTAAATTGTATAGGTGATCCATGATTCCAGAAGAATTACGTTACTAAGGTAGTAAAAAATCCTTTAGTAAAAAAATAAGAGTTTTGACTATTTTTAACTATTATCAAGTAAAAATTAAGATTATTATTTTGCTGCTAATAACAGTATTGACATTAATACATGGCGATTCAGCATTCAGCCATAGCTATAGAAGTGACGTCATTGTTTTAGTAACTTTTATTGATGACGTAAATCTAAAAAACGATAAAGGGTAGTCGACGAATCAGTGCAGTTTTTTTTTTTTTTAAATTTTTGGACTTAGCTACTATGGCCATAACCTAGAAGATGCATTTTATTTTTGAAAAATCCATGCCATAACCTGGATTCGAACCTGAGCCCTCATGGTCTAGAAGTTAGTGCATCGCTACACTAACCACTACGCCATGGTGACCGGCATCAGTGCAGTTGCGTCACTGGAAACGTCACATGTTTTTGTGTCGTCATATTTAGTACGTTTACATTCATCCATTTAACGTATCTAATATTCGTACGCTGTCACTTTTATCGAAATGAAATGAAAATATAAGAATAAGAACAGAATAGAAACAAATAAACTATTCTAATAGGCAAAATAGTCCTAAAAAGGGCTAATGTGATCCAAAAATATGATCAAAGAAAAGAAAATAAAAGTACGTTGAATTTAATCTAAAAAGCTATGCACTACACACAATACCAAATGGATATCTATTGGATATCTATAAGAAAATATGTAACTAAACACAAAACTGCTAAATAAACAATAAACTATATACATTTTTAGAAATTACTATAAATTAGATAAATGTGAACACAAGTATCAAAACAAAACGTATTATAAAATGTCAAATGTAAACATTGTTTTATTTATCGACATATACAGACGTCCCTATATTAAATAAACACTTTTAAAATTTGTAAATCTTCGAAATGTTTGTCGAACACAACCTAAATATGACTTCAAAAGGTATGTTTTAGTAAAATAAAAGAGTGAAGAGCAATATTAGTCTATAATCAAATGCAAAAAAAAACGATTTATTTATTTTTTCGCCGCTAAGTTTGTCATTGCTGACCTATATTATACAGTGAGATCAGTAATTCCTGAGCGTTACATAATGGTAAACAATGGGTTTTAAAATATCAAAGCTATATTCTAATTCACAGCTGAAAATTCCAGTTTAACAAAGAACCAATCAGGAACAACGAACATCTGTTGCGAACTTAATATTTATTATCAACTCATTGCCGTGTAGAGAAAAACAGTGTTCATTTAATAATTAAATCGTATAAGGCAGTATTTCCCAAACTGTGCTCCGCAAGCGTCTACTAGTGCGCCGCGATCAACTAGTGTTGCTATATATATATATAGCTATATAGCAATGATAGTGCTCCGTGACGAATTCTACTGAAAAGTGCTCCGCGGCTCAAAAAGTTTGGGAAACTCTGGTATAAGGTAATAAAAATAGAATGTACGCCTTTGTGTACATGCCTTTGGAAATATGTTTGATAACTAAATATTTCTGTGAATTATTACATAACGCTTAGGAAATAATTATCGAACTGTATATAATTCTGTTTATTTAGCCTCAGTTACTTGGTGCCAGTGTTATCTTCTGATATTGTGGATCACCTATATTTTATTGGTATTATAACAATAGATCAAAATAAAAACTATTTTATACAAAATATCCATTATTTGTTAAAAATGTTTCTCAAAGTTAAAAAACTCAGGACCCTACCAATTGCGAAGTGGAAACCAGAACGTGGCTCTGTTTTCTCTTGTTTTTCGGCCGTTTGTCGAATCTGATGGGCCTTTTAATATTTTTGTGGGGACTTTTTACATATTTTGCTTAGGGACTATTTTTCCAAATACGTCGTTGTTTTCGTGGAGACGAAATTTATCGACATCTAAAACTTATACATTCCTATCTGAACCTAGAGAGTTTTTTTTTTTAATTTAATGGCCTTTGCTGCTGTGGCAATTAGCCAGGACAATTTTTATTAGAGAAAATTTCAATGCATGAACGGGATTCGAACCCGAGACCTTCGCAACGCAGAGCACATGTGTTACCACTACACTACGCCGGTCGGCAACCTAGAGAGTTGCAATTTAGACTTTATATTTACATTTCTTACCCACATATAAGAAAAATACTGTTTAAAGAGATTGACGTCACAAGCTAGAGCTCGTTCAACTTAACTTCAGCACAGGGTATCATAAATTACGTCATCAATTTTGCGCGAGAAAACAGCTGATCACATTGTCGTGTGAATACACAAAATCATGTATTTCAAATACATTTTTACTCATTTTAGTACACGGTATGCTTTGAAACGCACGAGAAATGAATAATAATAACGGAAATAAACAAACAACATCGCACAATACGCGTACTCAAAAACATATCAAAGTAAGTGCCGGCACTGAAATGTGTTAAACTAACTGATGATAACGTAATGGACGAAATTTGGTTTCTGCGCATAGAGTCGGTAACATCTGCCTGTTATGAAGTTAAGTTGAACTAGCTCTATTTTGATCTATCGTGAAAATTATTTATCGTTAATGTAATTGGCGGGTTATTTTTTCGTTACCTTGAAACTGCCTTGGTTTACAAATAGGTGTTGTGGGTCAAAATCATTTAATTTTCAACAGGTGTGTTAGTGGCATTCCATTATCATCAAGTGCAGTATCAACGTAATATATGGATCATAGACACTAAACTAACTGGTCCACAAGCTTTTGAATACTTTCCACAATGAAACCGTATCTTTTATTACTGTAAACTGAAGAACATTAATTTAAACCGGTATTAAATATGATTAGTTTCAGTTCTTGAACAAAAAACTAAATGTCTTACCAGTTTTAGTTTCTCTTCTGTAAAAAAAATTGTTAGACAGTTACGAACCGTAGTGAAAAAATTATCACACTTCTAACGTAGTGAATAGTTGCTGCGAAATACAAAGTAACTGCACTACGGTTATTAAGGGTTATTATTTCATTTTTGTTTTGTTCTCAATTTCTAATTTTTACTACTATAAAATATGTATTTGATTTTCAAGGAAACATGACTGTGGGAGATCTAGTAATGGTGAATGGCTTATTGTTCCAATTGTCAATACCGCTGGGATTTCTCGGAAGCGTGTACCGGGAGGTGAGGCAGGCACTCATCGATATGCAAACTATGTTCACGCTTATGACAATGGACACCAAAATTAAGGTAAATATTTTGTTATCATTTTTGTTGCATTCCTTTTTCACAATTTAGTATTTAAAGTCTGGAAACTGTAGTTAAGCTTAATTTGTACGTATTTGATTACAAGTTTATTTATTGTTGCAATGTTGTTCATCTAACAAGAAGCTATTTTTTTAAAATATGTTTTTAATGCAGTTTCTAAAATTATATTTTTTAGAGCAAGCCTAGCGCACCATTTCTTCATGCAAATAGCAAAAACTCAGAAATTCGATTCGACAATGTGAGTTTTGATTATGGTCCAGGAAAACCAATTTTCAATAATTTGTCATTTACCATTCCAGCAGGAAAGAAAGTTGCTATTGTTGGAGGTTCTGGCTCAGGGTAAGTTTTCTATTTGAATCATTTCTCCTTTATACAGGTTTTTTAGTTATTCTACGTAATAATTAATTATTTGGTGTTCTACGTACGATTTCTTAAATGAGTGTCAAGATATTGTCTTCCTTTTGATTTGTGGCACTCATAAACGTAGGACTAATGAACAATAGAAAAGCTTTAGTTTTTTAGTGGCGTAACATCATATTATTCAGACACCACGAGACAAAAAAAAACTTAGATTTGAGATGCCCACCCCCTTTGATTACGGAAGTAGCAGACTCATAGTTACGCCACTTAGTTTTTTATTTAAGAACTAGCATGCACGAGTAACCACTATATTAATGATTTTTAATTAACTTTTTTCCATCAACCCCTCAGCTCAAATCGACCTGTAACAATATTATACAGTGAATTTATTTTTTAATGCAACATGTACTATGTCATTACCATGGATACAGTTTTTGACAACAATATAAATCGTGTTCATTTTCATTTGCAACATAGAAAAAACCATATTTACTAGCAAAATCAAAATATTTTATTGAAAATACAAATTAAAAAAAAAAAAAAAAAAAAATAATAATAAATAAATAACTAATAAAAACTTATAATACATTTTCAAAAGTTTCTCCGTTTACTTGCATACAAAATTTTAAGCGATCATAAAAATGATTTAAAACATTCAGCAATTGCTCTTGAGGTATATTGTTGGATGCTTGAACAATTTTGTCTTGCAGTTCAGCAACATCCCTAAGTTCTCCATTATATACTTTGGCTTTTAAATATCCCCAATAAAAAAAATCATTGGGTGCCAAATCCGGAGATCTTGCTGGCCAATTCATCGACCCTCCTCTTCCAATCCAGCTATTTAGGAAAGTTCTATGTACTTGGCCATTAATATTCAGGTTTCGCAACGCAGGTAATATTTGGTTTTGCAAAAGTGCTAGATATTTATTATCCCTGCCCAAACATTTAATTTTTGCGGCCTTTGAGTTCGGGAGGAATGAAAGAAAAGTAAATTTTCTCGACTCCAGTACCTAAAATTTTGTCTGTGCACTTCACCATTTAGAGTAAACGTTGCTTCGTCAGTAAATAAAATTCTTTGAAGCATTGTTGGGTCGGAATTAATTTTTTCAAACATTTCAAAACAAAAATCCATAAGTACTGCTGAGTCCCTTTCTAACAATTCTTGATGATTTTGAAATTTGTATCGAAACTTTTCTTTTTTTAAGAAGTTAAAAACAGATCCAACAATATTGTAATAATATTTCCAACAGCTTCTCTTCTGTAAGCACGTGAGATGTTGTTCTTTTTTTATTATGTTTTGACTTAAGACATCCTTCGCGATTAAATTTATTAACTAGTCTTGAAATTATAGAGGGATTTGGTATTGGCCGATCTGGATAAGTGGCACTATACAGCAGAAACTTCTCTTATACTCATTTGGGAGTTATACCAAGTTACCATCATTATTTTTTCTTCATCTGTATACATGTTGATTAATTTTTAAATCATCAATGAGCAAAAGTATACACACTAATTGTCTATGTTGCAAATGAAAATGAACACGATTTATATTGCTGTCAAAAACTGTATCCATGGTAATGACATAGTACATGTTGCATTAAAAATAAAATTCACTGTATTATATCGACTCCTGGGTATTGATATCGACCAATTTGGGGATCCCTGGTCTACAGTGAGTGTGTGTGTATTAGCGTTTAAGCCTTTGGGGTTTTAAATCATGCCGGCTTTTAAAATGAAACAAATGTGAGAAAGTGTAGATGCGAGCACGGGCGGCTATATATTCACTTTTATCCGTTTTTTGTGTTCTTTCATTACTACCTTCGGTTAGGGAGCACTTATTCGATTTATTGTTTCAAGTAAGTCTTATTGTTGTATATTTATTACTGTGTATGTCCAATATTAAAGTAGTTTAATAAAAATTTAATAGCACAACCAAATTCGTCTTCTGCTTTATTATAACCAGGGCCGGCTCGTCAAATATTTCTTGGGTGAGCTGGAAAAATTTGGCGAATAACAAAAAACAAAAAAAAAAAAAATTGTTTATTTTTCTTTTTATTTATTATTCTTATTATTATTCACTACTTAACAAAATGAAAAATTTAACAAAATAATCAATGCTTATAACAAAACAACAAAATTAACTACATTAAACTTCAATTAAGTCTTCGGCATTCTAACTCAATGGGATCCGTCTGGCTTTTACGGTAGCGAATTATTTTCTTATTTCTTCAGTATCAATACTTTCGGCTATTTTATGTTCTATTGATATGATGGTTAATCCATTTAAATTTTCATGGCTTAAACTGGAGCGTAGATAGTTTTTTATAAGTCTGAGTTTTGAAAACGTTCGTTCACCTTTTGCCACTGAAACGGGTAGGGCTAGTAAAATTTGTAAACCTGTGATAGCATTCGGAACATAAACCTAAACGGAATTCTAAACTGTCTATTGTACGATATAAACGAGACGTTCAGTTCTAGACTTGCGACTCCAGACGCTTGTCGTTCCTACTCCATATACAGAGGGCTTTGACATGCATACAACCCGGTACAGGTCCAACGTTTGAGTTTTATACGTGTGTAAACCAGGCCGAATTAATATATATATAATGCAATGTAATAAAAGGCGCCGTTAGATATGATTTAAAAAGAATTTTAAAAAAGGGCGCCTAAAATTGCGTGATTCAATATGATATGATATCAAAAATGATCGTAAATTAAAAAAAAAAAGTTAATTTTGAAGCGCTTTTTTTACAGGCGCCTGTGTGCCCTGCACACTTCGCACACGCCACGAGCCGGCCCTGAGTTGTAACCACGTAACAATATGACTAAAGAAAACTTGCGTATAGGAAATTGTCTTTCAAATAGCATTTCTACAATCATGAAATAATTTCTATTGTTAAAAACTGTCCCAGTATTAATGAAAATTTCTCATTATTGTATAAATTTAATATTTAATTACGCATAATAAATAGGTTTTTGTTTTGATTAAGATTTTGATTGTATTTTTTTTTTTTTTTTTGCACATGTTCATTAATTGGGGACAAAATCTATTGTTGACTCTAAAATTGACTGCAATTTTGGGACAGAAGGGTGTTTATTTATGATTTTAGTGAACAGAAACCCTAATAAACCAAAATTTAAATTTATCTCTAACTCGATAAAATATTCAATCACTATTTTGGTAACTACCTTTTGTATTTAAGCTTTGAAAAAATTATAGACCATTTTTAATACCTGTATTATTATTATTATTATTTTTTTTAAAGGAAATCAACAATGGTACGATTACTGTATCGTTTTTACGAACCTTCAGAAGGTAAAATATTAATAGGAAATCAAGATATACGAGATGTAGACTTGGAAAGTTTACGAAGAGCAATTTCAATAGTACCACAAGATTCTGTGTTATTCCACGATACTATTCTACATAATCTTCATTATGGAGACCTAACTGCTACTGCAGAAGAAGTTGTAAAAGCTGCGCAGATGGCAGAATTGCACGACTCCATAGTGACGTGGCCAAAAGGTTATGAAACACAGGTTGGAGAAAGAGGATTGAAGTTGTCTGGAGGAGAGAAACAAAGAGTAGCTATTGCAAGAGCGATATTGAAGAATTCACCTATTTTAATATTTGATGAAGCTACTAGTTCTTTGGATTCTATTACTGAAAAAGTGAGTAAAACTCCAGAGGCGTAGCGAGGGTTGGTCAACACGGGTGCTACCATTTTAGGAGCCCCAAAAATCGGTCCAGTTAAATAAAATACCTGTTTTGTAGTTAAAACTAAATTCTTCACGATTCCTATTTGTATTTTAAGTAGACATTAGTTACATTATTAAAGCACAAAATTTTATTATTGAAAACATTATTATTTTGACAGTTTTACTTCTAAAACTTTTGTCCCCCAACTTATTTCATAATGGGATTGGTTTAAACATCTGAAAAAAATCAGAGTAAGACATATTGATGTGAACCGGAATAATATGCTCGGAAAATGTTTTTTTTTTTTGTTCATACATGTCCATACTCTATTTTCCGTAGGGGTTGGTCTCAAAATCTGAAAAAACTCTCAATAATTTACATTAATGGGAATCGAAATAGTTCAACAGGATTTTTTGATTAGATTAGTTTTTCGAAAAATATCATTTTTTGATCAGATTAGTTTTTCGAAAACTATCATTTTTTTTGTATTGTTGAAAAAAAATATTGTTTTTTAAAACATTTATTTTGTGCTACCACAAGAATGCGGTTAAGAAGTAGATCAAGGAACAAAAACTTGTTTTTATTCAATTTCTTTATTTTAACACGACTTTTGCCAAAAATGTGTTAAAAAACTTTAGTCACACTTTATAACCCAGGATTAATTTAATATTCTGTAAAAATTTTGAGTAATGCACATTAATATGAACCGGAATAGTAGTAAGAATTTCTGGTCTGATAATTATTTTGAAAAATTTTTTTTTGCAACACCGTTTATTTGACTAACTGGATAGCTGTAGCTCGATTAGGATGCGCGTGCATCTCGTAATTAAATACGCTTATAAGTCTTTAGATAGAAACACGTGGACTATTCTTTTAAAAGTTTCAAAAAGATTTTTTATATGTACCCACAATTTGTTATCACTTACGCCGATGGAGTGGCCGAGCGCACTAAATCGCAGCAGTTTGAACTGGTGAACACAGTCGGATTGTGTGGTTGGTAGTTCGATTCTCCGTCGGTGATATTATTCGGGCGAGAATAATATGTTTACATTACTCTCATTTCACAATCATTCACCCCTCATCCAGGTGTAGGAGCTCGCCCCCTGGCATCGGCGATTAGCCTCGTTGCAGAAATAGGCTGATGTAAAATAAATAAATAAATAAAAATAAAAAAAGTTATCACTTACTTAATACAGACAAAAGCCTGAAATGTGCGAAAATATTCCTAAAAATTGAACAACAAATTAAATACTTTAAAAAAATTACTACGCAATATTTTACAATGAACAGTTGTAAGAATATTAAATGAAATAAATTGATTTGTTGTTTGTCGTTTAATGCACTTTGCATCGGGGAGTCTGGAATTTTTCATTCGCGAACCATCTAGTGTAAAACGAATAGTTTTATTTTATTTTTTTGTAAGCTATCCAGTTGTTATCTGTTCACCAACACACCACTGGCTAGACTCTTTTTTTCGATCATATTGTATTATATGTATCATTTTGTAATACATAACAGGCAAAGTTCATTTTTATTTGCCCGACCTTAATTTTCGATGTCGAAATTTTGACTGATGACCACGTTTCATGGTCCAGGGAATCAAAAAAACCTATTTTCGAAGTGCCGTCCGTATGTGTGTGTGTGTGTGTGTGTGTGTGTGTGTGTGTGTGTGTGTGTGTGTGTGTGTGTGTGTGTGTGTGTCTGTGTGTGTGTTGTGTGTATACACGATAACTCAAGAACGGTTTAACTTGGAGAGTTCGTTCTGGTTCTAAAAAAATCTAATAATTGGGAAGAACCCTATCGTTTTTTATAAAAATCCGAAATCGGAAACGGAAGTTATTAAACTTTAAAATTTTAAAAAATTCGTATCTATTAAACCAAGCCTTGAAACAAAAATTGTATAAAACATAATTTGATGTATTTTTGAAGGTTTACCCAAATCTTAAATAATAATAATTTTTTTTTATTTTTTTTTTTTTTATATTATTATTTTTTTTTTGTGGGAGGGCAAGTCTTGCGCAGGTTTCCCTTCGCCACTGGTTTATGTTTTATATTTACAATACATCTATAATGTTATCATAGTATTGGTTCACATGGATACGTCAAAGTCCGTTTACACCACAAAAGACACCAAAATCATCAGATCTAGTTACGTATAGGCTATTTCAAACGTTTAGGCGGAACTAGATTTAGCATCTAGTTAATTTCATCGTTTGAATCGTGCTTTTTGGCCGTTTTGTTTAATTTTGTAAATCATACAATAAACATTTTTTGGTTAAGGTTAATATTATTTTAAAATGTCATTTTCTTTACATTTTGTTTTTTAGTGTCATTCTTAATACAAATTTCCCATTTACAGTCTGTTTCAAACGGTTAGGCGGAACTAAATGGGAATTTCGTTCTTTTAGGTTGTCACGAGAAGGGACCTTGCTTGGGTTATTTCATTTTTCACGTTGGAATGTCAAAATTTAAAATTCCAACAATGAAACCATGGAAACAAATGACATATGTCAAAATTAAATTATTATTTTTTACATATTTTAATGACAAAAAAATAAATAAATGGGAAATTTGTATTAAGAATGACACAAAAAATCTAAATATAAAGAAAATGACATTTTAAAATGATATTAACCTTAACCAAAAAATGTTTATTGTAAGTATGATTTACAAAGCTTAAACAAAACGGTCGAAAAGCACGATTTAAACGATGAAAGTAACTAGATTGTAAAATTTAGTTCCGCCTAACCGTTTGGAACAACTTTATTTATTTTTTTGTCATTAAAATATGTGAAAAAGTATTTTATTTTTTACATGTCATTCGTTTCCAAGGTTTCACTGTCGGAATTTTAAATTTTCACATGCCAACGTCAAATATTAAATAACCCAAGCAAGGTCCCTTCTCGTGATAACCTAAAAGAACGAAATTCTCATTTAGTTCCGCCTAAACGTCTGGAATAGTCTTTAACCGTTAGAGTGCGGAGAAGCGCGATAGCGCTGCATTCGTTCCTTGCGAAAAGTGCGATGCAGCGCTATCGCGCCGTTATTTTTAGTGTGAGTTTGTCCGTTGGCTGGTGTACGTGTGTTCTGACTTCCCGCGCTTTTTGTAACGACTGGGATAAAGCGCTCTAATCTAATTTGCGTGCGATGTAAAAAGGGACTTCACGGGATTTGTGCTGGAAAACATAATTGTTGAGATTTTTTTTTATAAATTTAATTTTTGTAAGAATATTTCTAATAGATATAAAGATTATTAATTGCACTCCTATAGTTTAATACTTTATCTGTATAATAAAAAAAGAATTATTAAAAGTGGTTGATATTTGACCAAGATAGAGCATTTTTTGTACACCACTTTGTTTATTTCTGAATTATTCAAAATAGCCATAGCACTTTAGATACAGTTTCTTTAAAAACGCATAGCACTCAAACGGTTAATATTAACTGTCTCAGGGAAAGTTCATTTTTTATGTTGTATATTTACAATACATTCATAATATTATCATAGTTTTGGTTCACATGAATACGTCAAAGTCCGTTTACACCACAAAAGTTACCAATATCATCAGATTTAGTTACGTATTACAAAATGAAACATCTTATTGTAACAACAGCTAATAAAATATAACAATGTTTTCAGAATATCTTAAGCGCACTACAAAGAGCTACCCATGGAAGAACAAGTATTTGTATAGCTCATCGTTTAAGTACAGTTATGGATGCAGATGAAATCTTGGTCTTAGAAAATGGAGCAATAAGAGAAAGAGGCAGACACAGCACTCTTTATAATGATCCAAACAGTCTATATCGCAAATTGTGGCAAGCACAACAAGTGTCTGGTAAAACTTAACCTAGTGTATATCTAGTGAATTAATTATAGAACTTATTTAAACTTGTTTTGTTGAAATATTATGACGATTATGTATGTATTTAAAAACATTTTAGTTTTAGTATAAGCTGTTGGAATTTTACATTGTGAATATAGTAATTTGTGAGAAAATATATATTTACCTATTAAAATAATTTTATTAATTAATATTATGCAATTTGTTAAATTAATTTTACACAGTATAGAAATGTGAAAAATAATTTAGTTCCTCTTTGTTTCTCAAACGGCTGGGTCAGAGAAGCAGTAGAAGTACTACACCTTTTCCAGTTGTATTTCAGAAAAGAACAAGTTCATTTCAGAAAAGATCAATTGTAATTCAGATTAGTCAATTTGATTTCAGAAAATATCAAATGTATTTCAGATTAGTCAGTTTAATTTCAGAAAGCGTCAATTGTATTTCAGATTAGTCAATTGAAATTCAGAAAATGTCAGATGTATTTCAGAAATTGTTAAATGTATTTCAGAAATAGTCAATTGTATTTCAGAAAGATACTGATTTATATTACACAGTTCTTATTATCAAGTAGTCTGTGACAAAGGTAGCATTTATGACATTATGACAATATGTTGTTATAACAAAAAACTGCAACAATCGAACAGCGCTGGTGGATTGCGTCCCACTGTTTGAGAAATACAATAAAGGGTCAAAAGTGACAAAATATTTTACTGTCGCCAGAAATATACATGTGTGCAAAAATTCAAGAAAATTTATTCGGTAGAAGTGAATAAAAAATTGATTACAAGATTTGAACCAGACACAGACAAACATGAAACCAAGCTAAATAAAACCGTGTTTAATATACCCCAAATTTTACCCCAAATACTCTTATAAAATTTCTACATAAACTCATAATTATAAAATTGCTTAAATGCGTTCCTGTAATTTTGCAAAAAAAAAAAAAACAATCTTAATATATAAACACAGAAACAGATTCTGAAATATAATTAAACATTTCTGAATTACAATTGACATTTTCTGAATTACAATTGACGATTTCTGAAATACATTTAATAATTTCTGAATTACAATTCACTAATTTGAAATACAATTGAGGCTTTTTGAAATTAAACTGACTAATCTGAAATACATTTGATATTTTCTGAAATCAAATTGACTAATCTGAATTACAATTGACATTTTCTGAAATCAAATTGACTATTCTGAAATACAACTGGAAAAGGTGTAGTAGAACTTTGCAAAAAACAAGTATTGTGCTATTGCTGCGCAACGTCTCTATTATGGATTAAATAAGGTTTTTAAGTCATTCTATAGTCCATTTACCATAACAACGAGATGACGTCACAGTTGAAAAACTTCCCTTGTTGCCACTTCGCAAATCGTCAAAAAAGTTAGGTTATATCGAACTACTTCTAAAAAGAGAATGAAAACCTATATTTCCTAAGGCGGAAAAGAATTAACGTAAATTATGATGCACAGCAGTTCTTTCTATTCGATTTGTCGCGAAATTTATGGTTTAAATTATATTAGGTGTGCAATGATGTGCAGAAATGTGTCGTGTTCTTTTCATCCTTTTTGTACAATTAGTTTAATTTTTCGCCTGGTGTCACAATTCTAACCAAACGGCTGAACAAGAAAGTAGAAATTTGGCATGCTTGTACAACTCTTTGACCCTCATGTAGGAAAACTATAGTTCAAAAAAACACATTGCGCGATAAGTATATATATATATATATATATATATATATATATATATTTAGTGGGGTATCAAATGAAACTTCTTAATGTGTAGAAAACAAGCAAATATCAATTTTTTAAAAATAGATTTTTTTTATGGCATATTTATGGCTTTTTCGCCAAAAATATGCATAAAAGCTTTTGTTCCCCACTCAGAGGGATCTAAAAATCTGGTAAAATATCAATAATGTATATTGATGGGAACCGATAGTCCAAAAATTCTTGTTGAACTATCAACAAGAATTTTTGATCTTACCATGTTTTTTTTTTTTTCAAAAAATGTTCTTAAAAAAATAACTGTCCCGCACCTTTTAACCCGAAGAGGTTAACCTAAATATACTAAAAAAATTAAGTAATGTTCATTGTTCTGAACCGGAAACGTACGAAAGGAATGTTTGGTCAGATTGTGATTTTGGAAAATATGGCAGTTTTTATGTTTTTGACAAAATTACTAAGTTTTTTAATTCATGGCTAGTAATGTTATGGATTTTTTTGTATTTATGGCTAAGGTAGTGTATATCTTTTGAAATTAAAAATGTAATAATTTTTTTGAACAGCTGGGTATTTTGTTCATGTGTGTAAGCTCTGCCTACGATTATCCATATGATTCAACCTATTGTTTTAGTTTTTTGTTTTTAAGGTATTACATTTACGGTAGTGAAATGCTTATAATTCAAATAACACATTGTTAATAGTGAGATATACGCTTCTGAAATTGAATTAAATCAATCCAGTTATTAATGTATTTCATATTAATTCAGTGTAGACTTGAATACGAAGCAAATGCAGAAAAAATAGTTATAATTTTTTAATTTACAAATTTATATGTTTGCAAGTTAATTAAATTTAATTTAAAAAAAATAAATGTAAACTCTTAGTACTCAAATAACTAATAAACATTATTATTATCGAAGTAAGGAGGCAAACCAGCAGAAACATTTTGGAAGAAGCTAGTAGCGTTATTTTAAGGCATGGTAAGTTTTACGCCGGTGTTGTTGCCTAAGACCCCATCTTGTAACATGCACATCTGGCCAGTTTCTTAATGTTACATGTTCTTAATGTAAAAATGTTCAGAATAAACATATAAGGTCAATAGCTTCGACGGATGTGTAGCTCTTGATAACTACTAGCCAGTATGTTGCAGGCATTTCACTTCTGCTATGTACGATTTTTTGTTCAATAAATTTTAATATCTTTGACGTTCTAATTTTGATAACTAGGTTAAAATAACTGTAAAGTAATTAACCTTTTGTAACCGCAAGTGTCAAAAGTGTATGACACTTTATAAAATTACCATGGCAACAAGAATCACTACAAACAAAGAAAATGGAGAAACTCCATAGATAGTAATTTATATTAGTTGTGAAAATATTTAAATATCTGTTGTATTTTACAAACAAATGGCAGCATTAAATTCCTCTGCCGATTCAAAGAAATTTGATTCAAAAAGGTAACATTCTACGAGCATAAATTACAGAGTTCCGACATGTTGACATACGGTGACAGTTTTTCTTGACTTTCAGGAGAGTTAGTTGCGAAACATTTTGTTCTTCAAATTCCAGTTGCGTTCTTCAAAAAAGAAAACCATTACATCCTTTGGCTAGTAGTTTAAAAATTAAAAATAATGGAAGTTCTGTTCGACAGAGGGTTCTTTCGGCAAAATTTCTTAGGCTTAAAACACTACAAAATGAGTTAAACGATGCGAACTATCATATCGCTGTAAGTTGTAATGTATCTTAGGTTTTACGTAAGTTTTAAAAATATTGTTGTTTCAGCAACTTTTAAATGAAAATAAAATATTAAAGAATTTACAAAGGAAACAAGATAGTGCTCTAGCAAAGTAAGTTATATCAATATACATTTATAAACCGATTTAAATAATTTTTTGTTGTTGCTTGTATTTGTTCAACATATCTGATAGATGGCATTTAAAAGCTAACCCGTTTCTTTGGTTTAAGCGAAACTAGATTTTAAATTCTAATAACTTTTATCGATTAAGTGAGGCCTTTGATCATTTTGTTTAGCAAAAGTTCACTTCAATCCTTAAAAAGAGAACTTATGACAATTTAAAAAAAATGAAAATTCCATTTCATAGTTTCTCTTAAACGTTTGGAATAGCCTATATAATATATAGTATATATGTCAAGCATATATACTATATAGCATATATAGTATATATGCTTGACATAGAGGTGTCCCAAATAGCTTGTTAAGCATGGAGATCTCGAGAATGGTAAGAGATACGAGGTAGGTTAAATTGACCATTTTAACAATGTCTTTGTTGTAAAAAAATACATAGGTTACTAGATATGAACGAAAATGTAAATTTTTGCTCATAATTTCCAAAATTAAAATATTAACTGATTTTGGTGTGCTCTTTCTTCAGGCACTTATTCTCTAAGAATCTACGAATATAATTACATACATAAATACCTAGGGTTTCGTAGTCAAAAACAAGAGACTCTAGATACTCTTGTTTCCTTTGACCGATATGAACAATATTTTGCACATTTATTCTCTAAGAATCTACGAATATAATTACATAAATAAATGTCTAGGGTTTCGTAGGCATAAACAAGAGACTGTAGATACTCCTGTTTCCTTTAACCGATATGAACAATATTTTGCAGATTTATTCTCTAAGTATCTACGAATATAATTACATATAGAAATGTCTAGGGTTTCGTAGGCATAAATTAACGTCTCAAATTATTTTTAGTTTTAACAATATAAATGTAATGTACTAAGTAAAAATGAATCGTTTTCTCATCTTAAAAAGTTAATGAATAAATAATCTAACTATATAATTAGCAAGTGTCTGTATGTAGTGTCGGTAACATTATGACGTCAATTTTTCTAAAGTTTTCGTGATTGGCTAACTGGGGACACCCTGTTTCTTGAATGGCTGACAGGTGACGCCCTCTGCCGTGATTAGCTAACTGGTGATATCCTGTCCCATGATTCGCAGACTGGCGACGAAATTAGGATACGTTAAAAAATAAAACATATACAAATAATAATACACATAATACACATACAAACAATTGAAATTTTTATATTATAAATCCGTCATTGTTGACGGGTAATAACCTAGTACAATAATAATTACTTCCCACAATAAGACACACATTTTATTTTTATTCACGGCCGAGATATCCACCTCTCTATAAATTTATTCACTAAAAAATATTCATTTTACTATGCAACCTGATAAGTTATAACCCACTTAATTTTGAGATGAAAATCTCGGTCCTTAATCTGTTAATTGCTTAAGTAATAATTTGTTTTTTTAATCAATTTATTATTATTCTTGCCTTTGGGGTTTCAGTAAGAGATACAGATACATTTTTTTTTACAATCATTGACTGTAATATTGCATGCAGAATAAATAAACAAACATTACATAATTTGTTTGTTGTTTCACTAATTATATTTGATTTTTATTTGTTGTTTTTTTTGTGTTTGTAATCAGTGCAAAAAATATAAAACTTTTGCGATACTCATTAGTTTCTAAACTTGCCGGTCCGCGAATTTTTTCTAGGTCGCTTGCCGGTCCGCCATGAAAAAAGGTTGGGAAACGCTGGTCTATATTTCAAAAATTCACAACAAAATTTAACCCATCATTAAAATAATTTGATAAATTATTTTTCTTTCGAGCATCGCCTGGTATATCTGCTAGTTTTATAGATAAAACATTAAATTATTATTTCAAATTATTATTATTATTATTAAGATCTGTTTTCTAGATACGAAGGGACAAGTGCAGAACTACCGCGTGTATTGGAATCATACCAAGAAGAAATTAGAGTACTACAAGCAAGAAATAAAATATTCCGTAAAAATATTAAAGATTTGAATGAACAGACCAAAGTAAAAGATGAAGAAATAACATCATTAAGAGATCAAAATAAACATTTAACAAATTTATGTAAAAATAAAAATTTAGAAGAACGAGATAAGCTATCAAAAAAAGTAGAGGAATTAGAAGATTTGATAAAGCAAAGAGATACCACAATAAGCACGCTAAATCGCAAGATTGCACTTGAAACGAAAAATTGTAAATTTAAAGTTACTGGAGAAGCTAATAAAAATAAATTGTTGCAGAAAGAATTACAGAGAGCTACAAGGCAAATTGATGACCTTAAAATATTATTGGAGGTATATATTATACATTATTTTTACAATTTAGTTACAAACTTTCTTAGAAAAGTGATTCTAGAACATGCGCGCACACTTAGAAAATTGTATGGGGGGTCCATTTCGAAAATATATCCATTTCGAAAAAATATAAGTGTATTATTATTGCTTTTTTATGCGGTAATTATTTATATATTTGACTTTGATAATACTATGAAGTGATTATTTGCAATTGACTTTTTATTAAATAAGTATATGTTTTGTCCGTTCATGAGTGGGGGGGGCATACCCGAAGACCCCTGTGTGCGCACCTGTTCTAGATTCGTTTGTAAAAAGTAAAGTTTGGAAAAACCATTTTTATTTTAATTCCATTTCACACATACAAATGTGTGCAGAGCATTTTATTTTTTACCTTTTTAGGATTACGTAGGTATAACAAAAAAATTGAAGTGAAGTGTGAATTTTCACATATTTCAGGGTTTTGCAGGTATTTAATAGGTGTAAGAAGCCAACATAATACTGGATGTCTAGGTATATTTATCATATCAAAATCAACAGTTTTTTTGATAATCACTTTTATTTGCTATTTGAGAACTAAGAACTTACACTTAATTTTTTTAAACAAAATTTAAATTATTTGCCAAATATCTCAGCGTTTTTTTAGGCTTTTCTTATTTGCTTCGTATTCAAGTCTTCATTAGATTATAAGAAATATTTTACAGTGTAGAGTGTAGACTGGTGTGATGTGAGTTACTAAGTTCGCAATTATTAAAAAATATTAATTATTTTTTTAATATTTTTAATTCCAAAAAAATACACGCACTATCTTAGCTACAATTACAAAAAATCCATAACATTATAATCCATAATTTAACCATGATTAAAAAAAAATTTTTTTTTCAAAAACACAAAAACTGCCATATTTTTCAAAAACACAATCTGATCAAAAATACCTCTCATATGTTTTCGGCTCAGATCAATATACATTATTTATTTATTTATTTATTTATTTATTTATTTATTTATTTATTTATTTATTTATTTGGACACTACAGACATAGTCCTTTTTGTGTCCGTAGACAAACATACAATATACATACATACTAACATATTCAATCATAAACAATACTTTAAAAAAAAAAAAATGTACAATTTTATATAAACAAACATTAACTTGCTCTACTCATTCAATTTACAAAACATATTTAAGACATTCACAAAATACAATCAAGGCCAGACGTACTATACAGATTACAACGGCAGCCTGAATCTACTTGCAGTTTTACAAATCAACTGTTAACATTAGATTTTATTCTGTACACAATCAGGTTACAAGGCTTAATACAACTTTGCGGAACTTGGAGTAACTCATATTGAATAAATCTAAAGATCTGTCCTTACCGAGAACACTATTATATAATGATGTCATACGGAGCAACGGACTCATCTCATAATGCATGGTAGTCGGTCTTTTACATGTAAAGAGTGTGTCTCTGATTCTGAAACCCCGGGAAGGCACTTTTAGAAAAATTTTGGATAAGATGTCAGGACAGTCAATGCAGTTGTTAAACATTTTAAATAAAAATACCATCGATGTCGTATCTCTCCTCCCAGACAGGGTTCTAACATTATACTTTGATAAAATACTGCTCGTTGATATGTATTTAGGATAAACTCCTGTCATACGCAATTCAACAACACGATAATATCGCGATTGGACAGTCTCAATGCTATTAATATATTTACTGTGATATGGTGACCATATCACCGAGCCATATTCCAGAGCAGGTCGTACCAAGGAGTTGAAGAGTATGGTATACGTTTGACTGTGACGAAAGCCTTTGGTTAATCGAAGCACAAACCCGATTTTTTTCATAGCATTATTCACAACATGTTTAATATGGTGCTGAAAAGTCATCTGTGAGTCAAATATAACACCAAGATCTCTAATCGTATCTGTTCGTGGTAGAGTGCAGCCATTCATGGTATAACTGTATTCAATAGCCTCACGTTTTCTCGTATAGCTCACAACTTTGCATTTTGAGGTATTGAATGCTAAACCAGTGGCCTCACTCCACTCGCATATTTTGGCAAGATCGTTTTGCAGCTCATTGCAGTGCGACATGTTAGTAATTTTGCAGTATATTTTTATGTCATCAGCAAACATTTCACATTCGCAACTGTTCACAATGTTTGGAATGTTATTGACCACAAGAAGAAACAGTAAAGGCCCTAAATTACTTCCCTGTGGCACGCCACTGGTGGACGAGTAATTATTTGACCTGCAACCACCAAATTCAACATATTGTAAACGGCCACGCAAGTAGGTGTCGAACCAAGTGCAAGTATTGGCAGAAAGTCCAAACTTATTTAATTCTTTGAGCAGATGATCGTACTTTATTTTGTCAAACACTTTAGTCATGTCAAGATACACAGCATCCACCTGAACCCCCTGATCTAGACAAGAAGCTATATAGTCAGTTACAGATAGCAAGTTTGTAACTGTTGATCGTCGCGGCATAAAACCATGCTGTTTACTGCTGATGGCAGATGACACATGTTCAAACAGATATTTGTAAATAATTTGTTCAAATACCTTGGCTGGGGCAGAGAGAATAGACACAGGTCTGTAATTTTTTACTATTTTTTTATCACCACTCTTATGGATAGGGCATATTTTGGACATCTTCCACCTCGAGGGAAAAGTATTCATATCTAAAGATTTTTGAAAGATTATTCGAAGTGGATGAGCCAAAATATCACCACAACCCTTTAGTACATAGGGCGGTAATTGATCAGGTCCAGAAGATTTCTTTGGTTTTAACTTCATTATTGACCACTCAACATCAGCCAATGTAACTCTTTTGATGTTCAAGCTACCAAGATTATACATTACATCCACACTTCCTACGTTCTCACAATCGACATCATCACTATAAACCGAGGAAAAATAGGATGCAAAAGCCTGAGCTATCTGTGAACTATCATCAAGAATAGTATTGTCATCTTTAACAATACATGAGACCACTTCTGGATCTATTTCTACTTTTTACATAAGACCAAAAATTTTTAGAATCGGTAGAAATAGAATCTTCCATGCCCTCAATATATTTCTGATGTTCCTGTTTAATTAAATGTTTTAAAGATTTTCGTTTTTCAGAAAACATAATTTTGTGGTAGTTCACATCACCATGGCCTTGTTTTATTTTTTTATGGTGATACCTCTTTGCTTTTATAAGTGACTTTATCTCAGGTGTGAACCAAGAAGGGTAGTAGTTCCTGCGCGGTTTCATAACAGGAACGCACTCATCAAGAACATTATACAATACGTCATAAAATTTATCCACCGCAATGTCGACATCATTACAGTTATCTAGGAAACCCCAATTTATACTACTAAGTGTAGTGTAAAGTTTTAAAAAATCTGCGCTTTTAAAATTATATTTTTTATTAGTTTCCTGTCCCTGTTTAACTGTAATTAAGGTAAAATGGTTGCAAAGTAGTAGTGCTGGATGATAAATGTCTTCAGCTAATATTGGATCTGTACTCTTTTCTACCGTTAAACTAGAAATATTGGTCAAGACAAGATCTAAAGTTTTATTGTATGGGTTACAAATATTATTCAAACTCCTCAGGTTGTAAAAGTTGATATTATATTTAACTTGTAATGTAGCATTATCACAATGTACAGTGCCAGTGAGTAATTCTGGGTTTACATCTAGATTGAAATCGCCCACTATTACTATATCATTTGTGATAACATCTGAATAAGAATCTAATATATCAAAAAAGAGTTTATACTGATCACATGTAGTTCTTGGCGGAAAGTAAACACAACAAATAAACATTGTTTTCCTATCATTGTACAATTTAATCAGTATATACTCGATCGGGGAAACAGGTCTAGTAATATCAACAGACTTCCAACGTGTATGGACAGCGACCAGCACACCTCCGCCCCTTCTCCCGTCTTGTCTATCGGAACGATGACATATGTATCTATTGTCAAATAATTCTGAATTATAAATATTTTCGTGTAACCATGTCTCTGTAAACGCGATTACGTCATAGTTATTAGTCAAGACGTTAGAATGGAGCAAATGTGTCTTGGTGCGCAGTCCGCGTACATTCTGGTAATAGATTGACATTATTTTACACATTTACACTAGACAATACATCTCTTGCTTTCTTCTGACATTTTAATTCAATTTCCCGCACATCACTTTCTTTTCTCACATTCACAACCGGTGATCTTTCATTTTCTCGCACAAATATGTTGCCATTCCTTGTCCATACATACATGACGTTGCAGGAGGTCCTCAGCTTCCGGGCGGCTGACAATAACGCGCGACGGTACTGCGTCAGGTTCTCGTTCACGTAGATGTTGCTTACTGGCGTCGGTAGTCCTAGGTCCTTGGTACTCAAATTCCGCTTTACTTTTCGGCATCGCAGGAAGTTTGATTTGTCAAAATTACGTACAAATTTGACAATAATTCCCCTATTAGCCGGAGAAGTATCGCTGTTGCGACCTAGTCTGTGACAGTTATCTATCATTTCCGGCTTGATGTCCATGCCTATTGCACGACCGATCTTAACTACCTCCGTCACCGTGCTTTCTCCACGTGTTTCAGGTAAACCGTGAATTTTAATACAGTTCCGCCGACTGTACTGCTCCTGGTCGTCTAACTTCATTCTTAATTCCTCATTCTCACTTTTTAATTTTTTGTTTTCATTCTCCAACTCGTTCAGTCTTACTATCACGCTATCCAATCGCTCGGTCTGGTCCATAATTTTTTTATTTGTCTCAGTGATCGTCCTGTTTAATACCAGATTTGACTCTGTCAGGGACTTCAAGGAGTTGATTATCTCTGACAGTGTCAAGGAGTCCGGTTCAGATCGGCTTACCTTCTTGCAAGCATCACAGGTCCATGTCGGTAGTATACTATTTACCTTCATGTCCGTGTACTCGGTGACCGTCACGTTCACGCACGGGAGATGAAAGGTACCCTTGCAGCTCCCGGAACACAGCAGCTTGTCATCGTGGCGGGTGATTTTTTTGAGACACACATTGCAAGAAGACATATTTAGATTGGTACTATCTGATTGGCTGCACACAAGAAGTTACGTGACGTAGGTGATGACGCGTAAAATGTTCAGATAAACCACTTTAAACCTCTTTAAACAGGATTGTCTCTGTTTTAACCGTTTTAACGAATTTTTTGATAAAAAAATGTCAGTTATTATTAATATTTAAGAACTTTATTAACCAATATCTCGTCAGCGTTAACAGATAGATCACTTAATTTTTCAACACTGATTTATTACCACTCAATTTAGCACACTATAAAAACTGGTGAAAATTTTCGTAGAATATCTCAGATTTTGATGAAAAAATTGTAGGAGCAAACTATTGCATCTGCACTGTACAACTCATACACTCAATATTATCTATAATTTTTACCATAGATTTTTGGTTTAACCCTTTTTGGTAAAAGGAAAACTATCTATCGTTTCGTAATCTACGTCTTAGGAGCTTTCTTTTGATACTACAACAATAAATTTATTATTATTTTTTTTTTTTTATCAACGACACAAAACATTTTTCGAAAAATTTATCTGATCAAAAATTTTTGTTAAACTATTTCGGTTCCCATCAATGTTCATTATGAAGATTTTTTTAGATATTTAGATCAATCCCTATGGGAGATAGGGTGGGGGACAAAAGATTTTTGACAAGAATCCAATAAAAAAAATTGATTTTTCAAAAATAAAATGTGTTTGTTGATCCACGCATTAAGAGGTTCATTTGGTTTGCCACACAAAATTTAAAAAAAATATTTATTTTTTTATTAAATACATATTTGTTTATATTTATACCGGGCTGTATTTTTTTGAACTTTCTATAGTTATCCTATATGTCGGTCAAAAAGTTGTATAAGTATGCCAAATTTTAACTTTCTATGTTCAGCCGGTTGGCTACAATTTCTACCGTATAATAATAATAATAATAATAATAATTCTTTATTGAAGTTAATTGTAATAAGATACAGAAACTTAAGTCAAGTTACATTTACAAAAATTTTACAAAAGTTATTAACATTATATTATAAAATGCTCCTTCTATTAAAACGTTTTTCAATTTTTTTCTAAATTGATATATATTTTACTTTTTAAGCGCCTTAGGCAGATTATAGACAGACAGACACATGAGTGACGTTATAAGGGTTTTTTGGTGTTCATACCTACAAAATCCTAAAAACCCTTATATCAAGCGGTGGGATTCAGTCGGTCCATACCGGTTCGGTAGAACTGCTTTCTATTTTTTTTTCGGTGTTCCTGCTGTAAAATTACATTTTAAATCATGGTATTTTGTCTAGTATATTTAAGTCTTTTATGCTATTTTTATAACCCTTTTTTATATATTAGACAACATTTTTTGTTTGCATCAAATAATACTCTACGTTAGCGGTTTCCAAACTTTGTTCAGTAACGACCCCCTTAGAAAAAATCCCATCTCTGGCGCCCCCCCCTATTTAGGAAATTTATAAACAATTTGTAAATAATTTCTTTATTGAAATAATAATCACAAAAGTAGCAAAAATATGTAATGTAAATAGTTTCTCTAATTCTTAAATATTTATTTTCACAACATAAATCACGAAAATCATATAAAAATAAATTATATTAATATTAAATATGTAATTCAAATTAAAAATGTAATAAAAATCAAGTTTAATGTGAAATATGGGCTTGTTTCTTCGCACATAATTCGTTAAATCGCGGTTTATATGAAGAAAAAGCCACTCTTATTTCGTCTTCCACTATTAACCGTGCGCGATATTTTGTTTTAATAACAGCTAATGTGGAAAATCCTACGACCCGCGACCCCCTGGTGAATCTTGTACGACCCCCAAGGGGGTCGCGCCCCCCACTTTGAAAACCGCTGCTCTACGTATATATTTTTAGGGTTTTGTAGGTATGACAAAAAAAAACCCTAATAACGGTACTCCAGTGTTTGTCTGTTTGTCTGTCTGTCTGTTCGGTGAAAATAGTGGCCTAATAGCTGGACCTAGAAAGTTGAAGTTTGGCATGCATGTTAAACTCTTTGATTTACATATAGGAAAACTATTGAAAGTTCAAAAAATACATCGTAGGAAAATATAAACAAATAGGTATATATATTCAAAGAAAAAAAGAATATTTTTAAAAATTTTTTGATTGGCGTATCAAGTGAAACCTTTTTAAATTAAAAATGTGCTAAAAAAAAGAATTTAATATAAAAATCTGAAAAAATGCATATTAATATGACCCGGAATAATACCACAGGAATTTTTGTTCTGATAATTATTTCGAAATCTATCGAATTTTTTGCAACAAATTGCTTACAATACTTATCCGACTGACTGAATAGCTATACTTGGGTCTTGATGCGAGCGCATCTCAAGTGCGATTCTGAAGTACATCTCTTTTTAAATGTATTGTATAATTACGCAGTTTACGCCGACGTAAATATGTGTAAACCTGTGTAAAGAAGCTCTTTAGTAGAACCTAGGATCGGGAAAATAGAAATTGCAAAAGGAAATATGGGCCGCCAAATAATATTGTTATAGTATGCGGCCCGCCACCTAAAAATATTGCTCGCCCCTGCTCTAGATGGAAGTACGTGATTATTCTTTTAAGTTTTATTGAAATTTTGGTTTTTAATATGTACCCACAATTTGTTATCATTTACTAAATACCGACAAAATTCTTAAATGTATGAAAATTCACACTTCACATCAATTATTTGTGTTTTTGTTATTGATTATGGAATTATTTCTACCTATTTTTGTGCACTATTTTGTAATTTGCATCAATCACATTTAACAACAAATTAAATGCCCCCGGACTAAATTAAATTACTATTTATATTTTAGGCCAAAGATAGAGGAAATAGTACAAAGGACCGCCGAATTGTGTCAAATAATACTAATAAAAAAGCTCTAATAGTTAAATTGAACGGTTTTCAGGAAAAGAATGACCCTATTGCAGCATTAGAAAAGAAACAATCAAACAATGGTTCTGCAAGTTCACTTAATATTGAAGATACCGATTCTTCTAGTTCATTATCTAATGTCGCTCTTCCACAAACTACACATAATGAAGTTAAAGAAAAGAAAGATCACTTGAAAAATGGTCCAGCAACATCTGAAATGCAACTAAAAAAGGTTGTTAATAGTTGGCAAAAGAAAAAACAAGACAGTGTAGAAATTATAGATGAGAAATTTGTTGATTTTCCTGATGATTTATTAAAAGTAGCCAAAAATACTTATCAATCAATGGACAAAAATGTTCAAGAATATGAAAAATGTTCAAAAAAGACAGAAGCAATAATATCTGTACTAAAAGAAAGTGATGATATATGTAGCAAATTAGGAATTATATCTAAAAACGATAAAAAATTGTTAGATTATGAGGAGTTTTTAAAAGATAAAAATTCAAATCTTCTTGCTATGAAAGAAAAAGAAGCTATTAGACAAAGCGGTACATATAATACAGAAGAACGATACAGTGCAGGAAAATCTCATCGTACAAAGATCAATCCTGAAGTTGATAACGAAAACAAAGAAAAACTTTTAGCAAAACTTAGAGCAATTGATAATGGTGAAAGTATTGAATTTTCAAATGTCAAGAAAACAAAAAATGATTTACTGAAGGAATTATTCGGATAAACAATATACACTGTGCTCAATAATGTTTGATGATTATTGCGAAATTATTTATATTATACACATTTTACGGTGTAATCATTAAACATTACTGAACACACATTTTATTGTGAAATTTTAAGTTTTATGTACAGTTTACAGAGTCTTGTATATATTTTATTGACATTTTATATTTACTAAATAAATTAAAATCTTTTTTTAAACAACTGTATAGAAATGTATAAAATATAGTTTATTGTTTTATATTTATTATATATTTACAAAATTCGAATTATTAAATAAAATATTCCTACTTATTTGTACAAAGTACTTTCAAAATATACACTATAATTTAAATTTCTATTTTAATTGTCTGTTATTCTATTTATTATATGAGGGTCACTCTGAAAAATTAAACATTCTTAGAAAATTATTTTATTTTTTCTGTAAGAAAGAAGGATGGAAATACCAAATTTTTTAATTTTTTACTATTATGATTTTAGGTAAATATATAGATATGGATTTAAAAGTAGAAATGAGGACTTTTTTTTTTTAGTCATCACTTGTATTTGAGAAGCGAGGAGCTTTTTTCTATATCTTCACTTTTTTTTGTCTAAGCCCCCCTCCAAACAAAAATTCCTGGGTGCGCCACTGAATGCACTGATCTATATATAGAAGATACAGTAAAGGAGAATTTACTTGACTTATTGATGGATTGAGAACCGATAAAGAAATATATATCTATTTCACACAGTTTTATGTAAGATGTCAAGAACGTTCAGTCTGTTCCAAACGGTTAAGCGGAACTAGATTTTGCAATCTAGTTACTTTATCGTTTAAATCGTGCCTTTCGGCCGTTTTGTTTAAGCTTTGTAAATCATACTTACAATAAACATTTTTTGGTTAAGGTTAATATCATTTTAAAATGTCATTTTCTTTATATTTTGATTTTTTGTGTCATTCTTAATACAAATTTCCCATTTATTTATTTTTTTGTCATTAAAATATAAAAAAAAAATATTTAATTTTGACATATGTCATTCGTTTCCATGGTTTCATTGTTGGAATTTTAAATTTAGACATCCCAACGTGAAAAATGAAATAACCCAAGCAAGGTCCCTTCTCGTGACAACCTAAAAGAACTAAATTCCCATTTAGTTCCGCTTAACCGTTTGAAACAGACTGTACGTTCATAATTTTTGTCTTTACCGACCGCCAACATATATTAGGGAGGTATTGTGATCATACCGATTTTGACATTTTGAGATTTCGATGGATCTCCACGAATTGAGGTCCCTACATAACGTTTTAACTATTCTTAGCATGATGTCTGTCTGTCTGTCTGTCCGTCCGTCCGTCCGTCTGTCTGTCTGTCTGTGTACACGTGCAGAGCAAATTCGGCTAAAAGGATTTTTATGAAACTGCATATTTAAGCTTTTGATATCTATTGCACGAGTTGATCAACTTTTGGTAAAAATCGGTTGACTAGAAATGGGAGTTTACTCGTGTCGATTTTAAGATTTTTGCAAATATATAGCAACAGAAAAATATTTCGAAAAAAATTATTTAACAAAAGTTGCTATAAATGCAATAATTAATAACTTTTATTTGAGACATTTTTTGATAAATATGTTATACGTTATATATATAGATATATGTAACGTTTCCATGGTCATGATAAATAATATCTCTGTTAAAAAATATTAGGCCAAGTTATTTCTATTCTGCTGCTAGAATGTATTTTATACAAGTACTTTGTGATGGCGGTCGGTCCTGTGTCGCCCACAGCTGATTTTTTTGTTATAATATAATATGGTAACTTCAACGTATGGCCCTTTGTATACACACGCTCTGGGCGGTCGCTAATGGTCTTCTTTCTCTATGAGTGAAACAAATTGTATCTCTTTCTCTATTTCTAGCTTTGTCTCTGAACAAATGATATGGCTCTATTCAAAAATGGAAATTATTGCTATAGTTCTCTCCCACTGACCATATGCTTTAATTAACCGTCATCTGTCAACTAATACCATATTCTCCTTTACTATACCATATTATCTTTGAAGATCGGCATAAAACAATTATCCCGTATAACTATAATCCCATTGTTAAACTACAAAAGAACTAGGGAACTATGTTTACAACCACGTTGTAAACAGTCAACGGGCAGCCAACAGTCATATATACGTTTAAGTACTAACTATAAATAAGTATATTTGTTTTTGTTAATCCTTTCAGTAAGATGCGTAATATGATAAACTAATACCTACGGCTCTGGGTTGACACGCCTAGTTATATCACTTCTTTTGTAATTTTATGAGTTCCCTAACTTTTATTATTTTATTGCGATCTTCAAAATTAATTTGGTACGGACTATAACACAGAACAGCGCAAAACATTTTTAATTGTTAGCGCAGAATGATTAGTGCGCGAAGTGTTCGGGTGTTTTCCACGGTGCGCGGCATAATGACGGATGAACATGGATACTTGTGTATCGTGCAAATTAAAAGCCCTGAAATATGTAATTTGCTTTGATGTACCGATAGTAAAAATAGTTTTCTGCATACGACGTTTAAACTTGGGCCCTTTTTTTAAGGAAGGCCCTAAAAATAAGAATATAGGAGAAGGTCCTTATATGGGCGCTGCATTTAATATGGGTCCCCAAAGAAAATCTACTAATTTAGCTAACACCATCTTTCGGCAATAGCTTAAAACACACCTACCTTTCGTTCAACAATTTTACAAATTTAATGCAATTGAGTGCTTGTTCCATTAGAAACGAATTACAGTAAATGTGTTTACTTAATTTTGAATATTTAATTAAGGTAAGTTTTTATAAGAATGGGCAATATTTTTATTTGATCTGTTTGTGATTTATACTTGAAGCTGTTGTATTGTAATCGAGGTACCATGAGTTCAAAAAGAAATTACATAAGGGTTGGCTGTGGAAAAATAAAATAATGTCTATTGCAAGCTTTATATAACAATTGACTAACGTTTAGGCACAGCCTTTGTAATCATTAAAATTGGAAATTATTATTATTATTTTTTTAATTATATTGTTATTACCATATTAGTCTATACAAAACCATATAGGCCCCCTAAATACAAATTTATACAATTATATAAAATACAATATATTTTTTGATTTCACAGGTACAGAAAAATAAACATAAAAAACTAAAGAAGCTAAAAGTTCCTAATGATAAACAAGTCTCTTGCGACAGTGTACGTAGTGAGTGGGTTGCTCGTTCACACGTTGACAAACATCATCAACTATATTTTGAGTACTAACTCTTCCAGTTCTATCTCTATGTGTAATGCTCCCTGTATCTTGGAATAAATCAACACATCTTCTAAGTGCGCTGTAAAAATCTCCTTCAAGGAAAGCAATATCTGGAAATTGTAGCCGAAATTTCTCTAAACATGATACCGCACTGTAAATCCGTTCGCCGTTCATTCGAACACCATTTCGAAAATATGATTCAATCATAAATTTTTTGTGTTCTATTGTAAGTCATTATAATTGTAGCTTAATTGAATTTTCAATAGAAACTTATGACAACCAATAGCAGCCTTAGGGGGGGGGGCGGTCGGGCGACCGCCCTGGGGCGCCATGCCAGGAAGGGCGGCGGACTGTCAGGTCATCACTTGTATTTTAAAAGGGAGGACCTTTTATTTTATTTTTTTTTTTTTTGAGGGCGGCAAAAAAATCTCACCCGGAGCTCCAGACTTGCTAAGGCCGGCTCTGATGACAACAACAGTGATGACAGTTAATTAATTGACAGTTAAAGCTTGCAGTACACATTATTTTATTTTTCGGTTTCACACGGTTTCCTTCATTCTTTTTAGTTAAAAATTTAATTAATATTATTAGTATTAAGAGATTAATGATGTGGGATAAAGATTTTTGTTTTTAGTCATATCTATTTTTTCTTTTTCTGTATGCTTTGTTTATTATGTTTAAAGGGAACTAAACTGGATTTTTAATTTCTCAAGTTGTAACGAGCTTTGTGATTATTTCATGCTTCATGTTGGCAGCTAAAACCTAAATGTCAAAAGAAAAAAGTAACATGTTGTGAAAAATAAAGTATATAAAATACAAAACAATTTTTTTTTTAAAACTAATGTATTCGAAAATTTGTATTAAAAATGACTCAATAGTCAAGATGAAATGAAAATGACATTTTATAAAAACAGGTCACCCCAACCCAAGATATTTAATGTAAGTATAGTCTGTTTCTTTGGTTTAAGCGGAATTAGATATCGAAATCTACTAACTTTTAATGATTGAATGAGACTTTGTATCATTTTGTTTAACAAAAGCCCACTTCGATCTTTAAAAGGAGACTCTTGATAACTTAAAAAAATAAAAATTCCGAGCGAAAGGAGTCGGGAATTGGAGTCGGAGTTGGCTTTCAAAAATACCGACTCCGGAGTCGAGAGTCGGTAATTTTTCTGTCGACTCCCCATCCCTGTCTCTAACCTGTCAAGGATATCCAGTGGCGTAACTACAACACCGAAGATCCTGAATAGCCCTGAAAGCACCCAGCGTGCGGGGGGCCCGGAGCTGTAAGGAGCCCAGAATTTTTTGAACTTTTTATAAAATTATAAATTTAAAAAGAAGATTAAAAAATTATAAAATACCTACTTTAAAGTTATCTGTATTTTATTCATTCTCTTTAAAAAATTGGTTGTTATTTTGTTAAGATACTTTTTTTATAATTTCAAATGACAGCCAAATGACAAATTAAACCAACTTTTTCTTGGAAGAGACAAAAAGTTGCTAAAAGACAGAAAGTTGCTAAAAGGAGAATGAAGATGAATTTACCAAAATGTAAAAACAAGGGAGAAGGCTGCCACCACCTTTTTATAAAACTAAGAAAATAAAAAGATGAGAATTTACTTGCTTCTCTGTTGATGGGAATTTTAAAGTCAAACAAGTAGGAAAATTTATTATATAAAAAGAAAAAAAAATCAATAAATGAAAACAAAATTTAAAGTTACAAAAAAAACCCTAACTAAATGAAAAACATTTTAAAACAGAATGATATGAAAAATAAAATATAAGATACAAAAATAAATTTACGGGGTCGACCGGACTCAGCTCTTGACTGGATCTGATGCATTACATATACACCAGACCTCAGCCAGGAACCGAGTCAATTACAATAAATTTTGATTCCTATATATACACACATAATTTGCTAATGTTAAGGTGACCAACTTTTTTATAATGAAAAGGAGAACACAAGGAAATATCGCATTTTTTTTATTTCATTTATCTTTGTAACAATAATACACTATAATATGATAAATGTAAAATAAAAACTTTGTTGAAAAAAACTTACAATGCTTAATTATTATTTAAATGAGTACTTATCAATCGAATGAATATTTTTTATCAAAGTATCATCTTCTAACTATATATTGGTAATATCTGAACAAGAAATATCCTTCATATTGAATTTTACGGCAAGTGCTGCAGCTAGAGTATCAACATTCAATCTAGATTTCTCACTTGTCCAAAAATCATTAGCACAAATTACCATCCCCAATCAAGACTTGATAAAGCAGTACTCAAGAAACATAATTTCTTTTTGGAGAGAGGAATACAAGGTCTCGATTAAAGAAAAAGGCGTATACTATGGGAGCCTGCAACCCGAACTTCCAACAAAACCTTGGTTCACCTCGAACCAAAAAAGAAAATTTATTAGTTTAATTACCCGACTTCGCTGCAATCATACCAAAACAAAATCACATCTTCACCGTTTAAACATGACGTCATCCCCTACCTGCAGATGTGACAACAACTCGATAGAAGATCCAGACCATCTAATTTTCAATTGTTCTGTATACAATACAGCTAGAGTACAGTTTATCTCCAGCCTTATAGAAGAAAATGTTCAATTTCCGACTAAACTTCAGCTGTTACTTTTCAAACCAACGGAACGAATATTAGATATAATTTACAATTTTATAAATAATAATAATATAATAATGTAATATAATAGTAGTAATAAATGACTTTGTAACCTGGTTAATGACCTCAGCAGTCAAAACCAAACAAAAATTAAATAAAAAAAAAAAAAAATCATTAGCAATTGAAAAAGCTATTTCAACTGTTGCATTAGTTCCAGGGCAGCACAAGGTAAATTGAACAAGAATAAATAATTTTTCACATGGAATATGTTCATTTTTAAAATGACTGAATATTTCTATCCATCTTTTATCAATTTCAACGTGTTGATTTTCCCATTGAATGTATATTTAAATTCTGAAAAATAAATACAGTCTTCTAATTTCTTCAAAGAGACAATTGTCGTCTGTTTTAATATCTGGCATTTCTTTAGATAAAAACTCAAAAGAAGATTCAATATCTGTCCAGTTTACTTGCGATGAAGTAAAAAAAATACCATTGAAAACAATTATTTACCAAGGTGTTTGTTTCAGACCATTCTTCGATATATTGAAAACATATTTGGTAAAATTTCTGCACTTCTTTGATAAACTTTTCTGTTGTGCCTGGATTTGATTCCTCTAAGTCCGACAATTTTTTTTTATAAATAAAGGAAGAATTTTTTTCTTCAAATCGAGATTTATATTGAAGGATAAAGTCATTCAAAATAAGACTAACTTCTGTAATTGAAATGTGTTCACCTTCAATCTTTTGAATTGTTTTGTGAAAAATAGTTACTTGACTATGTACAAAATACATTGATATCTTAAATATTTCATTATTGAAAAAAAATTCCAGGATTTTAGGACATTTTTCTAAACTTAAAAAATATGAAAGGAGAGGTTCAAATAATTGTAAAACACGCTCTAAAGCAGGTGTGCAAGCCACCTAACTTTTGAATATCCTAAAAGTTCAAAAACTCGCGTCACACCGAATTCTACCGAACCTTGACGAATGTCAAATGCAAATAAGTCACATCAATTGCAACGGATCGGTTCGGCATCGATCGAATACGAAAATTATTGAAAAGGAGGACAAATATCGAAAAGGAGGACATATACGAGGACAATTTTCTAGGAAGGGCAGATCTTACAAAAGGAGGACTGTCCTCCCCAAAGGAGGACCGTTGGTCACCTTTTATGCAACACATAATTTGCTAATGTTATTATTTATATTCTGTCTAACCTTCGTGATAAAACATAGCAAAATTATGTATTGCATAAACACTCTACCTATTGTTATGAATAATATCTTTGTTATTAAAATAAATCTAGTGGTGCAACTGTTACATCTAGCTAACCGATTTTTACCAAACGTTGATCTACTCGTGCCATTGATGTCAAAAGCTTAAATATGAAGTTTCATAAAAATCCTTTTAGCCGAATTCGCTCTACACGTGTACACGGACCGACAGACAGACAGACAGACAGAAAGACAGACGGACGGACAGACGGACGGACAGACGGACAGGCAGACCTACAGACAGACTGCCAGACATTATGCTAAAACTAGTCAAAACGATATGTAGGGATCTCAATACCAATTCGTGGACATCCGTTGAAATGTCAAAATCGGTATGATCACAATACCTCCCTTCAGTGACGGATCTTCGCATGAGACAAAAAAGACATTTGTCTTGGGCCCGTAATTTTCAAGGGCCCGGATTTGGGAGGTGAGGTCTTTTTTTTTGCTCTTCACTTGGATTTGGGAGGTGAGGTCCTTTTTTTTTTTTTGCTCTTCACTTGGATTTGGGAGGTGAGGTGTTTTTTTTTTTGCTCTTCACTTGGATTTGGGAGGTGAGGTCCTTTTTTTTTTTTTGCTCTTCACTTGGATTTGGGAGGTGAGGTGTTTTTTTTTTTTGCTCTTCACTTGGATTTGGGAGGTGAAGTCCCTTTTTTTGCTCTTCACTTTGAACGCCTCTAGGTTGAGGGCCCGTAAAACATAGGTTGAGGGCCCGTAAATCATAGGTTGGGGGCCCGAAACTCAAAAATGTCTTGGGCCCGGTGAAGGCTTGATTCGGCACTGCCTCCCTTATATATGCTGGCGGTCGGTAAATATTGAAAAAAATTAGATTGAAATTTAAATAATTTTTTATTTTTAATATTAATATCTGACCAATAATGAAAGATACTTCCTCTGTTTTAAATCGAATAGAATTATGTTTAGAAAATAATGGAAATCAAATGGAATATTATTTATAAAAAGTATTTAACAATTATTAATTTTTAACTTTAATTTATCACTCATGTTTTTCATCCATAGCTTACTGCACATTAATATTAAAAATAAAAAATTATTTAAATTTCAATCGCAGTTTTTTCAATATTTTTAGTATATAAGGATATTAAACTAATACACGGTTGTGGAAGATAGTGTGGGGGACAAAAGGTTTTTGATATATTTTTGGCGAAAACCCGATAAAAAAATTGCTTTTTCAAAAATAAAAATGTGCTTGATGATCTACGCATTAAGATGTTTTATTTAATGCGCCACTTAAAAATTATTTATTTTTTTTTAAATACATATTTGTTTATATTTATCTCGGGATTTGTTTGTTTAAACTCTCAGCATTTTTCCTATATGTGGCCCAAATTTCAACTTTCTATGTTTGGCTACAATTTCTACCGTACAGACAGACAGACACATGAGTGACGTTATAAGGGTTTTTTAGTGGTCATACCTACATTCCTAAAAAGGAGGAAAAACGAAAAGCATGAAAAAATTTGGTTCATTGGGAGGTCATAACCCCCCTAAGCCCCATCTGCCTACGCCACTGTGCGCATTATTATTATTTTTTTTCTATTACGATTCTGATTAAATGTCTGTTGTTCGAAAAGATTAATGCGCACGCGCGTTATACTCCAACCTGTCAGGGATTTTATCCGAGGACTCAGTTTTTCAGTAATTTTCACGAAATGCAAAACGTATAAAACACGGAATCTGACGTAAAACGCAAACTGTGTCTTCTTAAGTTCTTATCTGCGTCGGTCATCCTCGCATGATCATTAGCGATTCGCGCCAATTAGTCAGTCAGTGCTTACATTTCAGAATGAAACGTTCGATCTACGTTCGCGAAATTTTTAAAAAGATGTGTAATTATTTATGTATTTAAAATAACTGAAACATTTAAACAATAATAATAATTAAATAATATTTTTAACAAAATAAAAAAAATAAATATTTTTTTTAAGTTAAAAATAATTTAATTAGTTACATTCGTTCTTTTAAATTTAATTAAATCAGTGGCAATATTTAAACAATATTGTTTATTATTAAATAATGTTTTCAATAATATTAAAATAAATTAATATTTATTTATTTTTGCCACGTTAATTATTATTATTATTATTATTTTTTTGTTTAATTCAAATCTTTTTAAATAATTATGTCAATTATTTATTTAAATTAAGTGAAACATTTAAACAATAATAATAATTAAATAATATTTTAATAACAAAATAAAAAAAAATATATTTTTTTTATGTTAAAAATAATTTAATTTGTTACATTCTTTTTATTTAATTTTTTTAATTTTTTTAAATCAGTGGCAATATTTAAACAATATTATTTATTATTAAATAATGTTTTCAATAATATTAAAATAAATAAATATTTATTTATTTTTACCACGTTTTTTATTATTATTATTTTTTTTATTTAATTCAAATCTTTTGATATTTGAGCAATAATATTTATATTTAAAAAATATATTTGAAGAAAAAACAAATTAAAATAATGTTTTAAATGAAATTAATTTTTGTTTGTTTGGGGTATCCGAAAAAGATTTAAAACAAAGTGCTTTAAAAATAGTTTTATTAAATAATTTTTAAATAAAATGAATTTTAGTGCCAGAATGTATGGAAAGTGAAAAAGAATGTTAATTTTTTTTTCTGCGCTTTAAAAATGGTTATTTATAATATTTAGTGAACAAAATAAAATGTAGTGCCAGAAGAATACCTGAAAATTACCGAAAGGATATTGTGAACTAAACAAATGGATATCTAATTTTAAGGTGAGATTTTTTTCTTTTATTTAAGAAAATGCCTTTTTGATTTTTAAATATATTTTCAAAAATATTTTATACGTAATTTTTATAGTATCGTTTGCGGATTCAATCCACGACATGTTAGATAAGAACGCGCGTTCGCATTATTGATTCTAAGATTGTGATAATTGATATTTATTTAAGAAAAGGTATTTTTTATACTTTTCAATTATAACATATTTTTGAAAATATTTTATAAATATATTTCTTTTAAATTACGTAACTTATATGTGAATTTGAAAAAATATTATTGTTTAGGATTAACGGATTTAGTTAGGTAATTATGATAATTAGTAATCAATAATATTTTGATAAGGTTTTTAAATAACTTGAAACAATTAAGAAGATGAAAAATTTATTTGAAATTGACTACTAATAATTTTAATTCTTAATTAATCTAGTTCTTGCATTTTATATTATATGTATATCTATAAAAATGCTGGGAATATATGAAATAAAGTATTTGAAAAAGTATTGCAATTACTTTCTGGTATTTAAAATATTGTATTTGAAATACTTAAAAAAAAAATCTCTTGGTATTTGGATTTGCAAATACATTCGTAGTATTTCCTAGTATTTCAAATATTTCCCAGCATTTCAAATATTTCCTTAGTATTTCAAATATTTCCTTAGTATTTCAAGCATGTGCTGACCTATGTTATGTTATCTTAGTTAAGGACATTTTTCCGTCATATATAAGTTCAATTTTGAAAATGAGCGGTTGTCATTTGACTGCAATTTTTATGTAAGTAAAACCTGACGTCAGCACAAGGGCTGCTCCAGGTGTTTTAGCCTTAGAGTGGTTTGACGTCATTCAAAATCAAAATTTTCAAAATTTTACTTAAGACCTTACGCTCACTGTATAAGGGCGAATTGACATCAGCTTGTGCTGGCCTGTTATGTTATCTTAGTTAAGGACATTTTTTCGTCATATATAAGTTCAATTTTGAAAATGAGCGGTTATCATTTAACTGCAATTTTTATGTAAGTAAAATCTGACGTCGGCACAAGGGCTGCTCGAGGCAGTTTTGGCCTTAGAGTGGTTTGACGTCATTCAAAATGAAAATTTTCAAAATTTTACTTAAGACGTTACACTCACTGTATAAGGGCGAATTGACATCAGCATGTGCTGACCTATGTTATGTTATCTTTGTTAAGGACATTTTCCGTCATAAATAAGTTCAATTTTGAAAATGAGCGGTTATCATTTAACTGCAATTTTTATGTAAGTAAAATCTAACGTCAGCACAAAAGCTGCTCGAGGCAGTTTTAGTCTAAGAGTGGTCTGACGTCATTCAAAATCAAAATTTTCAAAATTTTACTTAAGACGTTACGCTCACTGTATAAGGGCGAACTAACATCAGCATGTGCTGACCTATGTTATGTTATCTTAGTTAAGAACATTTTTCCGTCATATATAAGTTCAATTTTGAAAATGAGCGGTTATCATTTAACTGCAATTTTTATGTAAGTAAAATCTGACGTCAGCACAAAAGCTGCTCGAGGCAGTTTTAGCCTAAAAGTGGTCTGACGTCATTCAAAATCAAAATTTCAAAATTTTACTTAAGACGTTACGCTCACTGTATAAGGGCGAATTAACATCAGCATGTGCTGACCTATGTTATGTTTTCTTAGTTAAGGACATTTTTCCGTCATATATAAGTTCAATTTTGAAAATGAGCGGTTATCATTTAACTGCAATTTTTATGTAAGTAAAATCTGACGTCAGCACAAAAGCTGCTCGAGGCAGTTTTAGTCTAAGAGTGGTCTGACGTCATTCAAAATCAAAATTTTACTTAAGACGTTACGCTCACTGTATAAGGGCGAATTAACATCAGCATGTGCTGACCTATGTTATGTTTTCTTGGTGAAGGACATTTTTCCGTCATATATAAGTTCAATTTTGAAATTGAGCGGTTATCATTCAACTGCAATTTTTATGTAAGTAAAATCTGACGTCAGCACAAAAGCTGCTCGAGGCAGTTTTAGCCTTGGAGTGGTTTGACGTCATTCAAACACAAAATTTTCAAAATTTTACTTAAGACGTTACGCTCACTGTATAAGGGCGAATTAACATCAGCATGTGCTGACCTATGTTATGTTATCTTAGTTAAGGACATTTTTCCGTCATATATATGTTCAATTTTGAAAATGAGCGGTTATCATTTAACTGCAATTTTTATGTAAGTAAAATCTGACGTCAGCACAAAAGCTGCTCGAGGCAGTTTTAGCCTTAGAGTAGTTTGACGTCATTCAAAATCAAAATTTTCAAAATTTTACTTAAGACGTTACGCTCACTGTAAAAGGGCGAATTGACATCAGCATGTGCTGACCTATGTTATGTAATCTTTGTTAAGGACATTTTCCGTCATAAATAAGTTCAATTTTGAAAATGAGCGGTAATCATTTAACTGCAATTTTTATAAAAGTAAAATCTGACGTCAGAACAAAAGCTGCTCGAGGCAGTTTTAGCCTAAGAGTGGTCTGACGTCATTCAAAATCAAAATTTTCAAAATTTTACTTAAGACGTTACGCTCACTGTATAAGGGCGAATTAACATCAGCATGTGCTGACCTATGTTATGTTATCTTAGTTAAGGACATTTTTCCGTCATATATATGTTCAATTTTGAAAATGAGCGGTTGTCATTTAACTGCAATTTTTATGTTAGTAAAATCTGACGTCAGCTCAAAAGCTGCTCGAGGCAGTTTTAGCCTAAGAGTAGTCTGACGTCATTCAAAATCAAAATTTTCAATATTTTACTTAAGACGTTACGCTCACTGTATAAGGGCGAATTAATATCAGCATGTGCTGACCTATGTTATGTTATCTTAGTTAAGGACATTTTTCCGTCATAAATAAGTTCAATTTTGAAAATGAGTGGTTATCATTTAACTGCAATTTTTATGTAAGTAAAATCTGACGTCAGAACAAAAGCTGCTCCAGGCAGTTTTAGCCTAAGAGTGGTCTGACGTCATTCAAAATCAAAATTTTCAAAATTTTACTGAAGACGTTACGCTCACTGTATAAGGGCGAATTAACATCAGCATGTGCTGACCTATGTTATGTTATCTTAGTTAAGGACATTTTTCCGTCATATATAAGTTCAATTTTGAAAATGAGCGGTTATCATTTAACTGCAATTTTTATGTAAGTAAAACCTGACGTCAGCACAAAAGCTGCTCGAGGCAGTATTAGCCTTAGAGTGGTTTGACGTCATTCAAAATCAAAATTTTCAAAATTTTACTTAAGACGTTACGCTCACTGTATAAGGGCGAATTAACATCAGCATGTGCTGACCTATATTATGTTATCTTAGTTAAGGACATTTTTCCGTCATATATAAGTTCAATTTTGAAAATGAGCGGTTATAATTTAACTGCAATTTTTATGTAAGTAAAATCTGACGTCAGCACAAAAGCTGCTCGAGGCAGTTTTAGCCTTAGAGTAGTTTGACGTCATTCAAAATCAAAATTTTCAAAATTTTACTTAAGACGTTACGCTCACTGTTTAAGGGCGAATTAACATCAGCATGTGCTGACCTATGTTATGTTATCTTTGTTAAGGACATTTTTCCGTCATATATAAGTTCAATTTTGAAATTGAGCGGTTATCATTTAACTGCAATTTTTATGTAAGTAAAATCTGACGTCAGCACAAAAGCTGCTCGAGGCAGTTTTAGCCTTAGAGTGGTTTGACGTCATTCAAAATCAAAATTTTCAAAATTTTACTTAAGACGTTACGCTCACTGTATAAGGGCGAATTAACATCAGCATGTGCTGACCTATATTATGTTATCTTAGTTAAGGACATTTTACCGTCATATATAAGTTCAATTTTCAAAATGAGCGGTTATAATTTAACTGCAATTTTTATGTAAGTAAAATCTGACGTCAGAACAAAAGCTGCTCGAGGCAGTTTTAGCCTAAGAGTGGTCTGACGTCATTCAAAATCAAAATTTTCAAAATTTTACTTAAGACGTTACGCTCACTGTTTAAGGGCGAATTAACATCAGCATGTGCTGACCTATGTTATGTTATCTTAGTTAAGGACATTTTTCCGTCATATATAAGTTCAATTTTGAAAATGAGCGGTTATCATTTAACTGCAATTTTTATGTAAGTAAAACCTGACGTCAGCACAAAAGCTGCTCGAGGCAGTTTTAGCCTTAGAGTGGTTTGACGTCATTTAAAATCAAAATTTTCAAAATTTTACTTAAGACGTTACGCTCACTGTATAAGGGCGAATTAACATCAGCATGTGCTGACCTATATTATGTTATCTTAGTTAAGGACATTTTTCCGTCATATATAAGTTCAATTTTGAAAATGAGCGGTTATAATTTAACTGCAATTTTTATGTAAGTAAAATCTGACGTCAGCACAAAAGCTGCTCGAGGCAGTTTTAGCCTTAGAGTAGTTTGACGTCATTCAAAATCAAAATTTTCAAAATTTTACTTAAGACGTTACGCTCACTGTTTAAGGGCGAATTAACATCAGCATGTGCTGACCTATGTTATGTTATCTTTGTTAAGGACATTTTTCCGTCATATATAAGTTCAATTTTGAAATTGAGCGGTTATCATTTAACTGCAATTTTTATGTAAGTAAAATCTGACGTCAGCACAAAAGCTGCTCGAGGCAGTTTTAGCCTTAGAGTGGTTTGACGTCATTCAAAATCAAAATTTTCAAAATTTTACTTAAGACGTTACGCTCACTGTATAAGGGCGAATTAATATCAGCATGTGCTGACCTATGTTATGTTATCTTTGTTAAGGACATTTTTCCGTCATATATAAGTTCAATTTTGAAATTGAGCGGTTATCATTTAACTGCAATTTTTATGTAAGTAAAATCTGACGTCAGCACAAAAGCTGCTCGAGGCAGTTTTAGCCTTAGAGTGGTTTGACGTCATTCAAAATCAAAATTTTCAAAATTTTACTTAAGACGTTACGCTCACTGTTTAAGGGCGAATTAACATCAGCATGTGCTGACCTATGTTATGTTATCTTTGTTAAGGACATTTTTCCGTCATATATAAGTTCAATTTTGAAATTGAGCGGTTATCATTTAACTGCAATTTTTATGTAAGTAAAATCTGACGTCAGCACAAAAGCTGCTCGAGGCAGTTTTAGCCTTAGAGTGGTTTGACGTCATTCAAAATCAAAATTTTCAAAATTTTACTTAAGACGTTACGCTCACTGTTTAAGGGCGAATTAACATCAGCATGTGCTGACCTATGTTATGTTATCTTTGTTAAGGACATTTTTCCGTCATATATAAGTTCAATTTTGAAATTGAGCGGTTATCATTTAACTGCAATTTTTATGTAAGTAAAATCTGACGTCAGCACAAAAGCTGCTCGAGGCAGTTTTAGCCTTAGAGTGGTTTGACGTCATTCAAAATCAAAATTTTCAAAATTTTACTTAAGACGTTACGCTCACTGTTTAAGGGCGAATTAACATCAGCATGTGCTGACCTATGTTATGTTATCTTTGTTAAGGACATTTTTCCGTCATATATAAGTTCAATTTTGAAATTGAGCGGTTATCATTTAACTGCAATTTTTATGTAAGTAAAATCTGACGTCAGCACAAAAGCTGCTCGAGGCAGTTTTAGCCTAAGAGTAGTCTGACGTCATTCAAAATCAAAATTTTTAAAATTTTACTTAAGACGTTACGCTCACTGTATAAGGGCGAATTAATATCAGCATGTGCTGACCTATGTTATGTTATCTTAGTTAAGGACATTTTTCCGTCATATATAAGTTCAATTTTGAAAATGAGCGGTTGTCATTTAACTGCAATTTTTATGTTAGTAAAATCTGACGTCAGCTCAAAAGCTGCTCGAGACAGTTTTAGCCTAAGAGTAGTTTGACGTCATTCAAAATCAAAATTTTCAAAATTTTACTTAAGACGTTACGCTCACTGTATAAGGGCGAATTAATATCAGCATGTGCTGACCTATGTTATGTTATCTTAGTTAAGGACATTTTTCCGTCATAAATAAGTTCAATTTTGAAAATGAGCGGTTATCATTTAACTGCAATTTTTATGTAAGTAAAACCTGACGACAGAACAAGAGCTGCTCGAGGCAGTTTTAGCCTTAGAGTAGTCTGACGTCATTCAAAATCAAAATTTTCAAAATTTTACTTAAGACGTTACGCTCACTGTATAAGGGCGAATTAACATCAGCATGTGCTGACCTATATTATGTTATCTCAGTTAAGGACATTTTACCGTCATATATAAGTTCAATTTTCAAAATGAGCGGTTATAATTTAACTGCAATTTTTATGTAAGTAAAATCTGACGTCAGCACAAAAGCTGCTCGAGGCAGTTTTAGCCTAAGAGTAGTCTGACGTCATTCAAAATCAAAATTTTCAAAATTTTACTGAAGACGTTACGCTCACCGTATAGGGGCGAATTAACATCAGCATGTGCTGACCTATGTTATGTTATCTTAGTTAAGGACATTTTTCCGTCATATATAAGTTCAATTTTGAAAATGAGCGGTTATAATTTAACTGCAATTTTTATGTAAGTAAAATCTGACGTCAGAACAAAAGCTGCTCGAGGCAGTTTTAGCCTAAGAGTGGTCTGACGTCATTCAAAATCAAAATTTTCAAAATTTTACTTAAGACGTTCCGCTCACTGTTTAAGGGCGAATTAACATCAGCATGTGCTGACCTATGTTATGTTATCTTTGTTAAGGACATTTTTCCGTCATATATAAGTTCAATTTTGAAATTGAGCGGTTATCATTTAACTGCAATTTTTATGTAAGTAAAATCTGACGTCAGCACAAAAGCTGCTCGAGGCAGTTTTAGCCTTAGAGTAGTCTGACGTCATTCAAAATCAAAATTTTCAAAATTTTACTTAAGACGTTACGCTCACTGTATAAGGGCGAATTACATTAGCATGTGCTGACCTATGTTATGTTATCTTAGTTAAGGACATTTTTCCGTCATATATAAGTTCAATTTTGAAAATGAGCGGTTGTCATTTAACTGCAATTTTTATGTTAGTAAAATCTGAGGTCAGCTCAAAAGCTGCTCGAGGCAGTTTTAGCCTAAGAGTAGTCTGACGTCATTCAAAATCAAAATTTTCAAAATTTTACTTAAGACGTTATGCTCACTGTATAAGGGCGAATTAACATCAGCATGTGCTGACCTATGTTATGTTATCTTAGTTAAGGACATTTTTCCGTCATATATAAGTTCAATTTTGAAAATGAGCGGTTATCATTTAACTGCAATTTTTATGTAAGTAAAACCTGACGACAGAAAAAGAGCTGCTCGAGGCAGTTTTAGCCTTAGAGTAGTCTGACGTCATTCAAAATCAAAATTTTCAAAATTTTACTTAAGACGTTACGCTCACTGTATAAGGGCGAATTAATATCAGCATGTGCTGACCTATGTTATGTTATCTTAGTTAAGGACATTTTTCCGTCATATATAAGTTCAATTTTGAAAATGAGCGGTTATCATTTAACTGCAATTTTAATGTAAGTAAAACCTGACGACAGAACAAGAGCTGCTCGAGGCAGTTTTAGCCTTAGAGTAGTCTGACGTCATTCAAAATCAAAATTTTTAAAATTTTACTTAAGACGTTACGCTCACTGTATAAGGGCGAATTACATTAGCATGTGCTGACCTATGTTATGTTATCTTAGTTAAGGACATTTTTCCGTCATATATAAGTTCAATTTTGAAAATGAGCGGTTGTCATTTAACTGCAATTTTTATGTTAGTAAAATCTGACGTCAGCTCAAAAGCTGCTCGAGGCAGTTTTAGCCTTAGAGTGGTCTGACGTCATTCAAAATCAAAATTTTCAAAATTTTACTTAAGACGTTACGCTCACTGTTTAAGGGCGAATTAATATCAGCATGTGCTGACCTATGTTATGTTATCTTAGTTAAGGACATTTTTCCGTCATATATAAGTTCAATTTTGAAAATGAGCGGTTGTCATTTAACTGCAATTTTTATGTTAGTAAAATCTGACGTCAGCTCAAAAGCTGCTCGAGGCAGTTTTAGCCTTAGAGTGGTCTGACGTCATTCAAAATCAAAATTTTCAAAATTTTACTTAAGACGTTACGCTCACTGTTTAAGGGCGAATTAATATCAGCATGTGCTGACCTATGTTATGTTATCTTAGTTAAGGACATTTTTCCGTCATATATAAGTTCAATTTTGAAAATGAGCGGTTGTCATTTAACTGCAATTTTTATGTTAGTAAAATCTGACGTCAGAACAAAAGCTGCTCGAGGCAGTTTTAGCCTAAGAGTGGTCTGACGTCATTCAAAATCAAAATTTTCAAAATTTTACTTAAGACGTTACGCTCACTGTATAAGGGCGAATTAATATCAGCATGTGCTGACCTATGTTATGTTATCTTAGTTAAGGACATTTTTCCGTCATATATAAGTTCAATTTTGAAAATGAGCGGTTGTCATTTAACTGCAATTTTTATGTTAGTAAAATCTGACGTCAGCTCAAAAGCTGCTCGAGGCAGTTTTAGCCTTAGAGTGGTCTGACGTCATTCAAAATCAAAATTTTCAAAATTTTACTTAAGACGTTACGCTCACTGTTTAAGGGCGAATTAACATCAGCATGTGCTGACCTATGTTATGTTATCTTAGTTAAGGACATTTTTCCGTCATATATAAGTTCAATTTTGAAAATGAGCGGTTATCATTTAACTGCAATTTTTATGTAAGTAAAACCTGACGTCAGCACAAAAGCTGCTCGAGGCAGTTTTAGCCTTAGAGTGGTTTGACGTCATTCAAAATCAAAATTTTCAAAATTTTACTTAAGACGTTACGCTCACTGTATAAGGGCGAATTAACATCAGCATGTGCTGACCTATATTATGTTATCTTAGTTAAGGACATTTTTCCGTCATATATAAGTTCAATTTTGAAAATGAGCGGTTATCATTTAACTGCAATTTTTATGTAAGTAAAATCTGACGTCAGCACAAAAGCTGCTCGAGGCAGTTTTAGCCTAAGAGTAGTCTGACGTCATTCAAAATCAAAATTTTTAAAATTTTACTTAAGACGTTACGCTCACTGTATAAGGGCGAATTAATATCAGCATGTGCTGACCTATGTTATGTTATCTTAGTTAAGGACATTTTTCCGTCATATATAAGTTCAATTTTGAAAATGAGCGGTTGTCATTTAACTGCAATTTTTATGTTAGTAAAATCTGACGTCAGCTCAAAAGCTGCTCGAGACAGTTTTAGCCTAAGAGTAGTTTGACGTCATTCAAAATCAAAATTTTCAAAATTTTACTTAAGACGTTACGCTCACTGTATAAGGGCGAATTGACATCAGCATGTGCTGACCTATGTTATGTTATCTTAGTTAAGGACATTTTTCCGTCATAAATAAGTTCAATTTTGAAAATGAGCGGTTATCATTTAACTGCAATTTTTATGTAAGTAAAACCTGACGACAGAACAAGAGCTGCTCGAGGCAGTTTTAGCCTTAGAGTAGTCTGACGTCATTCAAAATCAAAATTTTCAAAATTTTACTTAAGACGTTACGCTCACTGTATAAGGGCGAATTAACATCAGCATGTGCTGACCTATATTATGTTATCTTAGTTAAGGACATTTTACCGTCATATATAAGTTCAATTTTCAAAATGAGCGGTTATAATTTAACTGCAATTTTTATGTAAGTAAAATCTGACGTCAGAACAAAAGCTGCTCGAGGCAGTTTTAGCCTAAGAGTGGTCTGACGTCATTCAAAATCAAAATTTTCAATATTTTACGTAAGACGTTCCGCTCACTGTTTAAGGGCGAATTAACATCAGCATGTGCTGACCTATGTTATGTTATCTTTGTTAAGGACATTTTTCCGTCATATATAAGTTCAATTTTGAAATTGAGCGGTTATCATTTAACTGCAATTTTTATGTAAGTAAAATCTGACGTCAGCACAAAAGCTGCTCGAGGCAGTTTTAGCCTTAGAGTAGTCTGACGTCATTCAAAATCAAAATTTTTAAAATTTTACTTAAGACGTTACGCTCACTGTATAAGGGCGAATTACATTAGCATGTGCTGACCTATGTTATGTTATCTTAGTTAAGGACATTTTTCCGTCATATATAAGTTCAATTTTGAAAATGAGCGGTTGTCATTTAACTGCAATTTTTATGTTAGTAAAATCTGACGTCAGCTCAAAAGCTGCTCGAGGCAGTTTTAGCCTAAGAGTAGTCTGACGTCATTCAAAATCAAAATTTTCAAAATTTTACTTAAGACGTTACGCTCACTGTATAAGGGCGAATTAATATCAGCATGTGCTGACCTATGTTATGTTATCTTAGTTAAGGACATTTTTCCGTCATAAATAAGTTCAATTTTGAAAATGAGCGGTTATCATTTAACTGCAATTTTTATGTAAGTAAAATCTGACGTCAGCACAAAAGCTGCTCGAGGCAGTTTTAGCCTAAGAGTGGTCTGACGTCATTCAAAATCAAAATTTTCAAAATTTTACTTAAGACGTTACGCTCACTGTATAAGGGCGAATTAACATCAGCATGTGCTGACCTATGTTATGTTATCTTAGTTAAGGACATTTTTCCGTCATATATAAGTTCAATTTTGAAAATGAGCGGTTATCATTTAACTGCAATTTTTATGTAAGTAAAATCTGACGACAGAACAAGGGCTGCTCGAGGCAGTTTTAGCCTTAGAGTAGTCTGACGTCATTCAAAATCGAAATTATCAAAATTTTACTTAAGACGTTACGCTCACTGTATAAGGGCGAATTGACATCAGCATGTGCTGACCTATGTTATGTTATCTTAGTTAAGGACATTTTTCCGTCATATATAAGTTCAATTTTGAAAATGAGCGGTTATCATTTAATTGCAATTTTTATGTAAGTAAAACCTGACGACAGAACAAGGGCTGCTCGAGGCAGTTTTAGCCTTAGAGTAGTCTGACGTCATTCAAAATCAAAATTATCAAAATTTTACTTAATACGTTACGCTCACTGTATAAGGGCGAATTAACATCAGCATGTGCTGACCTATGTTATGTTATCTTAGTTAAGGACATTTTTCCGTCATATATAAGTTCAATTTTGAAAATGAGCGGTTATCATTTAACTGCAATTTTTATGTAAGTAAAACCTGACGACAGAACAAGAGCTGCTCGAGGCAGTTTTAGCCTTAGAGTAGTCTGACGTCATTCAAAATCAAAATTTTCAAAATTTCACTTAAGACGTTACGCTCACTGTATAAGGGCGAATTGACATCAGCATGTGCTGACCTATGTTATGTTATCTTAGTTAAGGACATTTTTCCGTCATATATAAGTTCAATTTTGAAAATGAGCGGTTATCATTAAACTGCAATTTTTATGTAAATAAAATATAACGTCAACACAAAAGCTGCTCGAAGCAGTTTTAGCCTTAGAGTAGTCTGACGTCATTCAAAATCAAAATTATCAAAATTTTACTTAAGACGTTATGCTCACTGTATAAGGGCGAATTAACATCAGCATGTGCTGACCTATGTTATGTTATCTTAGTTAAGGACATTTTTCCGTCATATATAAGTTCAATTTTGAAAATGAGCGGTTATCATTTAACTGCAATTTTTATGTAAGTAAAACCTGACGACAGAACAAGAGCTGCTCGAGGCAGTTTTAGCCTTAGAGTAGTCTGACGTCATTCAAAATCAAAATTTTCAAAATTTCACTTAAGACGTTACGCTCACTGTATAAGGGCGAATTGACATCAGCATGTGCTGACCTATGTTATGTTATCTTAGTTAAGGACATTTTTCCGTCATATATATGTTCAATTTTGAAAATGAGCGGTTATCATTTAACTGCAATTTTTATGTAAGTAAAACCTGACGACAGAACAAGGGCTGCTCGAGGCAGTTTTAGCCTTAGAGTAGTCTGACGTCATTCAAAATCAAAATTTTCAAAATTTTACTTAAGACGTTACGTTCACTGTATAAGGGCGAATTAACATCAGCATGTGCTGACCTATGTTATGTTATCTTAGTTAAGGATATTTTTCCGTCATATATAAGTTCAATTTTGAAAATGAGCGGTTATCATTTAACTGCAATTTTTATGTAAATAAAATCTGACGTCAGCACAAAAGCTGCTCGAAGCAGTTTTAGCCTAGAGTAGTCTGACGTCATTCAAAATCAAAATTTTCAAAATTTTACTTAAGACGTTACGCTCACTGTATAAGGGCGAATTAATATCAGCATGTGCTGACCTATGTTATGTTATCTTAGTTAAGGACATTTTTCCGTCATATATAAGTTCAATTTTGAAAATGAGCGGTTATCATTTAACTGCAATTTTTATGTAAGTAAAACCTGACGACAGAACAAGGGCTGCTCGAGGCAGTTTTAGCCTTAGAGTAGTCTGACGTCATTCAAAATCAAAATTTTCAAAATTTTACTTAAGACGTTACGTTCACTGTATAAGGGCGAATTAACATCAGCATGTGCTGACCTATGTTATGTTATCTTAGTTAAGGATATTTTTCCGTCATAAATAAGTTCAATTTTGAAAATGAGCGGTTATCATTTAACTGCAATTTTTATGTAAGTAAAATCTGACGTCAGCACAAAAGCTGCTCGAAGCAGTTTTAGCCTTAGAGTAGTCTGACGTCATTCAAAATCAAAATTATCAAAATTTTACTTAAGACGTTACGCTCACTGTATAAGGGCGAATTAATATCAGCATGTGCTGACCTATGTTATGTTATCTTAGTTAAGGACATTTTTCCGTCATAAATAAGTTCAATTTTGAAAATGAGCGGTTATCATTTAACTGCAATTTTTATGTTAGTAAAATCTGACGTCAGCACAAAAGCTGCTCGAGGCAGTTTTAGCCTAAGAGTGGTCTGACGTCATTCAAAATCAAAATTTTCAAAATTTTACTTAAGACGTTACGCTCACTGTATAAGGGCGAATTAACATCAGCATGTGCTGACCTATGTTATGTTATCTTAGTTAAGGACATTTTTCCGTCATATGTAAGTTCAATTTTGAAAATGAGCGGTTATCATTTAACTGCAATTTTTATGTAAATAAAATCTGACGACTGAACAAGAGCTGCTCGAGGCAGTTTTAGCCTTAGAGTAGTCTGACGTCATTCAAAATCAAAATTTTCAAAATTTCACTTAAGACGTTACGCTCACTGTATAAGGGCGAATTAATATCAGCATGTGCTGACCTATGTTATGTTATCTTAGTTAAGGACATTTTTCCGTCATATATAAGTTCAATTTTGAAAATGAGCGGTTATCATTTAACTGCAATTTTTATGTAAGTAAAACCTGACGACAGAACAAGGGCTGCTCGAGGCAGTTTTAGCCTTAGAGTAGTCTGACGTCATTCAAAATCAAAATTTTCAAAATTTTACTTAAGACGTTACGTTCACTGTATAAGGGCGAATTAACATCAGCATGTGCTGACCTATGTTATGTTATCTTAGTTAAGGATATTTTTCCGTCATAAATAAGTTCAATTTTGAAAATGAGCGGTTATCATTTAACTGCAATTTTTATGTTAGTAAAATCTGACGTCAGCTCAAAAGCTGCTCGAGGCAGTTTTAGCCTAAGAGTAGTCTGACGTCATTCAAAATCAAAATTTTCAAAATTTTACTTAAGACGTTACGCTCACTGTATAAGGGCGAATTAATATCAGCATGTGCTGACCTATGTTATGTTATCTTAGTTAAGGACATTTTTCCGTCATAAATAAGTTCAATTTTGAAAATGAGCGGTTATCATTTAACTGCAATTTTTATGTAAGTAAAATCTGACGTCAGCACAAAAGCTGCTCGAGGCAGTTTTAGCCTAAGAGTGGTCTGACGTCATTCAAAATCAAAATTTTCAAAATTTTACTTAAGACGTTACGCTCACTGTATAAGGGCGAATTAACATCAGCATGTGCTGACCTATGTTATGTTATCTTAGTTAAGGACATTTTTCCGTCATATGTAAGTTCAATTTTGAAAATGAGCGGTTATCATTTAACTGCAATTTTTATGTAAATAAAATCTGACGACTGAACAAGAGCTGCTCGAGGCAGTTTTAGCCTTAGAGTAGTCTGACGTCATTCAAAATCAAAATTTTCAAAATTTTACTTAAGACGTTACGCTCACTGTATAAGGGCGAATTGACATCAGCATGTGCTGACCTATGTTATGTTATCTTAGTTAAGGACATTTTTCCGTCATATATAAGTTCAATTTTGAAAATGAGCGGTTATCATTTAACTGCAATTTTTATGTAAGTAAAACCTGACGACAGAACAAGGGCTGCTCGAGGCAGTTTTAGCCTTAGAGTAGTCTGACGTCATTCAAAATCAAAATTTTCAAAATTTTACTTAAGACGTTACGTTCACTGTATAAGGGCGAATTAACATCAGCATGTGCTGACCTATGTTATGTTATCTTAGTTAAGGATATTTTTCCGTCATATATAAGTTCAATTTTGAAAATGAGCGGTTATCATTTAACTGCAATTTTTATGTAAATAAAATCTGACGTCAGCACAAAAGCTGCTCGAGGCAGTTTTAGCCTAGAGTAGTCTGACGTCATTCAAAATCAAAATTTTCAAAATTTTACTTAAGACGTTACGCTCACTGTATAAGGGCGAATTAACATCAGCATGTGCTGACATATGTTATGTTATCTTAGTTAAGAACATTTTTTCGTCATATATAAGTTCAATTTTGAAAATGAGCGGTTATCATTTAACTGCAATTTTTATGTAAGTAAAACCTGACGACAGAACAAGGGCTGCTCGAGGCAGTTTTAGCCTTAGAGTAGTCTGACGTCATTCAAAATCAAAATTTTCAAAATTTCACTTAAGACGTTACGCTCACTGTATAAGGGCGAATTGACATCAGCATGTGCTGACCTATGTTATGTTATCTTAGTTAAGGACATTTTTCCGTCATATATAAGTTCAATTTTGAAAATGAGCGGTTATCATTTAACTGCAATTTTTATGTAAGTAAAACCTGACGACAGAACAAGGGCTGCTCGAGGCAGTTTTAGCCTTAGAGTAGTCTGACGTCATTCAAAATCAAAATTTTCAAAATTTTACTTAAGACGTTACGTTCACTGTATAAGGGCGAATTAACATCAGCATGTGCTGACCTATGTTATGTTATCTTAGTTAAGGATATTTTTCCGTCATATATAAGTTCAATTTTGAAAATGAGCGGTTATCATTTAACTGCAATTTTTATGTAAATAAAATCTGACGTCAGCACAAAAGCTGCTCGAGGCAGTTTTAGCCTAGAGTAGTCTGACGTCATTCAAAATCAAAATTTTCAAAATTTTACTTAAGACGTTACGCTCACTGTATAAGGGCGAATTAACATCAGCATGTGCTGACATATGTTATGTTATCTTAGTTAAGAACATTTTTTCGTCATATATAAGTTCAATTTTGAAAATGAGCGGTTATCATTTAACTGCAATTTTTATGTAAATAAAATCTGACGTCAGCACAAAAGCTGCTCGAAGCAGTTTTAGCCTTAGAGTAGTCTGACGTCATTCAAAATCAAAATTATCAAAATTTTACTTAAGACGTTACGCTCACTGTATAAGGGCGAATTAACATCAGCATGTGCTGACCTATGTTATGTTATCTTAGTTAAGGACATTTTTCCGTCATATGTAAGTTCAATTTTGAAAATGAGCGGTTATCATTTAACTGCAATTTTTATGTAAATAAAATCTGACGACTGAACAAGAGCTGCTCGAGGCAGTTTTAGCCTTAGAGTAGTCTGACGTCATTCAAAATCAAAATTTTCAAAATTTTACTTAAGACGTTACGCTCACTGTATAAGGGCGAATTGACATCAGCATGTGCTGACCTATGTTATGTTATCTTAGTTAAGGACATTTTTCCGTCATATATAAGTTCAATTTTGAAAATGAGCGGTTATCATTAAACTGCAATTTTTATGTAAATAAAATCTAACGTCAACACAAAAGCTGCTCTAAGCAGTTTTAGCCTTAGAGTAGTCTGACGTCATTCAAAATCAAAATTATCAAAATTTTACTTAAGACGTTATGCTCACTGTATAAGGGCGAATTAACATCAGCATGTGCTGACCTATGTTATGTTATCTTAGTTAAGGACATTTTTCCGTCATATATAAGTTCAATTTTGAAAATGAGCGGTTATCATTAAACTGCAATTTTTATGTAAATAAAATCTAACGTCAACACAAAAGCTGCTCGAAGCAGTTTTAGCCTTAGAGTAGTCTGACGTCATTCAAAATCAAAATTTTCAAAATTTCACTTAAGACGTTACGCTCACTGTATAAGGGCGAATTGACATCAGCATGTGCTGACCTATGTTATGTTATCTTAGTTAAGGACATTTTTCCGTCATATATAAGTTCAATTTTGAAAATGAGCGGTTATCATTAAACTGCAATTTTTATGTAAATAAAATCTAACGTCAACACAAAAGCTGCTCGAAGCAGTTTTAGCCTTAGAGTAGTCTGACGTCATTCAAAATCAAAATTTTCAAAATTTCACTTAAGACGTTACGCTCACTGTATAAGGGCGAATTGACATCAGCATGTGCTGACCTATGTTATGTTATCTTAGTTAAGGACATTTTTCCGTCATATATAAGTTCAATTTTGAAAATGAGCGGTTATCATTAAACTGCAATTTTTATGTAAATAAAATCTAACGTCAACACAAAAGCTGCTCGAAGCAGTTTTAGCCTTAGAGTAGTCTGACGTCATTCAAAATCAAAATTTTCAAAATTTCACTTAAGACGTTACGCTCACTGTATAAGGGCGAATTGACATCAGCATGTGCTGACCTATGTTATGTTATCTTAGTTAAGGACATTTTTCCGTCATATATAAGTTCAATTTTGAAAATGAGCGGTTATCATTAAACTGCAATTTTTATGTAAATAAAATCTAACGTCAACACAAAAGCTGCTCGAAGCAGTTTTAGCCTTAGAGTAGTCTGACGTCATTCAAAATCAAAATTTTCAAAATTTCACTTAAGACGTTACGCTCACTGTATAAGGGCGAATTGACATCAGCATGTGCTGACCTATGTTATGTTATCTTAGTTAAGGACATTTTTCCGTCATATATAAGTTCAATTTTGAAAATGAGCGGTTATCATTAAACTGCAATTTTTATGTAAATAAAATCTAACGTCAACACAAAAGCTGCTCGAAGCAGTTTTAGCCTTAGAGTAGTCTGACGTCATTCAAAATCAAAATTATCAAAATTTTACTTAAGACGTTATGCTCACTGTATAAGGGCGAATTAACATCAGCATGTGCTGACCTATGTTATGTTATCTTAGTTAAGGACATTTTTCCGTCATATATAAGTTCAATTTTGAAAATGAGCGGTTATCATTTAACTGCAATTTTTATGTAAGTAAAACCTGACGACAGAACAAGAGCTGCTCGAGGCAGTTTTAGCCTTATAGTAGTCTGACGTCATTCAAAATCAAAATTTTCAAAATTTCACTTAAGACGTTACGCTCACTGTATAAGGGCGAATTGACATCAGCATGTGCTGACCTATGTTATGTTATCTTAGTTAAGGACATTTTTCCGTCATATATAAGTTCAATTTTGAAAATGAGCGGTTATCATTTAACTGCAATTTTTATGTAAGTAAAACCTGACGACAGAACAAGGGCTGCTCGAGGCAGTTTTAGCCTTAGAGTAGTCTGACGTCATTCAAAATCAAAATTTTCAAAATTTTACTTAAGACGTTACGTTCACTGTATAAGGGCGAATTAACATCAGCATGTGCTGACCTATGTTATGTTATCTTAGTTAAGGATATTTTTCCGTCATATATAAGTTCAATTTTGAAAATGAGCGGTTATCATTTAACTGCAATTTTTATGTAAGTAAAACCTGACGACAGAACAAGGGCTGCTCGAGGCAGTTTTAGCCTTAGAGTAGTCTGACGTCATTCAAAATCAAAATTTTCAAAATTTTACTTAAGACGTTACGTTCATTGTATAAGGGCGAATTAACATCAGCATGTGCTGACCTATGTTATGTTATCTTAGTTAAGGATATTTTTCCGTCATATATAAGTTCAATTTTGAAAATGAGCGGTTATCATTTAACTGCAATTTTTATGTAAATAAAATCTGACGTCAGCACAAAAGCTGCTCGAGGCAGTTTTAGCCTAAGAGTAGTCTGACGTCATTCAAAATCAAAATTTTCAAAATTTTACTTAAGACGTTACGCTCACTGTATAAGGGCGAATTAACATCAGCATGTGCTGACCTATGTTATGTTATCTTAGTTAAGAACATTTTTTCGTCATATATAAGTTCAATTTTGAAAATGAGCGGTTATCATTTAACTGCAATTTTTATGTAAGTAAAACCTGACGACAGAACAAGGGCTGCTCGAGGCAGTTTTAGCCTTAGAGTAGTCTGACGTCATTCAAAATCGAAATTATCAAAATTTTACTTAAGACGTTACGCTCACTGTATAAGGGCGAATTAACATCAGCATGTGCTGACCTATGTTATGTTATCTTAGTTAAGAACATTTTTTCGTCATATATAAGTTCAATTTTGAAAATGAGCGGTTATCATTTAACTGCAATTTTTATGTAAATAAAATCTGACGACAGAACAAGAGCTGCTCGAGGCAGTTTTAGCCTTAGAGTAGTCTGACGTCATTCAAAATCAAAATTTTCAAAATTTCACTTAAGACGTTACGCTCACTGTATAAGGGCGAATTGACATCAGCATGTGCTGACCTATGTTATGTTATCTTAGTTAAGGACATTTTTCCGTCATATATAAGTTCAATTTTGAAAATGAGCGGTTATCATTAAACTGCAATTTTTATGTAAATAAAATCTAACGTCAACACAAAAGCTGCTCGAAGCAGTTTTAGCCTTAGAGTAGTCTGACGTCATTCAAAATCAAAATTATCAAAATTTTACTTAAGACGTTATGCTCACTGTATAAGGGCGAATTAACATCAGCATGTGCTGACCTATGTTATGTTATCTTAGTTAAGGACATTTTTCCGTCATATATAAGTTCAATTTTGAAAATGAGCGGTTATCATTTAACTGCAATTTTTATGTAAGTAAAACCTGACGACAGAACAAGGGCTGCTCGAGGCAGTTTTAGCCTTAGAGTAGTCTGACGTCATTCAAAATCAAAATTTTCAAAATTTCACTTAAGACGTTACGCTCACTGTATAAGGGCGAATTGACATCAGCATGTGCTGACCTATGTTATGTTATCTTAGTTAAGGACATTTTTCCGTCATATATAAGTTCAATTTTGAAAATGAGCGGTTATCATTAAACTGCAATTTTTATGTAAATAAAATCTAACGTCAACACAAAAGCTGCTCGAGGCAGTTTTAGCCTTAGAGTAGTCTGACGTCATTCAAAATCGAAATTATCAAAATTTTACTTAAGACGTTACGCTCACTGTATAAGGGCGAATTAACATCAGCATGTGCTGACCTATGTTATGTTATCTTAGTTAAGGACATTTTTCCGTCATATATAAGTTCAATTTTGAAAATGAGCGGTTATCATTTAACTGCAATTTTTATGTAAGTAAAACCTGACGACAGAACAAGAGCTGCTCGAGGCAGTTTTAGCCTTAGAGTTGTCTGACGTCATTCAAAATCAAAATTATCAAAATTTTACTTAAGACGTTATGCTCACTGTATAAGGGCGAATTAACATCAGCATGTGCTGACCTATGTTATGTTATCTTAGTTAAGGACATTTTTCCGTCATATATAAGTTCAATTTTGAAAATGAGCGGTTATCATTTAACTGCAATTTTTATGTAAGTAAAACCTGACGACAGAACAAGAGCTGCTCGAGGCAGTTTTAGCCTTAGAGTAGTCTGACGTCATTCAAAATCAAAATTTTCAAAATTTCACTTAAGACGTTACGCTCACTGTATAAGGGCGAATTGACATCAGCATGTGCTGACCTATGTTATGTTATCTTAGTTAAGGACATTTTTCCGTCATACATAAGTTCAATTTTGAAAATGAGCGGTTATCATTAAACTGCAATTTTTATGTAAATAAAATCTAACGTCAACACAAAAGCTGCTCGAAGCAGTTTTAGCCTTAGAGTAGTCTGACGTCATTCAAAATCAAAATTATCAAAATTTTACTTAAGACGTTATGCTCACTGTATAAGGGCGAATTAACATCAGCATGTGCTGACCTATGTTATGTTATCTTAGTTAAGGACATTTTTCCGTCATATATAAGTTCAATTTTGAAAATGAGCGGTTATCATTTAACTGCAATTTTTATGTAAGTAAAACCTGACGACAGAACAAGAGCTGCTCGAGGCAGTTTTAGCCTTAGAGTAGTCTGACGTCATTCAAAATCAAAATTTTCAAAATTTCACTTAAGACGTTATGCTCACTGTATAAGGGCGAATTAACATCAGCATGTGCTGACCTATGTTATGTTATCTTAGTTAAGGACATTTTTCCGTCATATATAAGTTCAATTTTGAAAATGAGCGGTTATCATTTAACTGCAATTTTTATGTAAGTAAAACCTGACGACAGAACAAGAGCTACTCGAGGCAGTTTTAGCCTTAGAGTAGTCTGACGTCATTCAAAATCAAAATTTTCAAAATTTCACTTAAGACGTTACGTTCACTGTATAAGGGCGAATTAACATCAGCATGTGCTGACCTATGTTATGTTATCTTAGTTAAGGATATTTTTCCGTCATATATAAGTTCAATTTTGAAAATGAGCGGTTATCATTTAACTGCAATTTTTATGTAAGTAAAACCTGACGACAGAACAAGGGCTGCTCGAGGCAGTTTTAGCCTTAGAGTAGTCTGACGTCATTCAAAATCAAAATTTTCAAAATTTTACTTAAGACGTTACGTTCACTGTATAAGGGCGAATTAACATCAGCATGTGCTGACCTATGTTATGTTATCTTAGTTAAGGATATTTTTCCGTCATATATAAGTTCAATTTTGAAAATGAGCGGTTATCATTTAACTGCAATTTTTATGTAAATAAAATCTGACGTCAGCACAAAAGCTGCTCGAAGCAGTTTTAGCCTTAGAGTAGTCTGACGTCATTCAAAATCAAAATTATCAAAATTTTACTTAAGACGTTATGCTCACTGTATAAGGGCGAATTAACATCAGCATGTGCTGACTTATGTTATGTTATCTTAGTTAAGGACATTTTTCCGTCATATATAAGTTCAATTTTGAAAATGAGCGGTTATCATTTAACTGCAATTTTTATGTAAGTAAAACCTGACGACAGAACAAGAGCTGCTCGAGGCAGTTTTAGCCTTAGAGTAGTCTGACGTCATTCAAAATCAAAATTTTCAAAATTTCACTTAAGACGTTACGCTCACTGTATAAGGGCGAATTGACATCAGCATGTGCTGACCTATGTTATGTTATCTTAGTTAAGGACATTTTTCCGTCATATATAAGTTCAATTTTGAAAATGAGCGGTTATCATTTAACTGCAATTTTTATGTAAGTAAAACCTGACGACAGAACAAGGGCTGCTCGAGGCAGTTTTAGCCTTAGAGTAGTCTGACGTCATTCAAAATCAAAATTATCAAAATTTTACTTAAGACGTTATGCTCACTGTATAAGGGCGAATTAACATCAGCATGTGCTGACCTATGTTATGTTATCTTAGTTAAGGACATTTTTCCGTCATATATAAGTTCAATTTTGAAAATGAGCGGTTATCATTTAACTGCAATTTTTATGTAAGTAAAACCTGACGACAGAACAAGGGCTGCTCGAGGCAGTTTTAGCCTTAGAGTAGTCTGACGTCATTCAAAATCAAAATTTTCAAAATTTTACTTAAGACGTTACGCTCACTGTATAACGGCGAATTAACATCAGCTTGTGCTGACCTATGTTATGTTATCTTAGTTAAGGACATTTTTCCGTCATATATAAGTACAATTTTGAAAATGAGCGGTTATCATTTAACTGCAATTTTTATGTAAGTAAAACCTGACGACAGAACAAGGGCTGCTCGAGGCAGTTTTAGCCTTAGAGTAGTCTGACGTCATTCAAAATCAAAATTTTCAAAATTTTACTTAAGACGTTACGCTCACTGTATAAGGGCGAATTAACATCAGCATGTGCTGACCTATATTATGTTATCTTAGTTAAGGACATTTTACCGTCATATATAAGTTCAATTTTGAAAATGAGCGGTTATCATTTAACTGCAATTTTTATGTAAATAAAATCTGACGTCAGCACAAAAGCTGCTCGAAGCAGTTTTAGCCTTAGAGTAGTCTGACGTCATTCAAAATCAAAATTATCAAAATTTTACTTAAGACGTTATGCTCACTGTATAAGGGCGAATTAACATCAGCATGTGCTGACCTATGTTATGTTATCTTAGTTAAGGACATTTTTCCGTCATATATAAGTTCAATTTTGAAAATGAGCGGTTATCATTTAACTGCAATTTTTATGTAAGTAAAACCTGACGACAGAACAAGAGCTGCTCGAGGCAGTTTTAGCCTTAGAGTAGTCTGACGTCATTCAAAATCAAAATTTTCAAAATTTCACTTAAGACGTTACGCTCACTGTATAAGGGCGAATTGACATCAGCATGTGCTGACCTATGTTATGTTATCTTAGTTAAGGACATTTTTCCGTCATATATAAGTTCAATTTTGAAAATGAGCGGTTATCATTTAACTGCAATTTTTATGTAAGTAAAACCTGACGACAGAACAAGGGCTGCTCGAGGCAGTTTTAGCCTTAGAGTAGTCTGACGTCATTCAAAATCAAAATTATCAAAATTTTACTTAAGACGTTATGCTCACTGTATAAGGGCGAATTAACATCAGCATGTGCTGACCTATGTTATGTTATCTTAGTTAAGGACATTTTTCCGTCATATATAAGTTCAATTTTGAAAATGAGCGGTTATCATTTAACTGCAATTTTTATGTAAGTAAAACCTGACGACAGAACAAGGGCTGCTCGAAGCAGTTTTAGCCTTAGAGTAGTTTGACGTCATTCAAAATCAAAATTTTCAAAATTTCACTTAAGACGTTACGCTCACTGTATAAGGGCGAATTGACATCAGCATGTGCTGACCTATGTTATGTTATCTTAGTTAAGGACATTTTTCCGTCATATATAAGTTCAATTTTGAAAATGAGCGGTTATCATTTAACTGCAATTTTTATGTAAGTAAAACCTGACGACAGAACAAGGGCTGCTCGAGGCAGTTTTAGCCTTAGAGTAGTCTGACGTCATTCAAAATCAAAATTTTCAAAATTTTACTTAAGACGTTACGCTCACTGTATAACGGCGAATTAACATCAGCTTGTGCTGACCTATGTTATGTTATCTTAGTTAAGGACATTTTTCCGTCATATATAAGTACAATTTTGAAAATGAGCGGTTATCATTTAACTGCAATTTTTATGTAAGTAAAACCTGACGACAGAACAAGGGCTGCTCGAGGCAGTTTTAGCCTTAGAGTAGTCTGACGTCATTCAAAATCAAAATTTTCAAAATTTTACTTAAGACGTTACGCTCACTGTATAAGGGCGAATTAACATCAGCATGTGCTGACCTATATTATGTTATCTTAGTTAAGGACATTTTACCGTCATATATAAGTTCAATTTTGAAAATGACCGGTTATCATTTAACTGCAATTTTTATGTAAGTAAAATCTGACGGCAGCACAAAAGCTGCTCGAGGCAGTTTTAACCTAAGAGTGGTCTGATGTCATTCAAAATCAAAATTTTCAAAATTTTACTTAAGACGTTACGTTCACTGTATAAGGGCGAATTAACATCAGCATGTGCTGACCTATGTTATGCTATCTTAGTTAAGGACATTTTTCCGTCATATATAAGTTCAATTTTGAAAATGAGCGGTTATCATTTAACTGCAATTTTTATGTAAGTAAAACCTGACGACAGAACAAGGGCTGCTCGAGGCAGTTTTGGCCTTAGAGTAGTCTGACGTCATTCAAAATCAAAATTTTCAAAATTTTATTTAAGACGTTACGCTCACTGTATAAGGGCGAATTAACATCAGCATGTGCTGACCTATATTATGTTATCTTAGTTAAGGACATTTTACCGTCATATATAAGTTCAATTTTGAAAGTGAGCGGTTATAATTTAGCTGCAATTTTTATTTAAGTAAAATCTGACGTCAGCACAAAAGCTGCTCGAGGCAGTTTTAGCCTAAGAGTGGTCTGACGTCATTCAAAATCAAAATTTTCAAAATTTTACTTAAGACGTTACGCTCACTGTATAAGGGCGAATTAACATCAGCATACTAACCTATGTTATGTTATCTTAGTTAAGGACATTTTTCCGTCATATATAAGTACAATTTTGAAAATGAGCGGTTATCATTTAACTGCAATTTTTATGTAAATAAAATCTGAAGTCAGCACAAAAGCTGCTCGAAGCAGTTTTAGCCTAAGAGTATAGAGATGGGTCGTTCATTAACGAACCGGCTCACTGAGCCGGCTCAGTACACTGACCGAAGTGACACGGTTCACCAAATTGAAATGAGCCGGCTCACGGCTCACTGTATAGTTTCAAGTTTCAAGGATACGATTGGTCGGGCGATTGTGAACTGTGACCGGAGTGATCCGGATCTGGATCGATGTCATGTTGAACTTCGCGAGAACTTGGCTTGTAATGTATTATCATAAAGTGTATTTTGTCATCAATTTGTAGGGCAGTTTGATTGAAACTAATAGGGTTAGTCTGTATTTTCTTACAACCATACTATATAAAAATATTAAAAATATTGCCCAAATCCCAGATGTCCGATTTATAAGGGCAATAAACATCGCCATAAACTTAACACATCTGGTTTAAAATACAGTAGCTACATAAAGTGAATTGCTTGTTTCAAAAATGTTAGATAAGAGTCGGGGCTAGCGACGTTCTACCTACGACCGGACGACCGGCAACTGACTGACCTGTGTCTCGGGATCATGTTTAAAAGAACCGGCTCTAAGCAAGAGTCGGTTCTAAGCGACGTTCTACCGAACGACCGACCGACCTGTGTCTCGGGATCATGTTTACAAGAACCGGCTCTGAGCAAGAGTCGGTTCTAAGCGACGTTCTACCTACGACCGAACGACCGACCGACCTGCGTCTCGGGATCATGTTTACAGTTCATATATTGCAAGAATCGGCTCTAAGCAAGAGCCGGCTGTAAACGACGTTCTACCTACGACCGAACAACCGACCGACCTGTGTCGCGGGATCATATTTACAGTTTATATATTGCAAGAACCGGCTCTAAGCGACTTTCTACCTACGAACTAACGACCGTCCTGTGTTTCGGAGACATGTTTACTTAACCGGATCACTGAGCCGGATCAATGAACCGGCTCAACAAACTGAACGACCTCCACTGATCCGGTTCCGCAAACTGAGCCGAAATTCCCATCTCTATAAGAGTAGTCTGACGTCATTCAAAATCAAAATTTTCAAAATTTTACTTAAGACGTTACGCTCACTGTATAACGGCGAATTAACATCAGCATGTGCTGACCTATGTTATGTTATCTTAGTTAAGGACATTTTTCCGTCATATATAAGTTCAATTTTGAAAATGAGCGGTTATCATTTAACTGCAATTTTTATGTAAGTAAAACCTGACGACAGAACAAGGGCTGCTCGAGGCAGTTTTAGCCTTAGAGTAGTCTGACGTTATTCAAAATCAAAATTATCAAAATTTTACTTAAGACGTTACGCTCACAGTATAAGGGCGAACTAACATCAGCATGTGCTGACCTATGTTATGTTATCTTAGTTAAGGACATTTTTCCGTCATATATAAGTTCAATTTTGAAAATGAGCGGTTATCATTTAACTGCAATTTTTATGTAAGTAAAATCTGACGACAGAACAAGGGCTGCTCGAGGCAGTTTTAGCTTTAGAGTAGTCTGACGTCATTCAAAATCAAAATTATCAAAATTTTACTTAAGACGTTACGCTCACTGTATAAGGGCGAATTAACATCAGCATGTGCTGACCTATGTTATGTTATCTTTGTTAAGGACATTTTTCCGTCATATATAAGTTCAATTTTGAAAATGAGCGGTTATCATTTAACTGCAATTTTTATGTAAGTAAAACCTAACGACAGAACAAGGGCTGCTCGAGGCAGTTTTAGCCTTAGAGTAGTCTGACGTCATTCAAAATCAAAATTTTCAAAATTTTACTTAAGACGTTACGCTCACTGTATAGGGGCGAATTAACATCAGCATGTGCTGACCTATGTTATGTTATCTTAGTTAAGGACATTTTTCCGTCATATATAAGTACAATTTTGAAAATGAGCGGTTATCAATAAACTGCAATTTTTATGTAAATAAAATCTGACGTCAGCACAAAAGCTGCTCGAAGCAGTTTTAGCCTTAGAGTGGTTTGACGTCATTCAAAATCAAAATTATCAAAATTTTACTTAAGACGTTACGTTCACTGTATAAGGGCGAATTAACATCAGCATGTGCTGACCTATGTTATGTTATCTTAGTTAAGGACATTTTTCCGTCATATATAAGTTCAATTATGAAAATGAGCGGTTATCATTTAACTGCAATTTTTATGTAAGTAAAACCTGACGACAGAACAAGGGCTGCTCGAGGCAGTTTTAGCCTCAGAGTAGTCTGACGTTATTCAAAATCAAAATTATCAAAATTTTACTTAAGACGTTACGCTCACTGTATAAGGGCGAATTAACATCAGCATGTGCTGACCTATGTTATGTTATCTAGTTAAGGACATTTTTCCGTCATATATAAGTTCAATTTTGAAAATGAGCGGTTATCATTTAACTGCAATTTTTATGTACGTAAAATCTGACGACAGAACAAGGGCTGCTCGAGGCAGTTTTAGCTTTAGAGTAGTCTGACGTCATTCAAAATCAAAATTATCAAAATTTTACTTAAGACGTTACGCTCACTGTATAAGGGCGAATTAACATCAGCATGTGCTGACCTATGTTATGTTATCTTAGTTAAGGACATTTTTATGTCATATATAAGTTCAATTTTGAAAATGAGCGGTTATCATTTAACTGCAATTTTTATGTACGTAAAATCTGACGACAGAACAAGGGCTGCTCGAGGCAGTTTTAGCTTTAGAGTAGTCTGACGTCATTCAAAATCAAAATTATCAAAATTTTACTTAAGACGTTACGCTCACTGTATAAGGGCGAATTAACATCAGCATGTGCTGACCTATGTTATGTTATCTTAGTTAAGGACATTTTTCCGTCATATATAAGTTCAATTTTGAAAATGAGCGGTTATAATTAAACTGAAATTTTTATGTAAGTAAAATCTGACGTCAGCACAAAAGCTGCTCGAAGCAGTTTTAGCCTTAGAGTAGTCTGACGTCATTCAAAATCAAAATTATCAAAATTTTACTTAAGACGTTACGCTCACTGTATAAGGGCGGATTAACATCAGCATGTGCTGACCTATGTTATGTTATCTTAGTTAAGGACATTTTTCCGTCATATACAAGTTCAATTTTGAAAATGAGCGGTTATAATTAAACTGCAATTTTTATGTAAATAAAATCTGACGACAGAACAAGAGCTGCTCGAGGCAGTTTTAGCCTTAGAGTAGTCTGACGTCATTCAAAATCAAAATTTTCAAAATTTCACTTAAGACGTTACGCTCACTGTATAAGGGCGAATTGACATCAGCATGTGCTGACCTATGTTATGTTATCTTAGTTAAGGACATTTTTCCGTCATATATAAGTTCAATTTTGAAAATGAGCGGTTATCATTTAACTGCAATTTTTATGTAAGTAAAATCTGACGACAGAACAAGGGCTGCTCGAGGCAGTTTTAGCCTTAGAGTAGTCTGACGTCATTCAAAATCAAAATTTTCAAAATTTTACTTAAGACGTTACGTTCACTGTATAAGGGCGAATTAACATCAGCATGTGCTGACCTATGTTATGTTATCTTAGTTAAGGACATTTTTCCGTCATATATAAGTTCAATTTTGAAAATGAGCGGTTATCATTTAACTGCAATTTTTATGTAAGTAAAACCTGACGACAGAACAAGGGCTGCTCGAGGCAGTTTTAGCCTTAGAGTAGTCTGACGTCATTCAAAATCAAAATTTTCAAAATTTTACTTAAGACGTTACGTTCACTGTATAAGGGCGAATTAACATCAGCATGTGCTGACCTATGTTATGTTATCTTAGTTAAGGACATTTTTCCGTCATATATAAGTTCAATTTTGAAAATGAGCGGTTATCATTTAACTGCAATTTTTATGTAAGTAAAACCTGACGTCAGCACATGGGCTGCTCGAGGCAGTTTTTGCCTTAGAGTAGTCTGACGTCATTCAAAATCAAAATTTTCAAAATTTTACTTAAGACGTTACGCTCATTGTATAGGGGCGAATTAACATCAGCATGTGCTTACCTATGTTATGTTATCTTAGTTAAGGACATTTTTCCGTCATATATAAATTCAATTTTGAAAATAGACGGTAGACGGCAGGCTGGTTGACGGCGGGTAGGTAGACGGCGGGCAGGTAGACGGCAGGCTGGTAGACGGCGGGTTGGTAGACGGCGGGCAAGTACACGGCGTGCTGGTAGACGGTGGTCTGGTAGACTGCGGGCTGGTAGACGGCGGGCTGTTGGACGGTGGGCAGGTAAATAGCGGGCTAGTAGATTGCGGGCTGGTATGGAGTGGGCTGGTCGAAATCGTCAAAAAAGTAAAAAATCGTCCAAAAACTAGAAAATCGTCAAAAAAAAAGAAAATCGTCTAAAAAGTCGAAAATCGTAAAAGAAAGTAGAAAATCGTCCGAAAAGTAAAAAACCGTCAAAAGAGTAGAAAATCGTCCGAAAAGTCGAAAATCGTCCAAAAAGTTGAAAATCGTCAAAAAAAGTAGAAAAAAGTAGAAATAGACGGCGGGCTGGTAGACGGCGGGCTCTTAGATGGCGGGCAGGTAGACGGCAGGCTGGTAGACTGCGGGCTGTTAGAATGCGGGCAGGTAGACGGCGGGCTGGTAGAAGGCGGGCTGGTAGAAGGCGGGCTGGTAGAATGCGGGCAGGTAGACGGCGGGCTGGTAGACTGCGGGCTGTTAGAATGCGGGCAGGTAGACGGCGGGCTGGTAGAAGGCGGGCTGGGCTGGTAGACGGCGGGCTGGTAGACGGCGGGCTGTTAGATGGCGGGCAAGTAGACGGCCGGCTGGTAGACGTTGGGCTGGTAGAATGCGGGCAGGTAGACGGCGGGCTGGTAGACTGCGGGCTGTTAGAATGCGGGCAGGTAGACGGCGGGCTGGTAGAAGGCGGGCTGGGCTGGTAGACGGCGGGCTGGTAGACGGCGGGCTGTTAGATGGCGGGCAAGTAGACGGCCGGCTGGTAGACGTTGGGCTGGTAGAATGCGGGCAGGTAGACGGCGGGCTGGAAGAAGGCGGGCTGGTAGAATGCGGGCAGGTAGACGGCGGGCTAGTAGAAGGCGGGCTGGTAGACGGCGGGCTGGTAGACGGCGGGCTGTTAGATGGCGGGCAAGTAGACGGCCGGCTGGTAGACGGCGGGCTGTTAGATGGCGGGCAAGTAGACGGCCGGCTGGTAGACGTTGGGCTGGTAGAATGCGGGCAGGTAGACGGCGGGCTGGTAGACTGCGGGCTGTTAGAATGCGGGCAGGTAGACGGCGGGCTGGTAGAAGGCGGGCTGGGCTGGTAGACGGCGGGCTGGTAGACGGCGGGCTGTTAGATGGCGGGCAAGTAGACGGCCGGCTGGTAGACGTTGGGCTGGTAGAATGCGGGCAGGTAGACGGCGGGCTGGTAGACTGCGGGCTGTTAGAATGCGGGCAGGTAGACGGCGGGCTGGTAGAAGGCGGGCTGGGCTGGTAGACGGTGGGCTGGTAGACGGCGGGCTGTTAGATGGCGGGCAAGTAGACGGCCGGCTGGTAGACGTTGGGCTGGTAGAATGCGGGCAGGTAGACGGCGGGCTGGAAGAAGGCGGGCTGGTAGAATTCGGGCAGGTAGACGGCGGGCTAGTAGAAGGCGGGCTGGTAGACGGCGGGCTGGTAGACGGCGGGCTGTTAGATGGCGGGCAAGTAGACGGCCGGCTGGTAGACGTTGGGCTGGTAGAATGCGGGCAGGTAGACGGCGGGCTGGTAGACTGCGGGCTGTTGGAATGCGGACAGGTAGACGGCGGGCTGGTAGAAGGCGGGCTGGGCTGGTAGACGGCGGGCTGGTAGACTGCGGGCTGTTAGAATGCGGGCAGGTAGACGGCGGGCTGGTAGAAGGCGGGCTGGTAGAAGGCGGGCTGGTAGAATGCGGGCAGGTAGACGGCGGGCTGGTAGACTGCGGGCTGTTAGAATGCGGGCAGGTAGACGGCGGGCTGGTAGAAGGCGGGCTGGGCTGGTAGACGGCGGGCTGGTAGACGGCGGGCTGTTAGATGGCGGGCAAGTAGACGGCCGGCTGGTAGACGTTGGGCTGGTAGAATGCGGGCAGGTAGACGGCGGGCTGGTAGACTGCGGGCTGTTAGAATGCGGGCAGGTAGACGGCGGGCTGGTAGAAGGCGTCTGGGCTGGTAGACGGCGGGCTGGTAGACGGCGGGCTGTTAGATGGCGGGCAAGTAGACGGCCGGCTGGTAGACGTTGGGCTGGTAGAATGCGGGCAGGTAGACGGCGGGCTGGAAGAAGGCGGGCTGTTAGAATGCGGGCAGGTAGACGGCGGGCTAGTAGAAGGCGGGCTGGTAGACGGCGGGCTGGTAGACGGCGGGCTGTTAGATGGCGGGCAAGTAGACGGCCGGCCTGTAGACGGCGGGCTGTTAGATGGCGGGCAAGTAGACGGCCGGCTGGTAGACGTTGGGCTGGTAGAATGCGGGCAGGTAGACGGCGGGCTGGAAGAAGGCGGGCTGGTAGAATGCGGGCAGGTAGACGGCGGGCTAGTAGAAGGCGGGCTGGTAGACGGCGGGCTGGTAGACGGCGGGCTGTTAGATGGCGGGCAAGTAGACGGCCGGCTGGTAGACGGCGGGCTGTTAGATGGCGGGCAAGTAGACGGCCGGCTGGTAGACGTTGGGCTGGTAGAATGCGGGCAGGTAGACGGCGGGCTGGAAGAAGGCGGGCTGGTAGAATGCGGGCAGGTAGACGGCGGGCTAGTAGAAGGCGGGCTGGTAGACGGCGGGCTGGTAGACGGCGGGCTGTTAGATGGCGGGCAAGTAGACGGCGGGCTGGTAGACGGCGGGCTGTTAGATGGCGAGCAAGTAGACGGCCGGCTGGTAGACGTTGGGCTGGTAGAATGCGGGCAGGTAGACGGCGGGCTGGAAGAAGGCGGGCTGGTAGAATGCGGGCAGGTAGACGGCGGGCTAGTAGAAGGCGGGCTGGTAGACGGCGGGCTGGTAGATGGCGGGCTGTTAGATGGCGGGCAAGTAGACGGCCGGCTGGTAGACGGCGGGCTGTTAGATGGCGGGCAAGTAGACGGCCGGCTGGTAGACGTTGGGCTGTTAGAATGCGGGCAGGTAGACGGCGGGATGGTAGAAGGCGGGCTGGTAGAAGGCGGGCTGGTAGAATGCGGGCAGGTAGACGGCGGGCTGGTAGACTGCGGGCTGTTAGAATGCGGGCAGGTAGACGGCGGGCTGGTAGAAGGCGGGCTGGGCTGGTAGACGGCGGGCTGGTAGACGGCGGGCTGTTAGATGGCGGGCAAGTAGACGGCCGGCTGGTAGACGTTGGGCTGGTAGAATGCGGGCAAATAGACGGCGGGCTGGTAGACTGCGGGCTGTTAGAATGCGGGCAGGTAGACGGCGGGCTGGTAGAAGGCGGGCTGGGCTGGTAGACGGCGGGCTGTTAGATGGCGGGCAAGTAGACGGCCGGCTGGTAGACGGCGGGCTGTTAGATGGCGGGCAAGTAACGGCCGGCTGGTAGACGTTGGGCTGGTAGAATGCGGGCAGGTAGACGGCGGGCTGGTAGAAGGCGGGCTGGGCTGGTAGACGGCGGGCTGGTAGACGGCGGGCTGTTAGATGGCGGGCAAGTTGACGGCCGGCTGGTAGACGTTGGGCTGGTAGAATGCGGGCAGGTAGACGGCGGGCTGGAAGAAGGCGGGCTGGTAGAATGCGGGCAGGTAGACGGCGGGCTAGTAGAAGGCGGGCTGGTAGACGGCGGGCTGGTAGACGGCGGGCTGTTAGATGGCGGGCAAGTAGACGGCCGGCTGGTAGACGTTGGGCTGGTAGAATTCGGGCAGGTAGACGGCGGGCTGGTAGACTGCGGGCTGTTGGAATGCGGACAGGTAGACGGCGGGCTGGTAGAAGGCGGGCTGGTAGAAGGCGGGCTGGTAGAATGCGGGCAGGTAGACGGCGGGCTGGTAGACTGCGGGCTGTTAGAATGCGGGCAGGTAGACGGCGGGCTGGTAGAAGGCGGGTTGGGCTGGTAGACGGCGGGCTGGTAGAATGCGGGCAGGTAGACGGCGGGCTGGTAGACTGCGGGCTGTTGGAATGCGGACAGGTAGACGGCGGGCTGGTAGAAGGCGGGCTGGGCTGGTAGACGGCGGGCTGGTAGACTGCGGGCTGTTAGAATGCGGGCAGGTAGACGGCGGGCTGGTAGAAGGCGGGCTGGTAGACGTTGGGCTGGTAGAATGCGGGCAGGTAGACGGCGGGCTGGTAGACTGCGGGCTGTTAGAATGCGGGCAGGTAGACGGCGGGCTGGTAGAAGGCGGGCTGGGCTGGTAGACGGCGGGCTGGTAGACGGCGGGCTGTTAGATGGCGGGCAAGTAGACGGCCGGCTGGTAGACGTTGGGCTGGTAGAATGCGGGCAGGTAGACGGCGGGCTGGTAGACTGCGGGCTGTTAGAATGCGGGCAGGTAGACGGCGGGCTGGTAGAAGGCGGGCTGGGCTGGTAGACGGCGGGCTGGTAGACGGCGGGCTGTTAGATGGCGGGCAAGTAGACGGCGGGCTGGTAGACTGCGGGCTGTTAGAATGCGGGCAGGTAGACGGCGGGCTGGTAGAAGGCGGGTTGGGCTGGTAGACGGCGGGCTGTTAGATGGCGGGCTGTTAGATGGCGGGCAAGTAGACGGCCGGCTGGTAGACGTTGGGCTGGTAGAATGCGGGCAGGTAGACGGCGGGCTGGTAGACTGCGGGCTGTTAGAATGCGGGCAGATAGACGGCGGGCTGGTAGAAGGCGGGTTGGGCTGGTAGACGGCGGGCTGTTAGATGGCGGGCAAGTAGACGGCCGGCTGGTAGACGGCGGGCTGTTAGATGGCGGGCAAGTAGACGGCCGGCTGGTAGCCGTTGGGCTGGTAGAATGCGGGCAGGTAGACGGCGGGCTGGTAGAAGGCGGGCTGGGCTGGTAGACGGCGGGCTGGTAGACGGCGGGCTGTTAGATGGCGGGCAAGTAGACGGCCGGCTGGTAGACGTTGGGCTGGTAGAATGCGGGCAGGTAGACGGCGGGCTGGAAGAAGGCGGGCTGGTAGAATGCGGGCAGGTAGACGGCGGGCTAGTAGAAGGCGGGCTGGTAGACGGCGGGCTGGTAGACGGCGGGCTGTTAGATGGCGGGCAAGAAGACGGCCGGCTGGTAGACGTTGGGCTGGTAGAATGCGGGCAGGTAGACGGCGGGCTGGTAGACTGCGGGCTGTTGGAATGCGGACAGGTAGACGGCGGGCTGGTAGAAGGCGGGCTGGGCTGGTAGACGGCGGGCTGGTAGACTGCGGGCTGTTAGAATGCGGGCAGGTAGACGGCGGGCTGGTAGAAGGCGGGCTGGTAGAAGGCGGGCTGGTAGAATGCGGGCAGGTAGACGGCGGGCTGGTAGACTGCGGGCTGTTAGAATGCGGGCAGGTAGACGGCGGGCTGGTAGAAGGCGGGCTGGGCTGGTAGACGGCGGGCTGGTAGACGGCGGGCTGTTAGATGGCGGGCAAGTAGACGGCCGGCTGGTAGACGTTGGGCTGGTAGAATGCGGGCAGGTAGACGGCGGGCTGGTAGACTGCGGGCTGTTAGAATGCGGGCAGGTAGACGGCGGGCTGGTAGAAGGCGGGCTGGGCTGGTAGACGGCGGGCTGGTAGACGGCGGGCTGTTAGATGGCGGGCAAGTAGACGGCCGGCTGGTAGACGTTGGGCTGGTAGAATGCGGGCAGGTAGACGGCGGGCTGGAAGAAGGCGGGCTGGTAGAATGCGGGCAGGTAGACGGCGGGCTAGTAGAAGGCGGGCTGGTAGACGGCGGGCTGGTAGACGGCGGGCTGTTAGATGGCGGGCAAGTAGACGGCCGGCTGGTAGACGGCGGGCTGTTAGATGGCGGGCAAGTAGACGGCCGGCTGGTAGACGTTGGGCTGGTAGAATGCGGGCAGGTAGACGGCGGGCTGGAAGAAGGCGGGCTGGTAGAATGCGGGCAGGTAGACGGCGGGCTAGTAGAAGGCGGGCTGGTAGACGGCGGGCTGGTAGACGGCGGGCTGTTAGATGGCGGGCAAGTAGACGGCCGGCTGGTAGACGGCGGGCTGTTAGATGGCGGGCAAGTAGACGGCCGGCTGGTAGACGTTGGGCTGGTAGAATGCGGGCAGGTAGACGGCGGGCTGGAAGAAGGCGGGCTGGTAGAATGCGGGCAGGTAGACGGCGGGCTAGTAGAAGGCGGGCTGGTAGACGGCGGGCTGGTAGACGGCGGGCTGTTAGATGGCGGGCAAGTAGACGGCGGGCTGGTAGACGGCGGGCTGTTAGATGGCGAGCAAGTAGACGGCCGGCTGGTAGACGTTGGGCTGGTAGAATGCGGGCAGGTAGACGGCGGGCTGGAAGAAGGCGGGCTGGTAGAATGCGGGCAGGTAGACGGCGGGCTAGTAGAAGGCGGGCTGGTAGACGGCGGGCTGGTAGACGGCGGGCTGTTAGATGGCGGGCAAGTAGACGGCCGGCTGGTAGACGGCGGGCTGTTAGATGGCGGGCAAGTAGACGGCCGGCTGGTAGACGTTGGGCTGTTAGAATGCGGGCAGGTAGACGGCGGGCTGGTAGAAGGCGGGCTGGTAGAAGGCGGGCTGGTAGAATGCGGGCAGGTAGACGGCGGGCTGGTAGACTGCGGGCTGTTAGAATGCGGGCAGGTAGACGGCGGGCTGGTAGACGGCGGGCTGGTAGACGGCGGGCTGTTAGATGGCGGGCAAGTAGACGGCCGGCTGGTAGACGGCGGGCTGTTAGATGGCGGGCAAGTAGACGGCCGGCTGGTAGACGTTGGGCTGTTAGAATGCGGGCAGGTAGACGGCGGGCTGGTAGAAGGCGGGCTGGTAGAAGGCGGGCTGGTAGAATGCGGGCAGGTAGACGGCCGGCTGGTAGACTGCGGGCTGTTAGAATGCGGGCAGGTAGACGGCGGGCTGGTAGAAGGCGGGCTGGGCTGGTAGACGGCGGGCTGGTAGACGGCGGGCTGTTAGATGGCGGGCAAGTAGACGGCCGGCTGGTAGACGTTGGGCTGGTAGAATGCGGGCAGGTAGACGGCGGGCTGGTAGACTGCGGGCTGTTAGAATGCGGGCAGGTAGACGGCGGGCTGGTAGAAGGCGGGCTGGGCTGGTAGACGGCGGGCTGTTAGATGGCGGGCAAGTAGACGGCCGGCTGGTAGACGGCGGGCTGTTAGATGGCGGGCAAGTAGACGGCCGGCTGGTAGACGTTGGGCTGGTAGAATGCGGGCAGGTAGACGGCGGGCTGGTAGAAGGCGGGCTGGGCTGGTAGACGGCGGGCTGGTAGACGGCGGGCTGTTAGATGGCGGGCAAGTTGACGGCCGGCTGGTAGACGTTGGGCTGGTAGAATGCGGGCAGGTAGACGGCGGGCTGGAAGAAGGCGGGCTGGTAGAATGCGGGCAGGTAGACGGCGGGCTAGTAGAAGGCGGGCTGGTAGACGGCGGGCTGGTAGACGGCGGGCTGTTAGATGGCGGGCAAGTAGACGGCCGGCTGGTAGACGTTGGGCTGGTAGAATGCGGGCAGGTAGACGGCGGGCTGGTAGACTGCGGGCTGTTGGAATGCGGACAGGTAGACGGCGGGCTGGTAGAAGGCGGGCTGGTAGAAGGCGGGCTGGTAGAATGCGGGCAGGTAGACGGCGGGCTGGTAGACTGCGGGCTGTTAGAATGCGGGCAGGTAGACGGCGGGCTGGTAGAAGGCGGGCTGGGCTGGTAGACGGCGGGCTGGTAGACGGCGGGCTGTTAGATGGCGGGCAAGTAGACGGCCGGCTGGTAGACGTTGGGCTGGTAGAATGCGGGCAGGTAGACGGCGGGCTGGTAGACTGCGGGCTGTTAGAATGCGGGCAGGTAGACGGCGGGCTGGTAGAAGGCGGGCTGGGCTGGTAGACGGCGGGCTGTTAGATGGCGGGCAAGTAGACGGCCGGCTGGTAGACGGCGGGCTGTTAGATGGCGGGCAAGTAGACGGCCGGCTGGTAGACGTTGGGCTGGTAGAATGCGGGCAGGTAGACGGCGGGCTGGTAGAAGGCGGGCTGGGCTGGTAGACGGCGGGCTGGTAGACGGCGGGCTGTTAGATGGCGGGCAAGTAGACGGCCGGCTGGTAGACGTTGGGCTGGTAGAATGCGGGCAGGTAGACGGCGGGCTGGAAGAAGGCGGGCTGGTAGAATGCGGGCAGGTAGACGGCGGGCTAGTAGAAGGCGGGCTGGTAGACGGCGGGCTGGTAGACGGCGGGCTGTTAGATGGCGGGCAAGAAGACGGCCGGCTGGTAGACGTTGGGCTGGTAGAATGCGGGCAGGTAGACGGCGGGCTGGTAGACTGCGGGCTGTTGGAATGCGGACAGGTAGACGGCGGGCTGGTAGAAGGCGGGCTGGGCTGGTAGACGGCGGGCTGGTAGACTGCGGGCTGTTAGAATGCGGGCAGGTAGACGGCGGGCTGGTAGAAGGCGGGCTGGTAGAAGGCGGGCTGGTAGAATGCGGGCAGGTAGACGGCGGGCTGGTAGACTGCGGGCTGTTAGAATGCGGGCAGGTAGACGGCGGGCTGGTAGAAGGCGGGCTGGGCTGGTAGACGGCGGGCTGGTAGACGGCGGGCTGTTAGATGGCGGGCAAGTAGACGGCCGGCTGGTAGACGTTGGGCTGGTAGAATGCGGGCAGGTAGACGGCGGGCTGGTAGACTGCGGGCTGTTAGAATGCGGGCAGGTAGACGGCGGGCTGGTAGAAGGCGGGCTGGGCTGGTAGACGGCGGGCTGGTAGACGGCGGGCTGTTAGATGGCGGGCAAGTAGACGGCCGGCTGGTAGACGTTGGGCTGGTAGAATGCGGGCAGGTAGACGGCGGGCTGGAAGAAGGCGGGCTGGTAGAATGCGGGCAGGTAGACGGCGGGCTAGTAGAAGGCGGGCTGGTAGTCGGCGGGCTGGTAGACGGCGGGCTGTTAGATGGCGGGCAAGTAGACGGCCGGCTGGTAGACGGCGGGCTGTTAGATGGCGGGCAAGTAGACGGCCGGCTGGTAGACGTTGGGCTGGTAGAATGCGGGCAGGTAGACGGCGGGCTGGAAGAAGGCGGGCTGGTAGAATGCGGGCAGGTAGACGGCGGGCTAGTAGAAGGCGGGCTGGTAGACGGCGGGCTGGTAGACGGCGGGCTGTTAGATGGCGGGCAAGTAGACGGCCGGCTGGTAGACGGCGGGCTGTTAGATGGCGGGCAAGTAGACGGCCGGCTGGTAGACGTTGGGCTGGTAGAATGCGGGCAGGTAGACGGCGGGCTGGAAGAAGGCGGGCTGGTAGAATGCGGGCAGGTAGACGGCGGGCTAGTAGAAGGCGGGCTGGTAGACGGCGGGCTGGTAGACGGCGGGCTGTTAGATGGCGGGCAAGTAGACGGCGGGCTGGTAGACGGCGGGCTGTTAGATGGCGAGCAAGTAGACGGCCGGCTGGTAGACGTTGGGCTGGTAGAATGCGGGCAGGTAGACGGCGGGCTGGAAGAAGGCGGGCTGGTAGAATGCGGGCAGGTAGACGGCGGGCTAGTAGAAGGCGGGCTGGTAGACGGCGGGCTGGTAGACGGCGGGCTGTTAGATGGCGGGCAAGTAGACGGCCGGCTGGTAGACGGCGGGCTGTTAGATGGCGGGCAAGTAGACGGCCGGCTGGTAGACGTTGGGCTGTTAGAATGCGGGCAGGTAGACGGCGGGCTGGTAGAAGGCGGGCTGGTAGAAGGCGGGCTGGTAGAATGCGGGCAGGTAGACGGCGGGCTGGTAGACTGCGGGCTGTTAGAATGCGGGCAGGTAGACGGCGGGCTGGTAGAAGGCGGGCTGGGCTGGTAGACGGCGGGCTGGTAGACGGCGGGCTGTTAGATGGCGGGCAAGTAGACGGCCGGCTGGTAGACGTTGGGCTGGTAGAATGCGGGCAGGTAGACGGCGGGCTGGTAGACTGCGGGCTGTTAGAATGCGGGCAGGTAGACGGCGGGCTGGTAGAAGGCGGGCTGGGCTGGTAGACGGCGGGCTGGTAGACGGCGGGCTGTTAGATGGCGGGCAAGTAGACGGCCGGCTGGTAGACGTTGGGCTGGTAGAATGCGGGCAGGTAGACGGCGGGCTGGAAGAAGGCGGGCTGGTAGAATGCGGGCAGGTAGACGGCGGGCTAGTAGAAGGCGGGCTGGTAGACGGCGGGCTGGTAGACGGCGGGCTGTTAGATGGCGGGCAAGTAGACGGCCGGCTGGTAGACGGCGGGCTGTTAGATGGCGGGCAAGTAGACGGCCGGCTGGTAGACGTTGGGCTGGTAGAATGCGGGCAGGTAGACGGCGGGCTGGAAGAAGGCGGGCTGGTAGAATGCGGGCAGGTAGACGGCGGGCTAGTAGAAGGTGGGCTGGTAGACGGCGGGCTGGTAGACGGCGGGCTGTTAGATGGCGGGCAAGTAGACGGCCGGCTGGTAGACGGCGGGCTGTTAGATGGCGGGCAAGTAGACGGCCGGCTGGTAGACGTTGGGCTGGTAGAATGCGGGCAGGTAGACGGCGGGCTGGAAGAAGGCGGGCTGGTAGAATGCGGGCAGGTAGACGGCGGGCTAGTAGAAGGCGGGCTGGTAGACGGCGGGCTGGTAGACGGCGGGCTGTTAGATGGCGGGCAAGTAGACGGCGGGCTGGTAGACGGCGGGCTGTTCGATGGCGAGCAAGTAGACGGCCGGCTGGTAGACGTTGGGCTGGTAGAATGCGGGCAGGTAGACGGCGAGCTGGTAGACGGCGGGCTGGTAGATTGCGGGCAGGTAGACGGCGGGCTGGTAGAAGGCGGGCTGGTAGAAGGCGGGCTGGTAGAAGGCGGGCTGGTAGAATGCGGGCAGGTAGACGGCGGACAAGTAGACAGCGGGCTGGTAGACGGCGCTCTGGTAGACGGCGCTCTGGTAGACGGCGGTCTGGTAGACGGCGGGCTGTTAGATGGCGGGCAAGTAGACGGCCGGCTGGTAGACGTTGGGCTGGTAGAATGCGGGCAGGTAGACGGCGGGCTGGAAGAAGGCGGGCTGGTAGAATGCGGGCAGGTAGACGGCGGGCTAGTAGAAGGCGGGCTGGTAGACGGCGGGCTGGTAGACGGCGGGCTGTTAGATGGCGGGCAAGTAGACGGCGGGCAGGTAGACGGCGAGCTGGTAGACGGCGGGCTGGTAGATTGCGGGCAGGTAGACGGCGGGCTGGTAGAAGGCGGGCTGGTAGAAGGCGGGCTGGTAGAAGGCGGGCTGGTAGAAGGCGGGCTGGTAGACGGGTGGTTGGTAGACGGCGGTATGGTAGACAGCGGTCTGGTAGACGGCGGGCTGGTAGACGGCGAGCTGGTAGACGGCGGGCTGGTAGATTGCGGGCAGGTAGACGGCGGGCTGGTAGAAGGCGGGCTGGTAGAAGGCGGGCTGGTAGAAGGCGGGCTGGTAGAATGCGGGCAGGTAGACGGCGGACAAGTAGACAGCGGGCTGGTAGACGGCGCTCTGGTAGACGGCGGTCTGGTAGACGGCGGTCTCGTAGGCGGCGGTCTCGTAGGCGGCGGGCTGGTTAAAAGTTGGGCTGGTGGACGGCGGGCAAGTAGAAGGCGGGCTGGTAGATTGCGGGCTTGTAGACGGCGGGCAAGTGGACGGCGGGTGGGTAGACGGCGGGCTGGTAGACTGGCGGGCTGGTAGACGGCGGGCTGTAAGACGGCGGGCAGGTAGACAGCGGGCTGGTAGACGGCGGGTTGGTAGACGGCGGGCTGTAAGACGGCGGGCAGGTAGACAGCGGGCTGATAGACGGCGGGTTGGTAGACGGCGGGCAAGTAGACGGCGGGCAAGTAGACTGCGGGCTGGTAGACGGCGGGCAAGTAGACGGCGGGCAAGTAGACTGCGGGCTGGTAGACGGCGGGCAAGAGGACGGCGGGCTGGTAGGCGGCGGGCGGGTAGATGGCGGGCTGGTAGACGGTGGGCTTGTTGACGGCGGGCTGGTAGACGGCGGGCTGGTAGACGGCGGGCTGTTAGACTGCGGGCTGATAGACGGCGGGCAAGTAAACGGCGGGCAAGTAGATGGCGGGCTGTTAGACGGCGGGCAGGTAGACAGCGGGCTATTAGACGGCGGGCTAGTAGGAAGTGGGCTGGTCGAAACCGTCAAAAAAGTAAAAAATCGTCCAAAAAATAGAAAATCGTCAAAATAGAAAAAAATCGTCCAAAAAGTCGAAAATCGTCAAAAAAATAGAAAATCGTCCAAAAAGTAAAAAAACCGTCAAAAAAGTAGAAAATCGTCCAAAATGTCGAGAAGTGTCCAAAAAGTCGTAAATCATTAAAAAAAAGTAGAAAAAAGAAAAAGTAGACGGCGGGCTGGTAGACGGCGGGCAAGTGGACGGCGGGCTGGTAGATGGCGGGCTGGTAGACGGCGGGCTGGTAGACGGCGGGCTGGTAGAAGGCGGGCTGGTAGAAGAATGGCTGGTAGACAGCGGGCGGTAGTCGGCGGGCTGGTAGACGACGGACAAGTAGACAGCGAACTGGTAGACGGTGCTCTGGTAGACGGCGGTCTGGTAGAATGCGGGCAGGTAGACGGCGGGCAGGTAGACGGCGGGCAGGTAGACGGCGGGCTGGTATACGGCGGGCTTGTAGTCGGCGGGCTGTAGTCGGCGGGCAGGTAGACGGCAGCCTGGTAGACGGCGGGCAAGTACACGGCGGGCTGGTAGACGGCGGTCTGGTAGACTGCGGGCTGGTAGACGGCGGGCTGTTGGACGGTGGGCAGGTAAATAGCGGGCTAGTAGATGGCGGGCTGGTATTGAGTGGGCTGGTCGAAATCGTCAAAAAAGTAAAAAATCGTCCAAAATGTCGAAAATCATCAAAAAAAAGTAGAAAAAAGAAAAAGTAAACGGCGGGCTGGTAGACGGCGGGCTGGTTGACGGCAGGCAAGTGGACGGCGGTCTGGTAGACGGCGGGCAAGTGGACGGCGGGCTGGTATACGGCGGGCAACCGATAATCGCGTTCCGGCAGCCGATAATCGCGTTCCGGCAGCCGATTTGCGTTCCGGCAACCGATAATTGCGTTCCGGCAACAGATAAATACGTTCCGGAAAAAGATAAATACACTGCGGCAGCCGATAATTGCGTTCCGGCAACAGATAAATACGTTTCGTTAGCCGATTATTGCGTTCCGGCAAAAGATAATCACGTTCCGGCAGCCGATAATTGCGTTCCGGCAGCCGATAATTGCGTTCCGGCAACAGATAATTACGTTCCGGCAGCCGATAATAGCGTTCCGGCAAGCGATAATCGCGTTCCGGCAGCCGATAATTGCGTTCTGGCAGCCGATAATTGCGTTCCGGCAGCCGATATTGCGTTCCGGCAGCCGATAATTGCGTTCCGGCAGCCGATAATTGCGTTCCGGCAACAGATAATTACGTTCCGGCAGCCGATAATAGCGTTCCGGCAAGCGATAATCGCGTTCCGGCAGCCGATAATCGCGTTCCGGCAGCCAATTTGCGTTCCGGCAACCGATAATTGCGTTCCGGCAGCCGATATTGCGTTCCGGCAGCCGATATTTCGTTCCGGCAGCCGATAATTGCGTTCCGGCAGCCGATAATTGCGTTCCGGCAACAGATAATTACGTTCCGGCAGCCGATAATAGCGTTCCGGCAAGCGATAATCGCGTTCCGGCAGCCGATAATCGCGTTCCGGCAGCCGATTTGCGTTCCGGCAACCGATAATTGCGTTCCGGCAACAGATAAATACGTTTCGGTAGCCGATTATTGCGTTCCGGCAAAAGATAATCACGTTCCGGCAGCCGATAATTGCGTTCCGGCAGCCGATAATTGCGTTCCTTCAGCCGATATTTGCGTTCCAGCAAAAGATAATCACGTTCCGGCCGCCGATAATTGCGTTCCGGCAGCCGATAATTGCGTTCTGGCAGCCGATAATTGCGTTCAGGCAGCCGATATTGCGTTCCGGCCGCCGATAATTGCGTTCCGGCAGCCGATAATTGCGTTCCGGCAACAGATAATTACGTTCCGGCAGCCGATAATAGCGTTCTGGCAAGCGATAATCGCGTTCCGGCAGCCGATAATCGCGTTCCGGCAGCCGATTTGCGTTCCGGCAACCGATAATTGCGTTCCGGCAACAGATAAATACGTTCCGGCAACAGATAAACACACTCCGGCAGCCGATAATTGCGTTCCGGCAACAGATAAATACGTTTCGGTAGCCGAAAATGCGTTCCGGCAAAAGATGATCACGTTCCGGCAGCCGATAATTGCGTTCCGGCAGCCGATAATTGCGTTCCGGCAAAAGATAATCACGTTCCGGCCGCCGATATTGCGTTCCAGCAGCCGATAATTGCGTTCCGGCAGCCGATAATTGCGTTCCGGCCGCCGATATTGCGTTCCGGCAGCCGATAATTGCGTTCCGGCAACAGATAATTACGTTCCGGCAGCCGATAATAGCGTTCCGGCAAGCGATAATCGCGTTCCGGCAGCCGATAATCGCGTTCTGGCAGCCAATTTGCGTTCCGGCAACCGATAATTGCGTTCCGGCAACAGATAAATACGTTCCGGCAACAGATAATCACGTTCCGGCAGCCGATAATTGCGTTCCGGCAGCCGATATTGCTTTCCGGCAGCCGATATTGCGTTCCAGCAGCCGATATTGCGTTCCGGCAGCCGATAATAGCGTTCCGGCAACCGATAATCGCGTTCCGGCAGCCGATAATCGCGTTCCGGCAGCCGATTTGCGTTCCGGCAACCGATAATTGCGTTCCGGCAACAGATAAATACGTTCCGGAAACAGATAAATACACTGCGGCAGCCGATAATTGCGTTCCGGCAACAGATAAATACGTTTCGGTAGCCGATTATTGCGTTTCGGCAAAAGATAATCACGTTCCGGCAGCCGATAATTGCGTTGCGGCAGCCGATAATTGCGTTCAAGCAGCCGATAATTGCGTTCCGGCAGCCGATATTGCGTTCCGGCAGCCGATAATTGCGTTCCGGCAGCCGATAATTGCGTTCCGGCAACAGATAATTACGTTCCGGCAGCCGATAATAGCGTTCCGGCAAGCGATAATCGCGTTCCGGCAGCCGATAATTGCGTTCTGGCAGCCGATAATTGCGTTCCGGCAGCCGATATTGCGTTCCAGCAGCCGATATTGCGTTCCGGCAGCCGATAATTGCGTTCCGGCAGCCGATAATAGCGTTCCGGCAACCGATAATCGCGTTCCAAAAGCCGATAATCGCGTTCCGGCAGCCGATTTGCGTTCCGGCAACCGATAATTGCGTTCCGGCAACAGATAAATACGTTCCGGAAACAGAGAAATACACTGCGGCAGCCGATAATTGCGTTCCGGCAACAGATAAATACGTTTCGGTAGCCGATTATTGCGTTCCGGCAAAAGATAATCACGTTCCGGCAGCCGATATTTGCGTTCCGGAAGCCGATAATTGCGTTCCTTCAGCCGATATTTGCGTTCCGGCAAAAGATAATCACGTTCCGGCAGTCCATAATTGCGTTCCGGCAGCCGATAATTGCGTTCTGGCAGCCGATAATTGCGTTCCGGCAGCCGATAATAGCGTTCCGGCAAGCGATAATCGCGTTTCGGTAGCCGATTATTGCGTTCCGGCAAAAGATAATCACGTTCCGGCAGCCGATAATTGCGTTCCGGCAGCCGATAATTGCGTTCCTTCAGCCGATATTTGCGTTCCGGCAAAAGATAATCACGTTCCGGCAGTCCATAATTGCGTTCCGGCAGCCGATAATTGCGTTCTGGCAGCCGATAATTGCGTTCCGGCAGCCGATAATTGCGTTCTGGCAGCCGATAATTGCGTTCCGGCAGCCGATATTGCGTTCCGGCAGCCGATAATTGCGTTCCGGCAGCCGATAATTGCGTTCCGGCAACAGATAATTACGTTCCGGCAGCCGATAATAGCGTTCCGGCAACCGATAATCGCGTTCCGGCAGCCGATAATCGCGTTCCGGCAGCCGATTTGCGTTCCGGCAACCGATAATTGCGTTCCGTTAACAGATAAATACGTTCCGGAAACAGATAAATACACTGCGGCAGCCGATAATTGCGTTCCGGCAACAGATAAATACGTTTCGTTAGCCGATTATTGCGTTCCGGCAAAAGATAATCACGTTCCGGCAGCCGATAATTGCGTTCCGGCAGCCGATAATAGCGTTCCGGCAAGCGATAATCGCGTTCCGGCAGCCGATAATTGCGTTCTGGCAGCCGATAATTGCGTTCCGGCAGCCGATATTGCGTTCCGGCAGCCGATAATTGCGTTCCGGCAGCCGATAATTGCGTTCCGGCAACAGATAATTACGTTCCGGCAGCCGATAATAGCGTTCCGGCAAGCGATAATCGCGTTCCGGCAGCCGATAATCGCGTTCCGGCAGCCAATTTGCGTTCCGGCAACCGATAATTGCGTTCCGGCAGCCGATATTGCGTTCCGGCAGCCGATATTTCGTTCCGGCAGCCGATAATTGCGTTCCGGCAGCCGATAATTGCGTTCCGGCAACAGATAATTACGTTCCGGCAGCCGATAATAGCGTTCCGGCAAGCGATAATCGCGTTCCGGCAGCCGATAATCGCGTTCCGGCAGCCGATTTGCGTTCCGGCAACCGATAATTGCGTTCCGGCAACAGATAAATACGTTTCGGTAGCCGATTATTGCGTTCCGGCAAAAGATAATCACGTTCCGGCAGCCGATAATTGCGTTCCGGCAGCCGATAATTGCGTTCCTTCAGCCGATATTTGCGTTCCGGCAAAAGATAATCACGTTCCGGCCGCCGATAATTGCGTTCCGGCAGCCGATAATTGCGTTCTGGCAGCCGATAATTGCGTTCAGGCAGCCGATATTGCGTTCCGGCCGCCGATAATTGCGTTCCGGCAGCCGATAATTGCGTTCCGGCAACAGATAATTACGTTCCGGCAGCCGATAATAGCGTTCTGGCAAGCGATAATCGCGTTCCGGCAGCCGATAATCGCGTTCCGGCAGCCGATTTGCGTTCCGGCAACCGATAATTGCGTTCCGGCAACAGATAAATACGGTCCGGCAACAGATAAACACACTCCGGCAGCCGATAATTGCGTTCCGGCAACAGATAAATACGTTTCGGTAGCCGAAAATGCGTTCCGGCAAAAGATGATCACGTTCCGGCAGCCGATAATTGCGTTCCGGCAGCCGATAATTGCGTTCCGGCAAAAGATAATCACGTTCCGGCCGCCGATATTGCGTTCCAGCAGCCGATAATTGCGTTCCGGCAGCCGATAATTGCGTTCCGGCCGCCGATATTGCGTTCCGGCAGCCGATAATTGCGTTCCGGCAACAGATAATTACGTTCCGGCAGCCGATAATAGCGTTCCGGCAAGCGATAATCGCGTTCCGGCAGCCGATAATCGCGTTCTGGCAGCCAATTTGCGTTCCGGCAACCGATAATTGCGTTCCGGCAACAGATAAATACGTTCCGGCAACAGATAATCACGTTCCGGCAGCCGATAATTGCGTTCCGGCAGCCGATATTGCGTTCCGGCAGCCGATATTGCGTTCCAGCAGCCGATATTGCGTTCCGGCAGCCGATAATAGCGTTCCGGCAACCGATAATCGCGTTCCGGCAGCCGATAATCGCGTTCCGGCAGCCGATTTGCGTTCCGGCAACCGATAATTGCGTTCCGTTAACAGATAAATACGTTCCGGAAACAGATAAATACACTGCGGCAGCCGATAATTGCGTTCCGGCAACAGATAAATACGTTTCGGTAGCCGATTATTGCGTTCCGGCAAAAGATAATCACGTTCCGGCAGCCGATAATTGCGTTCCGGCAGCCGATAATTGCGTTCCTGCAGCCGATATTTGCGTTCCGGCAAAAGATAATCACGTTCCGGCAGCCGATAATTGCGTTCCGGCAGCCGATAATTGCGTTCCGGCAACAGATAATTACGTTCCGGCAGCCGATAATAGCGTTCCGGCAACCGATAATCGCGTTCCGGCAGCCGATAATCGCGTTCCGGCAGCCGATTTGCGTTCCGGCAACCGATAATTGCGTTCCGTTAACAGATAAATACGTTCCGGAAACAGATAAATACACTGCGGCAGCCGATAAATGCGTTCCGGCAACAGATAAATACGTTTCGGTAGCCGATTATTGCGTTCCGGCAAAAGATAATCACGTTCCGGCAGCCGATAATTTCGTTCCGGCAGCCGATAATTGCGTTCCTGCAGCCGATATTTGCGTTCCGGCAAAAGATAATCACGTTCCGGCAGCCGATAATTGCGTTCCGGCAGCCGATAATTGCGTTCTGGCAGCCGATATTGCGTTCCGGCAGCCGATAATTGCGTTCCGGCAGCCGATAATTGCGTTCTGGCAACAGATAATTACGTTCTGGCAGCCGATAATAGCGTTCCGGCAAGCGATAATCGCGTTCCGGCAGCCGATAATCGCGTTCCGGCAGCCAATTTGCGTTCCGGCAACCGATAATTGCGTTCCGGCAACAGATAAATACGTTCCGGCAACAGATAAACACACTCCGGCAGCCGATAATTGCGTTCCGGCAGCCGATATTGCGTTCCGGCAGCCGATATTGCGTTCCGGCAGCCGATATTGCGTTCCGGCAGCCGATAATTGCGTTTTGGCAGCCGATAATTGCGTTCCGGCAACAGATAATTACGTTCCGGCAGCCGATAATAGCGTTCTGGCAAGCGATAATCGCGTTCCGGCAGCCGATAATCGCGTTCCGGCAGCCGATTTGCGTTCCGGCAACCGATATTTGCGTTCCGGCAACAGATAAATACGTTCCGGCAACAGATAAACACACTCCGGCAGCCGATAATTGCGTTCCGGCAACAGATAAATACGTTTCGGTAGCCGAAATTGCGTTCCGGCAAAAGATAATCACGTTCCGGCAGCCGATAATTGCGTTCCGGCAAAAGATAATCACGTTCCGGCAGCCGATAATTGCGTTCCGGCAGCCGATAATTGCGTTCCGGCAGCCGATAATTGCGTTCTGGCAGCCGATAATTGCGTTCCGGCAGCCGATTATGCGTTCCGGCAGCCGATAATTGCGTTCCGGCAGCCGATAATTGCGTTCCGGCAACAGATAATTACGTTCCGGCAGCCGATAATAACGTTCTGGCAAGCGATAATCTCGTTCCGGCAGCCGATAATCGCGTTCCGGCAGCCGATTTGCGTTCCGGCAACCGATAATTGCGTTCCGGCAACAGATAAATACGTTCCGGCAAGCGATAATCGCGTTCCGGCAGCCGATAATCGCGTTCCGGCAGCCGATTTGCGTTCCGGCAACCGATAATTGCATTCCGGCAACAGATAAATACGTTTCGGTAGCCGATTATTGCGTTCCGGCAAAAGATAATCACGTTCCGGCAGCCGATAATTGCGTTCCGGCAGCCGATAATTTCGTTCCTGCAGCCGATATTTGCGTTCCGGCAAAAGATAATCACGTTCCGGCAGCCGATAATTGCGTTCCGGCAGCCGATAATTGCGTTCTGGCAGCCGATAATTGCGTTCCGGCAGCCGATAATTGCGTTCTGGCAGCCGATAATTGCGTTCCGGCAGCCGATATTGCGTTCCGGCAGCCAATAATTGCGTTCCGGCAGCCGATAATTACGTTCCGGCAGCCGATAGTAGCGTTCTGGCAAGCGATAATCGCGTTCCGGCAGCCGATAATCGCGTTCCGGCAGCCGATTTGCGTTCCGGCAACCGATAATTGCGTTTCGGCAACAGATAAATACGTTCCGGCAACAGACAAACACACTCCGGCAGCCGATAATTGCGTTCCGGCAACAGATAAATACGTTTCGGTAGCCGAAATTGCGTTCCGGCAAAAGATAATCACGTTCCGGCAGCCGATAATTGCGTTCCGGCAAAAGATAATCACGTTCCGGCAGCCGATAATTGCGTTCCGGCAGCCGATAATTGCGTTCCGGCAAAAGATAATCACGTTCCGGCCGCCGATATTGCGTTCCAGCAGCCGATAATTGCGTTCCGGCAGCCGATATTGCGTTCCGGCAGCCGATAATTGCGTTCCGGCAGCCGATAATAGCGTTCCGGCAACCGATAATCGCGTTCCGGCAGCCGATAATCGCGTTCCGGCAGCCGATTTGCGTTCCGGCAACCGATAATTGCGTTCCGGCAACAGATAAATACGTTCCGGAAACAGATAAATACACTGCGGCAGCCGATAATTGCGTTCCGGCAACAGATAATCACGTTCCGGCAGCCGATAATTGCGTTCCGGCAGCCGATAATTGCGTTCTGGCAGCCGATAATTACGTTCCGGCAAAAGATAATCACACTCCGGCAGCCGATAATTGCGTTCCGGCAGCCGATATTTGCGTTCTGGCAGCCGATAATTGCGTTCCGGCAGCCGATTTTGCGTTCCGGCAGCTGATAATTGCGTTCCGGCAACAGATAATTACGTTCCGGCAGCCGATAATAGCGTTCCTGCAGCCGATAATTGCGTTCCGGCAAAAGATAATCACGTTCCGGCAGCCGATAATCGCGTTCCGGCAGCCGATATTGCGTTCCGGCAAAAGATAATCACGTACCGGCAGCCGATAATTGCGTTCCGGCAGTCGATAATCGCGTTCCGGCAGCCGATAATCGCGTTCCAGCAGCCGATAATCGCGTTCCGGCAGCCGATTTTCGTTCCGGCAACCGATAATTGCGTTCCGGCAACAGATAAACACACTCCGGCAGCCGATAATTGCGTTCCGGCAACAGATAAATACGTTTCGGTAGCCGATAATTGCGTTCCGGCAGCTGATAATTGCGTTCCTGCAGCCGATATTTGCGTTCCGGCAGCCGATAATTGCGTTCCGGCAACAGATAATTACGTTCCGGCAGCCGATAATAGCGTTCCTGCAGCCGATAATTGCGTTCCGGCAAAAGATAATCACGTTCCGGCAGCCGATAATTGCGTTCCGGCAGCCGATAATTGCGTTCCTGCAGCCGATATTTGCGTTCCGGCAAAAGAAAATTGCGTTCCGGCAGCCGATAATTGCGTTCTGGCAGCCGATAATTGCGTTCCGGCAGCCGATAATTGCGTTCCGGCAACAGATAATTACGTTCCGGCAGCCGATAATAGCGTTCCGGCAGCCGATAATTGCGTTCCGGCAACCGACAATCGCGTTCCGGCAGCCGATATTTGCGTTCCGGCAAAAGATAATCACGTTCCGGCCGCCGATAATTGCGTTCCTGCATCCATTAATTGCGTTCCGGCAAAAGATAATCATGTTCCTGCAGCCGATAATTGCGTTCCGGCAACTGATGATTGCGTTCCGGCAGCCGATAATTGCGTTCCGGCAGCCGATGATCGCGTACCGGCAGCCGATAATTGCGTTCCGGCAGCCGATAATTGCGTTCCGGCAACCGATAATAGCGTTCCGGCAACCGATAATCGCGTTCCGGCAGCCGATAATTGCGTTCCGGCAACCGATAATCGCGTTCCGGTAGCCGATAATTACGTTCCGGCAACCGATAATCGCGTTCTGGCAGCCAATTATCGCGTTCCGGTAGCCGATAATTGCGTTCCGGCAAAAGATAATCACGTTCCGGCAGCCGATAATTGCGTTCCGGCAGCCGATAATTGCGTTCCTGCAGCCGATATTTGCGTTCCGGCAACGTATAAATACGTTCCGGCAGCCGATAATAGCGTTCTTGCAGCCGATAATTGCGTTCCGGCAAAAGATAATCACGTTCCGGCAGCCGATAATTGCGTTCTTGCAACAGATAATCACGTTCCGGCAGCCGATAATTGCGTTCCGGCAGCCGATATTGCGTTCCGGCAGCCGATATTGCGTTCCAGCAGCCGATATTGCGTTCCGGCAGCCGATAATTGCGTTCCGGCAGCCGATAATGGCGTTCCGGCAGCCGATAATAGCGTTCCGGCAACCGATAATCGCGTTCCGGCAGCCGATAATCGCGTTCCGGAAACAGATAAATACACTCCGGCAGCCGATAATTGCGTTCCGGCAACAGATAAATACGTTTCGGTAGCCGATTATTGCGTTCCGGCAAAAGATAATCACGTTCCGGCAGCCGATAATTGCGTTCCGGCAGCCGATAATTGCGTTCCGGCAAAAGATAATCACGTTCCGGCAGCCGATAATTGCGTTCCGGCAGCCGATAATTGCGTTCCGGCAGCCGATAATTGCGTTCCTGCAGCCGATATTTGCGTTCCGGCAACGTATAAATACGTTCCGGCAGCCGATAATAGCGTTCTTGCAGCCGATAATCGCGTTCCGGCAAAAGATAATCACGTTCCGGCAGCCGATAATTGCGTTCTTGCAACAGATAATCACGTTCCGGCAGCCGATAATTGCGTTCCTGCAGCCGATATTTGCGTTCCGGCAAAAGATAATTGCGTTCCGGCAGCCGATAATTGCGTTCTGGCAGCCGATAATTGCGTTCCGGCAGCCGATAATTGCGTTCCGGCAGCCGATAATAGCGTTCCGGCAACCGATAATCGCGTTCCGGCAGCCGATAATCGCGTTCCGGCAGCCGATTTGCGTTCCGGCAACCGATAATTGCGTTCCGGCAACAGATAAATACGTTCCGGAAACAGATAAATACACTCCGGCAGCCGATAATTGCGTTCCGGCAACAGATAAATACGTTTCGGTAGCCGATTATTGCGTTCCGGCAAAAGATAATCACGTTCCGGCAGCCGATAATTGCGTTCCTGCAGCCGATATTTGCGTTCCGGCAAAAGATAATCACGTTCCGGCAGCCGATAATTGCGTTCCGGCAGCCGATAATTGCGTTCTGGCAGCCGATAATTGCGTTCCGGCAGCCGATATTGCGTTCCGGCAGCCGATAATTGCGTTCCGGCAGCCGATAATTGCGTTCCGGCAACAGATAATTACGTTCCGGCAGCCGATAATAGCGTTCCGGCAAGCGATAATCGCGTTCCGGCAGCCGATAATCGCGTTCCGGCAGCCGATTTGCGTTCCGGCAACCGATAATTGCGTTCCGGCAACAGATAAATACGTTCCGGCAACAGATAAACACACTCCGGCAGCCGATAATTGCGTTCTTGCAGCCGATATTGCGTTCCGGCAGCCGATATTGCGTTCCGGCAGCCGATATTGCGTTCCGGCAGCCGATAATTGCGTTCCGGCAGCCGATAATTGCGTTCCGGCAGCCGATAATTGCGTTCCGGCAACAGATAATTACGTTCCGGCAGCCGATAATAGCGTTCCGGCAAGCGATAATCGCGTTCCGGCAGCCGATAATCGCGTTCCGGCAGCCGATTTGCGTTCCGGCAACCGATAATTGCGTTCCGGCAACAGATAAATACGTTCCGGCAACAGATAAACACACTCCGGCAGCCGATAATTGCGTTCCGGCAACAGATAAATACGTTTCGGTAGCCGAAATTGCGTTCCGGCAAAAGATAATCACGTTCCGGCAGCCGATAATTGCGTTCCGGCAAAAGATAATCACGTTCCGGCAGCCGATAATTGCGTTCCGGCAGCCGATAATTGCGTTCCTGCAGCCGATATTTGCGTTCCGGCAAAAGATAATTTCGTTCCGGCAGCCGATAATTGCGTTCTGGCAGCCGATAATTGCGTTCCGGCAGCCGATATTGCGTTCCGGCAGCCGATATTGCGTTCCGGCAGCCGATATTGCGTTCCGGCAGCCGATAATTGCGTTCTGGCAGCCGATAATTGCGTTCCGGCAGCCGATATTGCGTTCCGGCAGCCGATATTGCGTTCCGGCAGCCGATATTGCGTTCCGGCAGCCGATAATTGCGTTCCGGCAGCCGATATTGCGTTCCGGCAGCCGATAATTGCGTTCCGGCAGCCGATAATTGCGTTCCGGCAACAGATAGTTACGTTCCGGCAGCCGATAATAGCGTTCCTGCAGCCGATTATTGCGTTCCGGCAAAAGATAATCACGTTCCGGCAGCCGATATTTGCGTTCCTGCAGCCGATTATTGCGTTCCGGCAAAAGATAATCACGTACCGGCAGCCGATAATTGCGTTCTGGCAGCCGATAATCGCGTTCCGGCAGCCGATATTTACGTTCCGGCAAAAGATAATCACGTTCCGGCAGCCGATAATTGCTTTCCGGCAGCCGATATTTGCGTTCTGGCAGCCGATAATTGCGTTCCGGCAGCCGATTTTGCGTTCCGGCAGCTGATAATTGCATTCCGGCAACAGATAATTACGTTCCGGCAGCCGATAATAGCGTTCCTGCAGCCGATAATTGCGTTCCGGCAAAAGATAATCACGTTCCGGCAGCCGATAATTGCGTTCCTGCAGCCGATTATTGCGTTCCGGCAAAAGATAATCACGTACCGGCAGCCGACAATTGCGTTCCGGCAGCCGATAATCGCGTTCCGGCAGCCGATAATTGCGTTCCGGCAACTGATGATTGCGTTCCGGCAGCCGATAATTGCGTTCCGGCAACTGATGATTGCGTTCCGGCAGCTGATAATTGCGTTCCGGCAGCCGATGATCGCGTACCGGCAGCCGATAATTGCGTTCCGGCAACCGATAATTGCGTTCTGGCAACCGATAATTGCGTTCCGGCAGCCGATAATTGCGTTCCGGCAACAGATAAATACGTTCCGGCAGCTGATAATAGCGTTCCTGCAGCCGATAATTGCGTTCCGGCAAACGATAATCACGCTCCGGCAGCCGATAATTGCTTTCTGGCAACCGATAATTGCGTTCCGGCAGCCGATAATTGTGTTCCGGCAGCCGACAATTGCGTTCCGGCAACCGATAATCGCGTTCCGGCAGCCGATATTGCGTTCCGGCAGCCGATATTGCATTCCGGCAACCGATAATCGCGTTCCGGCAGCCGATGATTGCGTTCCGGCAACCGATAATCGCGTTCCGGCAGCCGATATTCGCGTTCCGGCGCGTTCCGGCAGCTGATAATCGCGTTCCGGCAGCCGATATGCGTGTTTCGGCAGCTGATAATCGCGTTCCGGCAGCCGACAATTGCGTTCCGGCAACAGATAATCGCGTTCCGGCAACCGATAATCGTGTTCCGGCAACCGATAATCGCGTTCCGCCAGCCGATAATTGCGTTCCGGCAGCCGATATTGCGTTCCGGCAGCCGATATTGCGTTTCCGCAACCGATAATTGCGTTCCGGCAACCGATAATCGCGTTCCGGCAGCTGATAATCCGTTCCGGAAGCCAATAATTGCGTTCCGGCAGCCGTTAATCGCGTTCCGGCAGCCGATATTGCGTTCTGGCAGCCCATATTGCGTTCGGCAACCGGTTATCGCGTTCCGGCAGCCGATAATTGCGTTCCGGCAGCCGATATTGCGTTCCGGCAGCCGATATTGCGTTCCCGCAACCGATAATCGCGTTCCGGCAGCCGATAATCCGTTCCGGCAGCCGATAATCCGTTCCGGCAGCCGATAATCGCGTTCCGGAAGCCGATAATTGCGTTCTGGCAGCCGATAATCAACTCCTTGAAGTCCCTGACAGAATCAAATTTGGTATTAAACAGGACGATCACTGAGACAAATAAAAAAATTATGGACCAGACCGAGCGATTGGATAGCGTGATAGTAAGACTGAACGAGTTGGAAAATGAAAACAAAAAATTAAAAAGTGAGAATGAGGAATTAAGAATGAAGTTAGACGACCAGGAGCAGTGCAGTCGGCGGAACTGTATTGAAATTCACGGTTTACCTGAAACACGTAGAGAAAGCACGGCGACGGAGGTAGTTAAGATCGGTCGTGCAATAGGCATGGACATCAAGCCGGAAATGATAGATAACTGTCACAGACTAGGTCGCAACAGCGATACTTCTCCGGCTAATAGGGGAATTATTGTCAAATTTGTACGTAATTTTGACAAATCAAACTTCCTGCGATGCCGAAAAGTAAAGCGGAATTTGAGCACCAAGGACCTAGGACTACCGACGCCAGTAAGCAACATCTACGTGAATGAGAACCTGACGCAGTACCGTCGCGCGTTATTGTCAGCCGCCCGGAAGCTGAGGACCTCCTGCAACGTCATGTATGTATGTATGGACAAGGAATGGCATACACAAAAATATTTATAATTCAGAATTATTTGACAATAGATACATATGTCATCGTTCCGATAGACAAGACGGAAGAAGGGGCGGAGGTGTGCTGGTCGCTGTCCATACACGTTGGAAGTCTGTTGATATTACTAGACCTGTTTCCCCGATCGAGTATATACTGATTAAATTGTACAATGATAGGAAAACAATGTTTATTTGTTGTGTTTACTTTCCGCCAAGAACTACATGTGATCAGTATAAACTCTTTTTTGATATATTAGATTCTTATTCAGATGTTATCACAAATGATATAGTAATAGTGGTCTATTTCAATCTAGATGTAAACCCAGAATTACTCACTGGCTCTGTACATTGTGATAATGCAACATTACAATTTATATATAATATCAACTTTTACAACCTGAGGAGTTTGAATAATATTTGTAACCCATACAATAAAACTTGTCGATAAAAATAGATCTTGTCTTGACCAATATTCCTAGTTTAACGGTAGAAAAGAGTACAGATCCAATATTAGCTGAAGACATTTATCATCCAGCACTACTACTTTACAACCATTTTACCTTAATTACAGTTAAACAGGGACAGGAAACTAATAAAAAATATAATTTTAAAAGCGCAGATTTTTTAAAACTTTACACTACACTAATACCCTTTTCACACTAGATCTTTAAGATCGGATGTTTAAGTGAATGGATCTTTAAACGCTAATGTGAAACCGTACGGCCTCGTCTAAACACGACCGATGTTTAAGACAGAGATCTGCGTCTTAAACTTCGCCCGCATTGCCAACTTAATTCCCATTATAAAAAAATACTCCTTGAATTTGTGCTTCTCTTCTTTTATCTATGTTCAGCTGTTATCATTTTATATATCGAGGTTATGAGATGATTATTTGCGTTATTATTTAAATAAATATAAAAAATAAACTTCTCCTAACCTCGATATACAAAATAATGACAGAATAAATTCAAACGATATGAAATTATGTTGGCAATACATACTAGCTTTACATGGAGATTTCTTCTTCAAATTAAACATCAAGTGTGAAAGCAAACCGATATTAAACATCGATGATGTTTAAGTTCAATCGTCTTAAAGATCTAGTGTGAAAAGGGTATTAGTAGTATAAATTGGGGTTTCCTAGATAACTGTAATGATGTCGACATAGCGGTGTATAAATTTTATGACGTATTGTATAATGTTCTTGATGAGTGCGTTCCTGTTATGAAACCGCGCAGGAACTACTACCCTTCTTGGTTCACACCTGAGATAAAGTCACTTATAAAAGCAAAGAGGTATCACCATAAAAAAATAAAACAAGGCCATGGTGATGTGAACTACCACAAAATTATGTTTTCTGAAAAACGAAAATCTTTAAAACATTTAATTAAACAGGAACGTCAGAAATATGTTGAGTAAAAAGTAGAAATAGATCAGAAGTGGTCTCATGTATTGTTAAAGATGACAATACTATTCTTGATGATAGTTCACAGATAGCTCAGGCTTTTGCATCCTATTTTTCCTCGGTTTATAGTGATGATGTCGATTGTGAGAACGTAGGGAGTGTGGATGTAATGTATAATCTTGGTAGCTTGAACATCAAAAGAGTTACATTGGCTGATGTTGAGTGGTCAATAAAGAAGTTAAAACCAAAGAAATCTTCTGGACCTGATCAATTACCGCCCTATGTACTAAAGGGTTGTGGTGATATTTTGGCTCATCCACTTCGAATAATCTTTCAAAAATCTTTAGATATGAATAATTTTCCCTCGAGGTGGAAGATGTCCAAAATATGCGCTATCCATAAGAGTGGTGATAAAAAACTAGATAAAATTACAGACCTGTGTCTATTCTCTCTGCCCCAGCCAAGGTATTTGAACAAATTATTTACAAATATCTGTTTGAACATGTGTCATCTGCCATCAGCAGTAAACAGCATGGTTTTATGCCGCGACGATCAACAGTTACAAACTTGCTATCTGTAACTGATTATATAGCTTCTTGTCTAGATCAGGGGGTTCAAGTGGATGCTGTGTATCTTGATATGACTAAAGTGTTTGACAAAATAAAGTACGATCATCTGCTCAAAGAATTAAATAAGTTTGGACTTTCTGCCAATACTTGCACTTGGTTCGACACCTACTTGCATGGCCGTTTACAATATGTTGAATTTGGTGGTTGCAGGTCAAATAATTACTCGTCCACCAGTGGCGTGCCACAGGGAAGTAATTTAGGGCCTTTACTGTTTCTTCTTGTGGTCAATAACATTCCAAACATTGTGAACAGTTGCGAGTGTGAAATGTTTGCTGATGACATAAAAATATATTGCAAAATTACTAACATGTCGCACTGCAATGAGTTGCAAAACGATCTTGCCAAAATATGCGAGTGGAGTGAGGCCACTGGTTTAGCATTCAATACCTCAAAATGCAAAGTTGTGAGCTATACGAGAAAACGTGAGGCTATTGAGTACAGTTTTACCATGAATGGCTGCACTGTACCACGAACAGATACGATTAGAGATCTTGGTGTTATATTTGACTCACAGATGACTTTTCAGCACCATATTAAACATGTTGTGAATAATGCTATGAAAAAAATCGGGCTTGTGCTTCGATTAACCAAAGGCTTTCGTCACAGTCAAACGTACACCATACTCTTCAACTCCTTGGTACGACCTGCTCTGGAATATGGCTCGGTGATATGGTCACCATATCACAGTAAATATATTAATAGCATTGAGATTGTCCAATCGCGATATTATTGTTAATTGCGTTCCGGCAGCCGATTATCGCGTTCCGGCCGCCGATAATTGCGTTCCGGCAGCCAATATTGCGTTCCGGCAGCCGATAATTGCGTTCCGGCAGCCGATAATTGCGTTCCGGCAACTGATAATCGCGTTCCGGCAGCCGATAATTGCGTTCTGGCAATCAATAATCGCGTTCCGGCAGCCGATAATTGATTTCCGGCAGCCGATAATCGCGTTCCGGCAGCCGATAATTGCGTTCCGGCAACCGATATACGCGTTCCGGCAGCCGATAATGGCGTTTCGGTAGCCGATAACTGCGTTCCGGCAACCGATAATTGCGTTCCGGCAGCCGATAATCGCGTTCCGGCAGCCGAAAATTGCGTTCCGGCAGCCGATAATTGCGTTCCGGCAACCGATAATCACGTTCCGGCAGACGATAATTGCGTTCCGGCAGCCGATAATTGCGTTCCGGCAGCCGATAATTGCGTTCCGGCAGCCGATAATTGCGTTCCGGCAGCCGATAATTGCGTTCCGGCAGCCGAAAGTTGCGTTCCGGCAACCGATTTGGCAAAAATTTGCAAACCTGTACAAATATTTGTGAAATTTTGGCAACAATTGGCACTCCTGATCAAAAATTGGTGAAATTTTGGCTTAAATTGGCAGTCCTGTAAAAAATTTGGAAAATTTTTGCGAAAATGCTGATCTTCGTGAATATCTGTGAAATTTTGGCAAAAAATAGCAAAACAAATTGGCAAGAATTTACAAATTTGAGCAAAATATTGTGAAATTTGGCTAAAATTGGAAGATCTGGGCAAAAATTTGTGAAATCTTAACTAACATTGGCGGAACTTTCAGACTTTTGTGAGGCTGGTAGACGGTGGGCTGGTAGACGGCGGGTTGGTAGACGGCGGGCTGTTAGACGGCGGGCAGATAGAAGGCGGGCTGGTAGACGGCGGGCAAGTGGACGGCAGGCTGGTAGACGTCGGGCTGGTAGACGTCGGGCTGGTAGACGGCGGGCTAGTGGACAGCGGGAGGGTAGACGGCGGGTTGGTAGACGGCGGGCTGGTAGAAGGCGGGCTGGTAGACGGCGGGCAAGTGGACGGCGGGCTGGTAGACAGCGGGCTGGTAGATGGAAGGCTGGTAAACGGCGAGCTAGTAGACGGTGGGCTGGTAGACGGCGGGCAAGTAGACGGCGGGCTGTTAGACTGCGGGCAGGTAGACAGCGGGCTAGTAGACGGCGGGCTGGTAGGGAGTGGGCTGGTCGAAATCGTCAAAAAAGTAAAAAATCGTCCAAAGAATAGAAAATCGTCAAAAATGAAGAAAATCGTCCAAAAAGTCGAAAATCGTAAAAAAGGTAGAAAATCGTCGAAAAAGTTGAAAATCGTCAAAAAAGTAGAAAATCGTCCAAAAAGTAGAAAACCGTCAAAAAAGTAGAAAATCGTCCAAAAAGTCGAATATCGTACCAAAAGTCAAAATCGACAAAAAAAAAAGTGAAAAAAGTAGAAAATTACGAGACGGCCATATTTTGGACTGTATAAGGCAAACTTTTTTTTTTCAAAAATTGAAATAAGAAAAATATGTTTATATATTTCAAAAACTCAAAAAGGTAGGGGGACCTGCGGTTGGAATTTTAGAATTTCTAAGGTCTGAATTATGGTAAAGGCAAACTTTAAAACATATCCTAAATAATTTTTTTTTTTGTAAAATTCTATATCGAAACCAGAACTCGTACGAGATTAATTTTTGAGCAGATTTCGTGTCTGGATAATATTTCAGTTATTGTGTTTTTGACAAGATTAATTATTTTTTTAATTCAAGGCTAATTTATGGCTAATATTATCGGGTTGTGTTTAACATATTTTATCTTCAACTCCCCAAGCAGCGCCGTGTAACCTGCTGGTCCTGTGGGGGGGGCAGGTCCGTCGGCTGCCCCTAGGCTGCGCCACGGGTTGTGTTTAACAATTTTCATCTTCAACTCCCCGAGCAGCGCCGTGTAACCTGCTGGTCCTGAGGGGGGGGAGCAGCTCCGTCGGTCGCCCCTTGGCTGCGCCACTGGTTGTGTTTAACAAATTTTATCTTAAACTGCCCGAGCAGCGCCGTGTAACCTGCTGGTCCTGGGGGAGGGGGGCAGGTCCGTCGGCCGGCCCTTGGCTGCGCGTCTGGTTGTGTTTAACAAATTTTATCTTCAACTCCCCGAGCAGCGCTGTGTAACCTGCTGGTCCTGGGGGGGGGGAGCAGCTCCGTCGGTCGCCCCTTGGCTGCGCCACTGGTTGTGTTTAACAAATTTTATTTTCAACTCCCCGAGTAGCGCCGTGTAACCTGCTGGTCCTGGGGAGGGGGGGGGGGGAGCAGCTCCGTCGGTCGCCCCTTGGCTGCGCCACTGGTTGTGTTTAACAAATTTTATTTTCAACTCCCCGAGCAGCGCCGTGTAACCTGCTGGTCCTGGGGGGGGGAGCTCCGTCGGTCGCCCCTTGGCTGCGCCACTGGTTGTGTTTAGCAAATTTTATTTTCAACTCCCCGAGCAGCGCCGTGTAACCTGCTGGTCCTGGGGAGGGGGGGGAGCAGCTCCGTCGGTCGCCCCTTGGCTGCGCCACTGGTTGTGTTTAACAAATTTTATTTTCAACTCCCCGAGCAGCGCCGTGTAACCTGCTGGTCCTGGGGGGGGGAGCTCCGTCGGTCGCCCCCGGCGCAGCGCCACTGGTTGTGTTTAACAAATTTTATCTTCAACTCCCCGAGCAGTTATCATTTGAAAATGAGCGATTATCATTTAACTGCAATTTTTATGTAAATAAAACCTGACGTCGGCACAAGGGCTGCTCGAGGCAGTTTGAGCTTTAGAGTGGTCTGACGTCATTCAAAATCAAAATTTTCAAAATTTTACTTAAGACATTACGCTCACTGTATAAGGGCGAATTGACATCAGCATGCGCTGACCTATGTTATGTTATCTTAGTTAAGGACATTTTTCCGTCATATATAAGTTCAATTTTGAAAATGAGCGGTTGTCATTTGACTGCAATTTTCATTTAAGTAAGACCTGACGTCAGCACAAGGGCTGCTCGAGGCAGCTTTAGCCTTAGAGTGGATTGACGTCAGTCAAAATCAAAATTTTCAAAATTTTACTTAAAACATTACGCTCACTGTATAAGGGCGAATTTACATCAGCATGTGCTGATCAATGTTATGTTATCTTAGTTAAGGACATATTTCCGTTATATACAAGTTCAATTTTGAAAATGTGCGGTTGTCTTTTAACGGCAACTTTTATTTAAGTAAGACCTGACGTCGGCACAAAGGCTGCTCAAGGCAGTTTTAGCCATATAGTGGTTTGACGGCTTACAGACAAAATCAAAATTTTCAAAATTGTACTTATGATATTGCTCTTACTGTATAAAGGCGAAGTAACATCAGCATGTACTAACCCAGTGGTTCCCAACCGGGGATGCCGGCACCCCCAGGGGTGCCGTGTGAAGTATTCATGCGATTATCTTTTTTTTGCTCTTCACTTTTTATTTTGATCCATTTGATATATAAATATATCTCAACTGAAAAAATCTTAACACATATTTTATGGGGGTGCGGGAGCTTATTTTCACATTCAAAGGGGGTGCTCACCACAAAAAAAGTTGTGAACCACTCTGCTAACCTATATTATGTTTTCTTATTTTAGGACATATTTACGTTAGATATAAGTTCAATTTTGAAAACGGGTTATGATGAATTTGAGGGAAATTTGACGTCAGTACAACCTCATAAGTGACCATTCCGGTCGTCCGTCAGACCAAGCGTGAAACTTTTCTGTACCACAGACTTCAATTAATTTTCTGAATTTCTAGCTCCTGTCCTTGGTTGACTTAGTGAGTTTAAAATTTCTACTTTCTCGTGTCCTCACGTGATTTTATGGATTTTAACTGTCATCGGTCTTCGAGTAAGTTTTTTTATAGCTCTTTTTTTGCAAATGAATTTTTGAAATTCTGTCTTGCTCTTCGCGGGACTGCTTTACTATTATTATAGTAAGCTTGTACCTAGGTGGCCCTCCCACCTAAGAGTTAGTTCTGGGTGCGCGCCTAGTACTGATACAGGGTAATAATGATGCGGCAATGGGCTGGATACCACTTAAATTTGTTGGTTCACATTTTCTTTCCATACATAGCGCCGGATGAAGGCGTCACTTTTTTTAGAAGTGTCTGGGCTTCGTATTAATACAACTCAGCTTTTGCTGCTTTATTTTTATATTATAGTAGAAATAAAAAAGAAATAATACAAATTATGTATTGTTTAATTTTTTACATACAAAACCATTATTAAAAAGTGTGCGTTTTTGATTTTAGGTCTGTTCCGGATGCCAGGATCAATTTTGGATTTGCTTTAGAGGTTTTTGATAGTTCTTCCCTTAAACGAAGTAGCTCAGTCAGGCGTGAAAACAGTTTAAAATGCCTTTGTTTAGGTTTTAGAATATATTATTTAGATTAACAATATTGTTTTTATATCGTGTTATCGCCCTAGCGGCGCAAATGTTAATGTATTTCTAGACAGATTATGTGACATTTTAAATACTTTTTATCTTAAGGACAATATTGTTATAGGTGGAGATTTTAACATTGATCTCATGAACGATGACATAAATAAAAAATCCTTTATTAATATATTACAGTCATACAAATTAATGACTACAATTAAGACACCAACGCGAATAGTTATTGATTCTAAAACATGCATTGACAATTTTATTTTATCTGAAAATTTACTCTTCAACAGTGTAGATGTAAGAGAATTTGGACTATCCGATCATACAAGTCAATCAATTACCATCTATGTAGAAAACAGTTCCTTCAGACAGCCAATACAGAAGGAAATAACTGACTTTTCCACAAAAAACAAAATAAAATTCTACCAGTATTTAGAAACCCAAACCTGGGATAAAGTACTTTCCCAAGATTGCACCCAAAAAGCATTTGATTGTTTCAGCAATATTCTTCTGTATTACCATAATATATGTTTTCCTAAAAAACTGATTACAGATAAACACAGCGGTAGAAACGGGCTTCCTTGGTTAACAGAAGAGGCGTGTGAGTTAAAAAAGAAAGTAAGTGCCTATCGCGAACTATCGCAGAGATACCCCATTTTTAAAGAAATTTTCATTTCCACAAACCATGATTACAGTAAATTATTAAAAAAACTAAAGATTGAACATAATGACAATCTAATTAATAACTCGACCAATAAACATAAAACAGCTTGGAATATAATAAATAAAACTAGACAAAACTATTCAGAAAATAACTCCTCTTTAATGTTTGAATGTGACAGCACAGATATAGACTTATCTAATAAATTCAACAACTACTTTACATCAGTAGCTACAAATATGAGTGCAAACTTTGACACAAATATCGATCACCAATACACAGAGTCAAAAATTCCAATAAACGTAAATACATTTTTCTTAAAACCCGTCACAGAACATGACATAATGCAGGCTATAACAAATCTAAAAAATTCTTCTGCTGTAAGTGCTGATAAACTATCGAATAACTTAATAAAACTTTGTAAGAACCTTATAACTATTCCCCTAACACACATAATAAATTTATCTTTCCAACAAGCAATATTTCCTAAAAAACTAAAAATGCCCTAGTTAAGCCACTCTATAAAAAGGGTGACAAATCCTCATTCAACAACTACAGGCCTAGCACTCTAATTTCACCTTTATCAAAAGGTATAGAATCAATCGTAAACAAACAGTTACTTTCCTTCCTATCAAATTTTAAAATTCTTCCAGAAACACAACATGGTTTCGTAAAAAATAAATCTGTTGATACAGCCCTTTTTAACTTCGTTAGTGAAATATTAAACACATTAGATGCCAACAGCAAAGCATTAGGAATTTTTTTAGACTTGAGTAAAGCCTTTAACTGCATTCATCATGATATTTTATTCATGAAAATGGAGCGATACGGAATAAGAGGAATCGCATTAGACTGGATCAAATCTTACCTTACTGACAGAACCCAATTCGCCTCATAGACATTAAAAACAAGTCACATTTTTCCGACAAAAAGTCTGTTACCCTAAGTGCCCCACAAGGAAGTGTCTTGGCTTCTACTCTATTTTTAATTTCGCAAGTGACTTACCTAATTATTTTACAAATATGACAAACTTAACCGTGACTTCATTTGCTGACGACAATAGTTTCCTTACTCGATGTAAAAACACGACAGATATTGAAACCTCCTTTAATGACGTAATGAAAATAGCATCCACATGGGCAAATAAAAATAAATTAACCTTAAATATTGATAAGACATCCTGTGTAGTCTTCAAAACACCACAAAATAAATTCATTCCGCCCAAGCAATTAAATTTTGAAAATCAAAAAGTAAAAATATCAGATACCTCACTCGTACTGGGACTAACGCTAAACAAAAACATTAACTGGACAGACCACATCGATAAACTGTGTAGAAGGTTGTGCTCATGTTTATTCCTCCTAAGGTCGTTGAAACTGAATTGTAGCATCAAAGTGTTAAAGAATGTATACTTTTCATGCTTCCACTCACATTTAAAGTACAATATTATCCACTGGGGCCAATCGACTAATTGCAAACAAGTATTTCGTTTCCAAAAGTCAGAAATACGAGTCCTTCAATCGTTGAACTCCAGAGACTCATGCAAGAAATATTTCACCTAACTTAACATATTAACTCAACCAGCAGAATATATTCTATCTCTTTGTATGTTCGTCTACAAAAACAAACAACTGTTCCTAAAAATCGAACATTCTCATAACACAAGGAACAAAGAGGCACTAGTCCCAAGGCCACACAATTTAACCTGTTACCAAAGAGGTGCCCATTTCAATTGCTGTAAATACTATAATGCGCTTCCTGATGAAATAAAGTTGTCAAAAAATGCACTCATCTTCAAGACCAATGTTAAAAAATACCTAATTGAAAGAGAATTGTATGACGTTAAGGATTTTTTTAGATAATTTCCATATTTATTGTTTATTACTGTTTATTTATTTATTTATTTATTTATTTATTTTTTTTTTTCACTGTCCATATCTCTAATGTTTTAAATAGTTTCTTATATTATTATGTATTGACTTTCTTTTCATGTAATAATATTATTGTTGTACATTGATATTTTGTAATATATATGTACATGAAAGACAAGAATGAAATTAAAACTATGGCCATGTGGTCGAAAGACTAACGGCCAATATAATAAAATATAAAAAAAAAAAAAACTAAAACTAAAAACTAAACTAAAACTATTATAGCTCTGCCTTGGTAGAGGTGTGAGGGTTGTGTTCAATACCAGTGCTTCTCAACCCAAATATTACCACCTATCGATAAAATATTTATTTTTTTAGGCGAAACGGTGAAAATATCTTTTTGAATATAATTTCTATTATATTTATTTATTGTCTTATAAAACGACGAGACTTTAATTCGGACGTGCCCATGTCGTAGAGCTTTATCTTATTGGTGTCGGGCCAAATAAGTTTATAAAAATTTGTAATTTCCTGATCAAGTTTTATTAGTCGTATATCGATTGTCAACTTTCACGGATCGATTAGATTTTGTCGCTGACCGCCGGTTAAAAAATCCCTTGCCAGCCTAGTGCTGTAAATTCCTACATGGCACGTCCTCCAAAATTATTTTCCATCCAATATAATCTCTAATCTTTCTGCTTAGTCTGTTTTAGCTGGTTCTAAAGTCAACGCCTACGCAGAGATCAGAAGGAAGAACACTTGCCAATCAAATTAAGTCTTCGATTAGTGAAATGCTACATCTTCCCAGTAGTATGGTTTGGTGTTGAGGCCTGCACTGCCACTGAATAGTTAAGATGTCTTAGAAATGAGAATTTACAGAAGAAAATTGTACATTTTGTGGACCAGCAGAACGGATAACGAAGAAGGCCTTATCAAGATGAAAACAAATTCACAGCGTATGTTCCAAATTAAAGGGAGAATATGAATATCGTGGCCAATTTATGCCCAATAATAAAAACAATCCACAGTTAATTATGAAAGGAAACAAATAGCAATAGATCGGCATGAAGGCTCAAACATCATGGTTAGGGGATTTGAGAGAATGGTTTGAAATATCCAACACTTTGGAGTGGCCAACCTTTAAAGTGGGATGAATCCAGTGAATATCCCCCGAAAAACTTCTCGACGAAGACCGACTTTTTGACACAAAAAGTAATCGACTACATATAGGCGAATACAAGGAAAATTTTAAAGATGCTGCTTACTAAAATTAGGCAGAATATTGGAAAATTATTCGGAGAACAACAGATTCATCCTTTATATACATTTTTAATAATAAATGTAAACATATGTAACACTGAACTACTGTATTCTTTTCAGGTTTTTAAGTTCTTTATTTATGTTAACATGGATTTAGTACTATTACAGACTTTTGACACAAAATAGAAATCGACTACAAAGAGTCGAATACAAGGAAAGATTTAAGGATGCTGCTGACTGAAACTGAGCAGAATATAGGTAAATTAGTCTGATAGCAACAGACTCCTTACAATTATTATTAAATATTAATATATATACTCTGATTTATTTATACGCTGATACATTTTCAGGTCATCTGTACAACACAGACTGCAACAAGCAGTAGCTAGCGACATAACTGCTGTCAGTTAGCGGCCTAGTGAGTGCATACCTTTCAAGCATATTGGACCGTATTTTTCTGAACGCTGATACATTCGCAGGTCATCTGTATAACACAGACTGAATATAAACAGTAGCTAGCAACATAACTGCTGTCGGTTAGCGGACTAGTGAGCGCATACCTTTCAAGCATATTGGACCGTATGTCTCTGAACGCTGATACATTTCCAGGTCAGCTGAATAACACAGACTGAATACAAGCAGTAGCTAGCAACATAACTGCTGTCGGTTAGCGGCCTAGTGAGCGCATACCTTTCAAGCATATTGGACCGTATGTCTCTGAACGCTGATACATTTGCAGGTCAGCTGAATAACACAGACTGAATACAAGCAGAAGCTAGCAGTATAACTGCTGTCGGTTAGCGGCCTAGTGAGCGCATACCTTTCAAGCATATTGGACCGTATGTCTCCGAACGCTGATACATTTGTAAGTCAGATGAATAACACAGACTGAATAGAAGCAGTAGCTAGCAACATAACTGCTGTCAGTTAGCGGCTTAGTGAGCGCATACCTTTCAAGCATATTGGACCGTATGTCTCTGAACGCTGATACATTTGTAGGTCAGCTGAATAACACAGACTGAATACAAGCAATAGCTAGCAACATAACTGCTGTCGGTTAGCGGCCTAATGAGCGCATACCTTTCAAGCATATTGGACCGTATGTCTCTGAACGCTGATACATTTGCAAGTCAGCTGAATAACACAGACTGAATACAAGCAGTAGCTAGCAACATAACTGTTGTCGGTTAGCGGCCTAGTGAGCGCATACCTTTCAAGCACATTGGAGCGTATGTCTCTGAACGCTGATACATTTGCAGGTCAGCTGAATAACACAGACTGAATACAAGCAATAGCTAGCAACATAACTGTTGTCGGTTAGCGGCCTAGTGAGCGCATACCTTTCAAGCATATTGGACCGTATGTCTCTGAACGCTGATACATTTCCAGGTCAGCTGAATAACACAGACTGAATACAAGCAATAGCTAGCAACATAACTGCTGTCGGTTAGCGGCCTAATGAGCGCATACCTTTCAAGCATATTGGACCGTATGTCTCTGAACGCTGATACATTCCCAGGTCAGCTGAATAACACAGACTGAATACAAGCAATAGCTAGCAACATAACTGCTGTCGGTTAGCGGCCTAATGAGCGCATACCTTTCAAGCATATTGGACCGTATGTCTCTGAACGCTGATACATTTTCAGGTCAGCTGAATAACACAGACTGAATACAAGCAATAGCTAGCAACATAACTGCTGTCGGTTAGCGGCCTAATGAGCGCATACCTTTCAAGCATATTGGACCGTATGTCTCTGAACGCTGATACATTTCCAGGTCAGCTGAATAACACAGACTGAATACAAGCAACAGCTAGCAACATAACTGCTGTCGGTTAGCGGCCTAATGAGCGTATACCTTTCAAGCATATTGGACCGTATGTCTCTGAACGCTGATACATTTCCAGGTCAGCTGAATAACACAGACTGAATACAAGCAAAAGCTAGCAACATAACTGCTGTCGGTTAGCGGCCTAATGAGCGCATACCTTTCAAGCATATTGGACCGTATGTCTCTGAACGCTGATACATTTCCAGGTCAGCTGAATAACACAGACTGAATACAAGCAATAGCTAGCAACATAACTGCTGTCGGTTAGCGGCCTAGTGAGCGCATACCTTTCAAGCATATTGGACCGTATGTCTCTGAACGCTGATACATTTGCAGGTCAGCTGAATACCACAGACTGAATACAAGCAGTAGCTAGAAACATAACTGCTGTCAGTTAGCGGCCTAGTGAGTTCATACCTTTCAAGCATATTGGACCGTATTTTTCTGAACGCTGATGCATTCGCAGGTCATCTGTATAACACAGACTGAATACAAACAGTAGCTAGCAACATAACTGCTGTCGGTTAGCAGCCTAGTGAGCGCATACCTTTCAAGCATATTGGACCGTATGTCTCTGAACGCTGATACATTTGTAGGTCAGCTGAATAACACAGACTGAATACAAGCAATAGCTAGCAACATAACTGCTGTCAGTTAGCGGCCTAGTGAGTTCATACCTTTCAAGCATATTGGACCGTATTTTTCTGAACGCTGATGCATTCGCAGGTCATCTGTATAACACAGACTGAATACAAACAGTAGCTAGCAACATAACTGCTGTCGGTTAGCAGCCTAGTGAGCGCATACCTTTCAAGCATATTGGACCGTATGTCTCTGAACGCTGATACATTTGTAGGTCAGCTGAATAACACAGACTGAATACAAGCAATAGCTAGCAACATAACTGCTGTCGGTTAGCGGCCTAATGAGCGCATACCTTTCAAGCATATTGGACCGTATGTCTCTGAACGCTGATACATTTCCAGGTCAGCTGAATAACACAGACTGAATACAAGCAATAGCTAGCAACATAACTGCTGTCGGTTAGTGGCCTAATGAGCGCATACCTTTCAAGCATATTGGACCGTATGTCTCTGAACGCTGATACATTTCCAGGTCAGCTGAATAACACAGACTGAATACAAGCAATAGCTAGCAACATAACTGCTGTCGGTTAGCGGCCTAATGAGCGCATACCTTTCAAGCATATTGGACCGTATGTCTCTGAACGCTGATACATTTCCAGGTCAGCTGAATAACACAGACTGAATACAAGCAATAGCTAGCAACATAACTGCTGTCGGTTAGCGGCCTAGTGAGCGCATACCTTTCAAGCATATTGGACCGTATGTCTCTGAACGCTGATACATTTGCAGGTCAGCTGAATACCACAGACTGAATACAAGCAGTAGCTAGCAACATAACTGCTGTCAGTTAGCGGCCTAGTGAGTTCATACCTTTCAAGCATATTGGACCGTATTTTTCTGAACGCTGATGCATTCGCAGGTCATCTGTATAACACAGACTGAATACAAACAGTAGCTAGCAACATAACTGCTGTCGGTTAGCAGCCTAGTGAGCGCATACCTTTCAAGCATATTGGACCGTATGTCTCTGAACGCTGATACATTTGTAGGTCAGCTGAATAACACAGACTGAATACAAGCAATAGCTAGCAACATAACTGCTGTCGGTTAGCGGCCTAATGAGCGCATACCTTTCAAGCATATTGGACCGTATGTCTCTGAACGCTGATACATTTCCAGGTCAGCTGAATAACACAGACTGAATACAAGCAATAGCTAGCAACATAACTGCTGTCGGTTAGCGGCCTAATGAGCGCATACCTTTCAAGCATATTGGACCGTATGTCTCTGAACGCTGATACATTTCCAGGTCAGCTGAATAACACAGACTGAATACAAGCAATAGCTAGCAACATAACTGCTGTCGGTTAGCGGCCTAATGAGCGCATACCTTTCAAGCATATTGGACCGTATGTCTCTGAACGCTGATACATTTCCAGGTCAGCTGAATAACACAGACTGAATACAAGCAATAGCTAGCAACATAACTGCTGTCGGTTAGCGGCCTAATGAGCGCATACCTTTCAAGCATATTGGACCGTATGTCTCTGAACGCTGATACATTTTCAGGTCAGCTGAATAACACAGACTGAATACAAGCAATAGCTAGCAACATAACTGCTGTCGGTTAGCGGCCTAATGAGCGCATACCTTTCAAGCATATTGGACCGTATGTCTCTGAACGCTGATACATTTCCAGGTCAGCTGAATAACACAGACTGAATACAAGCAATAGCTAGCAACATAACTGTTGTCGGTTAGCGGCCTAATGAGCGCATACCTTTCAAGCATATTGGACCATATGTCACTGAACACTGATACATTTCCAGGTCAGCAGAATAACACAGACTGAATACAAGCAATAGCTAGCAACATAACTGCTGTCGGTTAGCGGCCTAATGAGCGCATACCTTTCAAGCATATTGGACCGTATGTCTCTGAACGCTGATACATTTCCAGGTCAGCTGAATAACACAGACTGAATACAAGCAATAGCTAGCAACATAACTGCTGTCAGTTAGCGGCCTAGTGAGCGCATACCTTTCAAGCATATTGGACCGTATGTCTCTGAACGCTGATACATTTGCAGGTCAGCTGAATAACACAGACTGAATACAAGCAGTAGCTAGCAACATAACTGCTGTCAGTTAGCGGCCTAGTGAGTTCATACCTTTCAAGCATATTGGACCGTATTTTTCTGAACGCTGATGCATTCGCAGGTCATCTGTATAACACAGACTGAATACAAACAGTAGCTAGCAACATAACTGCTGTCGGTTAGCAGCCTAGTGAGCGCATACCTTTCAAGCATATTGGACCGTATGTCTCTGAACGCTGATACATTTGTAGGTCAGCTGAATAACACAGACTGAATACAAGCAATAGCTAGCAACATAACTTCTGTCGGTTAGCGGCCTAATGAGCGCATACCTTTCAAGCATATTGGACCGTATGTCTCTGAACGCTGATACATTTGCAAGTCAGCTGAATAACACAGACTGAATACAAGCAGTAGCTAGCAACATAACTGTTGTCGGTTAGCGGCCTAGTGAGCGCATACCTTTCAAGCATATTGGACCGTATGTCTCTGAACGCTGATACATTTCCAGGTCAACTGAATAACACAGACTGAATACAAGCAATAGCTAGCAACATAACTGCTGTCGGTTAGCGGCCTAGTGAGCGCATACCTTTCAAGCATATTGGACCGTATGTCTCTGAACGCTGATACATTTGCAGGTCAGCTGAATACCACAGACTGAATACAAGCAGTAGCTAGCAACATAACTGCTGTCAGTTAGCGGCCTAGTGAGTTCATACCTTTCAAGCATATTGGACCGTATTTTTCTGAACGCTGATGCATTCGCAGGTCATCTGTATAACACAGACTGAATACAAACAGTAGCTAGCAACATAACTGCTGTCGGTTAGCAGCCTAGTGAGCGCATACCTTTCAAGCATATTGGACCGTATGTCTCTGAACGCTGATACATTTGTAGGTCAGCTGAATAACACAGACTGAATACAAGCAATAGCTAGCAACAAAACTGCTGTCGGTTAGCGGCCTAATGAGCGCATACCTTTCAAGCATATTGGACCGTATGTCTCTGAACGCTGATACATTTCCAGGTCAGCTGAATAACACAGACTGAATACAAGCAATAGCTAGCAACATAACTGCTGTCGGTTAGCGGCCTAATGAGCGCATACCTTTCAAGCATATTGGACCGTATGTCTCTGAACGCTGATACATTTCCAGGTCAGCTGAATAACACAGACTGAATACAAGCAATAGCTAGCAACATAACTGCTGTAGGTTAGCGGCCTAATGAGCGCATACCTTTCAAGCATATTGGACCGTATGTCTCTGAACGCTGATACATTTCCAGGTCAGCTGAATAACACAGACTGAATACAAGCAATAGCTAGCAACATAACTGCTGTCGGTTAGCGGCCTAATGAGCGCATACCTTTCAAGCATATTGGACCGTATGTCTCTGAACGCTGATACATTTTCAGGTCAGCTGAATAACACAGACTGAATACAAGCAATAGCTAGCAACATAACTGCTGTCGGTTAGCGGCCTAATGAGCGCATACCTTTCAAGCATATTGGACCGTATGTCTCTGAACGCTGATACATTTCCAGGTCAGCTGAATAACACAGACTGAATACAAGCAATAGCTAGCAACATAACTGTTGTCGGTTAGCGGCCTAATGAGCGCATACCTTTCAAGCATATTGGACCGTATGTCACTGAACGCTGATACATTTCCAGGTCAGCAGAATAACACAGACTGAATACAAGCAATAGCTAGCAACATAACTGCTGTCGGTTAGCGGCCTAATGAGCGCATACCTTTCAAGCATATTGGACCGTATGTCTCTGAACGCTGATACATTTCCAGGTCAGCTGAATAACACAGACTGAATACAAGCAATAGCTAGCAACATAACTGCTGTCAGTTAGCGGCCTAGTGAGCGCATACCTTTCAAGCATATTGGACCGTATGTCTCTGAACGCTGATACATTTGCAGGTCAGCTGAATAACACAGACTGAATACAAGCAGTAGCTAACAACATAACTGCTGTCAGTTAGCGGCCTAGTGAGTTCATACCTTTCAAGCATATTGGACCGTATTTTTCTGAACGCTGATGCATTCGCAGGTCATCTGTATAACACAGACTGAATACAAACAGTAGCTAGCAACATAACTGCTGTCGGTTAGCAGCCTAGTGAGCGCATACCTTTCAAGCATATTGGACCGTATGTCTCTGAACGCTGATACATTTGTAGGTCAGCTGAATAACACAGACTGAATACAAGCAGTAGCTAGCAACATAACTGTTGTCGGTTAGCGGCCTAGTGAGCGCATACCTTTCAAGCAGATTGGACCGTATGTCTCTGAACGCTGATACATTTGCAGGTCATCTGAATAACACAGACTGAATACAAGCAGAAGCTAGCAGTATAACTGCTGTCGGTTAGCGGCCTAGTGAGCGCATACCTTTCAAGCATATTGGACTGTATGTCTCCGAACGCTGATACATTTGTAAGTCAGCTGAATACCACAGACTGAATACAAGCAGAAGCTAGCAACATAACTGCTGTCGGTTAGCGGCCTAGTGAGCGCATACCTTTCAAGCATATTGGACCGTATGTCTCTGAACGCTGATACATTTGCAAGTCAGCTGAATAACACAGACTGAATACAAGCAGTAGCTAGCAACATAACTGTTGTCGGTTAGCGGCCTAGTGAGCGCATACCTTTCAAGCATATTGGACCGTATGTCTCTGAACGCTGATACATTTGTAAGTCAGCTGAATACCACAGACTGAATACAAGCAGTAGCTAGCAACATAACTGCTGGCGGTTAGCGGCCTAGTGAGCGCATACCTTTCAAGCATATTGGACCGTATGTCTCCGAACGCTGATACATTTGTAAGTCAGCTGAATACCACAGACTGAATACAAGCAGTAGCTAGCAACATAACTGCTGGCGGTTAGCGGCCTAGTGAGCGCATACCTTTCAAGCATATTGGACCGTATGTCTCCGAACGCTGATACATTTGTAAGTCAGCTGAATACCACAGACTGAATACAAGCAGAAGCTAGCAACATAACTGCTGTCGGTTAGCGGCCTAGTGAGCGCATACCTTTCAAGCATATTGGACCGTATGTCTCTGAACGCTGATACATTTGCAAGTCAGCTGAATAACACAGACTGAATACAAGCAGTAGCTAGCAACATAACTGTTGTCGGTTAGCGGCCTAGTGAGCGCATACCTTTCAAGCATATTGGACCGTATGTCTCTGAACGCTGATACATTTGCAAGTCAGCTGAATAACACAGACTGAATACAAGCAGTAGCTAGCAACATAACTGTTGTCGGTTAGCGGCCTAGTGAGCGCATACCTTTCAAGCATATTGGACCGTATGTCTCTGAACGCTGATACATTTCCAGGTCAGCTGAATAACACAGACTGAATACAAGCAGAAGCTAGCAACATAACTGCTGTCGGTTAGCGACCTAGTGAGCGCATACCTTTCAAGCATATTGGACCGTATGTCTCTGAACGCTGATACATTTGTAAGTCAGCTGAATACCACAGACTGAATACAAGCAGAAGCTAGCAACATAACTGCTGTCGGTTAGCGGCCTAGTGAGCGCATACCTTTCAAGCATATTGGACCGTATGTCTCTGAACGCTGATACATTTGCAGGTCAGCTGAATAACACAGACTGAATACAAGCAATAGCTAGCAACATAACTGTTGTCGGTTAGCGGCCTAGTGAGCGCATACCTTTCAAGCATATTGGACCGTATGTCTCTGAACGCTGATACATTTGCAGGTCAGCTGAATACCACAGACTGAATACAAGCAGTAGCTAGCAACATAACTGCTGTCAGTTAGCGGCCTAGTGAGTGCATACCTTTCAAGCATATTGGACCGTATTTTTGTGAACGCTGATACATTCGCAGGTCATCTGTATAACGCAGACTGAATACAAACAGTAGCTAGCAACATAACTGCTGTCGGTTAGCGGCCTAGTCAGCGCATACCTTTCAAGCATATTGGACCGTATGTCTCTGAACGCTGATACATTTGCAGGTCAGCTGAATAACACAGACTGAATACAGTAATAATTGCAGGTCAGCTGAATAACAGACTGAATACAAGCAGTAGCTAGCAACATAACTGCTGTCGGTTAGCGGCCTAGTCAGCGCATACCTTTCAAGCATATTGGACCGTATTTTTCTGAACGCTGATACATTCGCAGGTCATCTGTATAACACAGACTGAATACAAACAGTAGCTAGCAACATAACTGCTGTCGGTTAGCGGACTAGTGAGCGCATACCTTTCAAGCATATTGGACCGTATGTCTCTGAACGCTGATACATTTGCAGGTCAGCTGAATAACACAGACTGAATACAGTAATAATTGCAGGTCAGCTGAATAACAGACTGAATACAAGCAGTAGCTAGCAACATAACTGCTGTCGGTTAGCGGACTAGTGAGCGCATACCTTTCAAGCATATTGGACCGTATGTCTCTGAACGCTGATACATTTGCAAGTCAGCTGAATAACACAGACTGAATACAAGCAGTAGCTAGCAACATAACTGTTGTCGGTTAGCGGCCTAGTGAGCGCATACCTTTCAAGCATATTGGACCGTATGTCTCTGAACGCTGATACATTTGCAGGTCAGCTGAATAACACAGACTGAATACAAGCAGAAGCTAGCAGTATAACTGCTGTCGGTTAGCGGCCTAGTGAGCGCATACCTTTCAAGCATATTGGACCGTATGTCTCCGAACGCTGATACATTTGTAAGTCAGATGAATAACACAGACTGAATAGAAGCAGTAGCTAGCAACATAACTGCTGTCAGTTAGCGGCCTAGTGAGCGCATACCTTTCAAGCATATTGGACCGTATGTCTCTGAACGCTGATACATTTGTAGGTCAGCTGAATAACACAGACTGAATACAAGCAATAGCTAGCAACATAACTGCTGTCGGTTAGCGGCCTAATGAGCGCATACCTTTCAAGCATATTGGACCGTATGTCTCTGAACGCTGATACATTTGCAAGTCAGCTGAATAACACAGACTGAATACAAGCAGTAGCTAGCAACATAACTGTTGTCGGTTAGCGGCCTAGTGAGCGCATACCTTTCAAGCATATTGGACCGTATGTCTCTGAACGCTGATACATTTCCCGGTCAGCTGAATAACACAGACTGAATACAAGCAGTAGCTAGCAACATAATTGCTGTCGGTTAGCGGCCTAGTGAGCGCATACCTTTCAAGCATATTGGACCGTATGTCTCTGAACGCTGATACAATTGCAGGTCAGCTGAATAACACAGACTGAATACAAGCAGTAGCTAGCAACATAAGTGCTGTCGGTTAGCGGCCTAGTGAGCGCATACCTTTCAAGCATATTGGACCGTATGTCTCTGAACAATGATACAATTGCAGGTCAGCTGAATAACACAGACTGAATACAAGCAGTAGTAGCAACATAAGTGCTGTCGGTTAGCGGCCTAGTGAGCGCATACCTTTCAAGCATATTGGACCGTATGTCTCTGAACGCTGATACAATTGCAGGTCAGCTGAATAACACAGACTGAATACAAGCAGTAGTAGCAACATAACTGCTGTCGGTTAGCGGCCTAGTGAGCTCATACCTTTCAAGCATATTGGACCGTATGTCTCTGAACGCTGATACAATTGCAGGTCAGCTGAATAACACAGACTGAATACAAGCAGTAGTAGCAACATAACTGCTGTCGGTTAGCGGCCTAGTGAGCGCATACCTTTCAAGCATATTGGACCGTATGTCTCTGAACGCTGATACATTTGTAAGTCAGCTGAATACCACAGACTGAATACAAGCAGTAGCTAGCAACATAACTGCTGGCGGTTAGCGGCCTAGTGAGCGCATACCTTTCAAGCATATTGGACCGTATGTCTCCGAACGCTGATACATTTGTAAGTCAGCTGAATACCACAGACTGAATACAAGCAGTAGCTAGCAACATAACTGCTGGCGGTTAGCGGCCTAGTGAGCGCATACCTTTCAAGCATATTGGACCGTATGTCTCCGAACGCTGATACATTTGTAAGTCAGCTGAATACCACAGACTGAATACAAGCAGAAGCTAGCAACATAACTGCTGTCGGTTAGCGGCCTAGTGAGCGCATACCTTTCAAGCATATTGGACCGTATGTCTCTGAACGCTGATACATTTGCAAGTCAGCTGAATAACACAGACTGAATACAAGCAGTAGCTAGCAACATAACTGTTGTCGGTTAGCGGCCTAGTGAGCGCATACCTTTCAAGCATATTGGACCGTATGTCTCTGAACGCTGATACATTTGCAAGTCAGCTGAATAACACAGACTGAATACAAGCAGTAGCTAGCAACATAACTGTTGTCGGTTAGCGGCCTAGTGAGCGCATACCTTTCAAGCATATTGGACCGTATGTCTCTGAACGCTGATACATTTCCAGGTCAGCTGAATAACACAGACTGAATACAAGCAGAAGCTAGCAACATAACTGCTGTCGATTAGCGACCTAGTGAGCGCATACCTTTCAAGCATATTGGACCGTATGTCTCTGAACGCTGATACATTTGTAAGTCAGCTGAATACCACAGACTGAATACAAGCAGAAGCTAGCAACATAACTGCTGTCGGTTAGCGGCCTAGTGAGCGCATACCTTTCAAGCATATTGGACCGTATGTCTCTGAACGCTGATACATTTGCAGGTCAGCTGAATAACACAGACTGAATACAAGCAATAGCTAGCAACATAACTGTTGTCGGTTAGCGGCCTAGTGAGCGCATACCTTTCAAGCATATTGGACCGTATGTCTCTGAACGCTGATACATTTGCAGGTCAGCTGAATACCACAGACTGAATACAAGCAGTAGCTAGCAACATAACTGCTGTCAGTTAGCGGCCTAGTGAGTGCATACCTTTCAAGCATATTGGACCGTATTTTTGTGAACGCTGATACATTCGCAGGTCATCTGTATAACGCAGACTGAATACAAACAGTAGCTAGCAACATAACTGCTGTCGGTTAGCGGCCTAGTCAGCGCATACCTTTCAAGCATATTGGACCGTATGTCTCTGAACGCTGATACATTTGCAGGTCAGCTGAATAACACAGACTGAATACAGTAATAATTGCAGGTCAGCTGAATAACAGACTGAATACAAGCAGTAGCTAGCAACATAACTGCTGTCGGTTAGCGGCCTAGTCAACGCATACCTTTCAAGCATATTGGACCGTATTTCTCTGAACGCTGATACATTCGCAGGTCATCTGTATAACACAGACTGAATACAAACAGTAGCTAGCAACATAACTGCTGTCGGTTAGCGGACTAGTGAGCGCATACCTTTCAAGCATATTGGACCGTATGTCTCTGAACGCTGATACATTTGCAGGTCAGCTGAATAACACAGACTGAATACAGTAATAATTGCAGGTCAGCTGAATAACAGACTGAATACAAGCAGTAACTAGCAACATAACTGCTGTCGGTTAGCGGACTAGTGAGCGCATACCTTTCAAGCATATTGGACCGTATGTCTCTGAACGCTGATACATTTGCAAGTCAGCTGAATAACACAGACTGAATACAAGCAGTAGCTAGCAACATAACTGTTGTCGGTTAGCGGCCTAGTGAGCGCATACCTTTCAAGCATATTGGACCGTATGTCTCTGAACGCTGATACATTTGCAGGTCAGCTGAATAACACAGACTGAATACAAGCAGAAGCTAGCAGTATAACTGCTGTCGGTTAGCGGCCTAGTGAGCGCATACCTTTCAAGCATATTGGACCGTATGTCTCCGAACGCTGATACATTTGTAAGTCAGATGAATAACACAGACTGAATAGAAGCAGTAGCTAGCAACATAACTGCTGTCAGTTAGCGGCCTAGTGAGCGCATACCTTTCAAGCATATTGGACCGTATGTCTCTGAACGCTGATACATTTGTAGGTCAGCTGAATAACACAGACTGAATACAAGCAATAGCTAGCAACATAACTGCTGTCGGTTAGCGGCCTAATGAGCGCATACCTTTCAAGCATATTGGACCGTATGTCTCTGAACGCTGATACATTTGCAAGTCAGCTGAATAACACAGACTGAATACAAGCAGTAGCTAGCAACATAACTGTTGTCGGTTAGCGGCCTAGTGAGCGCATACCTTTCAAGCATATTGGACCGTATGTCTCTGAACGCTGATACATTTCCAGGTCAGCTGAATAACACAGACTGAATACAAGCAGTAGCTAGCAACATAATTGCTGTCGGTTAGCGGCCTAGTGAGCGCATACCTTTCAAGCATATTGGACCGTATGTCTCTGAACGCTGATACAATTGCAGGTCAGCTGAATAACACAGACTGAATACAAGCAGTAGCTAGCAACATAAGTGCTGTCGGTTAGCGGCCTAGTGAGCGCATACCTTTCAAGCATATTGGACCGTATGTCTCTGAACGCTGATACAATTGCAGGTCAGCTGAATAACACAGACTGAATACAAGCAGTAGTAGCAACATAAGTGCTGTCGGTTAGCGGCCTAGTGAGCGCATACCTTTCAAGCATATTGGACCGTATGTCTCTGAACGCTGATACAATTGCAGGTCAGCTGAATAACACAGACTGAATACAAGCAGTAGTAGCAACATAACTGCTGTCGGTTAGCGGCCTAGTGAGCGCATACCTTTCAAGCATATTGGACCGTATGTCTCTGAACGCTGATACAATTGCAGGTCAGCTGAATAACACAGACTGAATACAAGCAGTAGTAGCAACATAACTGCTGGCGGTTAGCGGCCTAGTGAGCGCATACCTTTCAAGCATATTGGACCGTATGTCTCTGAACGCTGATACATTTCCAGGTCAGCTGAATAACACAGACTGAATACAAGCAATAGCTAGCAACATAACTGCTGTCGGTTAGCGGCCTAATGAGCGCATACCTTTCAAGCATATTGGACCGTATGTCTCTGAACGCTGATACATTTGCAAGTCAGCTGAATAACACAGACTGAATACAAGCAGTAGCTAGCAACATAACTGTTGTCGGTTAGCGGCCTAGTGAGCGCATACCTTTCAAGCATATTGGACCGTATGTCTCTGAACGCTGATACATTTCCAGGTCAGCTGAATAACACAGACTGAATACAAGCAGTAGCTAGCAACATAATTGCTGTCGGTTAGCGGCCTAGTGAGCGCATACCTTTCAAGCATATTAGACCGTATGTCTCTGAACGCTGATACAATTGCAGGTCAGCTGAATAACACAGACTGAATACAAGCAGTAGCTAGCAACATAAGTGCTGTCGGTTAGCGGCCTAGTGAGCGCATACCTTTCAAGCATATTGGACCGTATGTCTCTGAACGCTGATACAATTGCAGGTCAGCTGAATAACACAGACTGAATACAAGCAGTAGTAGCAACATAAGTGCTGTCGGTTAGCGGCCTAGTGAGCGCATACCTTTCAAGCAGATTGGACCGTATGTCTCTGAACGCTGATACAATTGCAGGTCAGCTGAATAACACAGACTGAATACAAGCAGTAGTAGCAACATAACTGCTGTCGGTTAGCGGCCTAGTGAGCGCATACCTTTCAAGCATATTGGACCGTATGTCTCTGAACGCTGATACAATTGCAGGTCAGCTGAATAACACAGACTGAATACAAGCAGTAGTAGCAACATAACTGCTGTCGGTTAGCGGCCTAGTGAGCGCATACGTTTCAAGCATATTGGACCGTATGTCTCTGAACGCTGATACAATTGCAGGTCAGCTGAATAACACAGACTGAATACAAGCAATAGCTAGCAACATAACTGCTGTCGGTTAGCGGCCTAATGAGCGCATACCTTTCAAGCATATTGGACCGTATGTCTCTGAACGCTGATACATTTCCAGGTCAGCTGAATAACACAGACTGAATACAAGCAATAGCTAGCAACATAACTGCTGTCGGTTAGCGGCCTAGTGAGCGCATACCTTTCAAGCATATTGGACCGTATGTCTCTGAACGCTGATACATTTGCAGGTCAGCTGAATAACACAGACTGAATACAAACAGTAGCTAGCAACATAACTGCTGTCGGTTAGCAGCCTAGTGAGCGCATACCTTTCAAGCATATTGGACCGTATGTCTCTGAACGCTGATACATTTGTAGGTCAGCTGAATAACACAGACTGAATACAAGCAATAGCTAGCAACATAACTGCTGTCGGTTAGCGGCCTAATGAGCGCATACCTTTCAAGCATATTGGACCGTATGTCTCTGAGCGCTGATACATTTCCAGGTCAGCTGAATAACACAGACTGAATACAAGCAATAGCTAGCAACATAACTGCTGTCGGTTAGCGGCCTAATGAGCGCATACCTTTCAAGCATATTGGACCGTATGTCTCTGAACGCTGATACATTTCCAGGTCAGCTGAATAACACAGACTGAATACAAGCAATAGCTAGCAACATAACTGCTGTCGGTTAGCGGCCTAATGAGCGCATACCTTTCAAGCATATTGGACCGTATGTCTCTGAACGCTGATACATTTCCAGGTCAGCTGAATAACACAGACTGAATACAAGCAATAGCTAGCAACATAACTGCTGTCGGTTAGCGGCCTAATGAGCGCATACCTTTCAAGCATATTGGACCGTATGTCTCTGAACGCTGATACATTTTCAGGTCAGCTGAATAACACAGACTGAATACAAGCAATAGCTAGCAACATAACTGCTGTCGGTTAGCGGCCTAATGAGCGCATACCTTTCAAGCATATTGGACCGTATGTCTCTGAACGCTGATACATTTCCAGGTCAGCTGAATAACACAGACTGAATACAAGCAATAGCTAGCAACATAACTGTTGTCGGTTAGCGGCCTAATGAGCGCATACCTTTCAAGCATATTGGACCGTATGTCACTGAACGCTGATACATTTCCAGGTCAGCAGAATAACACAGACTGAATACAAGCAATAGCTAGCAACATAACTGCTGTCGGTTAGCGGCCTAATGAGCGCATACCTTTCAAGCATATTGGACCGTATGTCTCTGAACGCTGATACATTTCCAGGTCAGCTGAATAACACAGACTGAATACAAGCAATAGCTAGCAACATAACTGCTGTCGGTTAGCGGCCTAGTGAGCGCATACCTTTCAAGCATATTGGACCGTATGTCTCTGAACGCTGATACATTTGCAGGTCAGCTGAATAACACAGACTGAATACAAACAGTAGCTAGCAACATAACTGCTGTCGGTTAGCAGCCTAGTGAGCGCATACCTTTCAAGCATATTGGACCGTATGTCTCTGAACGCTGATACATTTGTAGGTCAGCTGAATAACACAGACTGAATACAAGCAATAGCTAGCAACATAACTGCTGTCGGTTAGCGGCCTAATGAGCGCATACCTTTCAAGCATATTGGACCGTATGTCTCTGAGCGCTGATACATTTCCAGGTCAGCTGAATAACACAGACTGAATACAAGCAATAGCTAGCAACATAACTGCTGTCGGTTAGCGGCCTAATGAGCGCATACCTTTCAAGCATATTGGACCGTATGTCTCTGAACGCTGATACATTTCCAGGTCAGCTGAATAACACAGACTGAATACAAGCAATAGCTAGCAACATAACTGCTGTCGGTTAGCGGCCTAATGAGCGCATACCTTTCAAGCATATTGGACCGTATGTCTCTGAACGCTGATACATTTCCAGGTCAGCTGAATAACACAGACTGAATACAAGCAATAGCTAGCAACATAACTGCTGTCGGTTAGCGGCCTAATGAGCGCATACCTTTCAAGCATATTGGACCGTATGTCTCTGAACGCTGATACATTTTCAGGTCAGCTGAATAACACAGACTGAATACAAGCAATAGCTAGCAACATAACTGCTGTCGGTTAGCGGCCTAATGAGCGCATACCTTTCAAGCATATTGGACCGTATGTCTCTGAACGCTGATACATTTCCAGGTCAGCTGAATAACACAGACTGAATACAAGCAATAGCTAGCAACATAACTGTTGTCGGTTAGCGGCCTAATGAGCGCATACCTTTCAAGCATATTGGACCGTATGTCACTGAACGCTGATACATTTCCAGGTCAGCAGAATAACACAGACTGAATACATGCAATAGCTAGCAACATAACTGCTGTCGGTTAGCGGCCTAATGAGCGCATACCTTTCAAGCATATTGGACCGTATGTCTCTGAACGCTGATACATTTCCAGGTCAGCTGAATAACACAGACTGAATACAAGCAATAGCTAGCAACATAACTGCTGTCAGTTAGCGGCCTAGTGAGCGCATACCTTTCAAGCATATTGGACCGTATGTCTCTGAACGCTGATACATTTGCAGGTCAGCTGAATAACACAGACTGAATACAAGCAGTAGCTAGCAACATAACTGCTGTCAGTTAGCGGCCTAGTGAGTTCATACCTTTCAAGCATATTGGACCGTATTTTTCTGAACGCTGATGCATTCGCAGGTCATCTGTATAACACAGACTGAATACAAACAGTAGCTAGCAACATAACTGCTGTCGGTTAGCAGCCTAGTGAGCGCATACCTTTCAAGCATATTGGACCGTATGTCTCTGAACGCTGATACATTTGTAGGTCAGCTGAATAACACAGACTGAATACAAGCAATAGCTAGCAACATAACTGCTGTCGGTTAGCGGCCTAATGAGCGCATACCTTTCAAGCATATTGGACCGTATGTCTCTGAACGCTGATACATTTGCAAGTCAGCTGAATAACACAGACTGAATACAAGCAGTAGCTAGCAACATAACTGTTGTCGGTTAGCGGCCTAGTGAGCGCATACCTTTCAAGCATATTGGACCGTATGTCTCTGAACGCTGATACATTTCCAGGTCAGCTGAATAACACAGACTGAATACAAGCAATAGCTAGCAACATAACTGCTGTCGGTTAGCGGCCTAGTGAGCGCATACCTTTCAAGCATATTGGACCGTATGTCTCTGAACGCTGATACATTTGCAGGTCAGCTGAATACCACAGACTGAATACAAGCAGTAGCTAGCAACATAACTGCTGTCAGTTAGCGGCCTAGTGAGTTCATACCTTTCAAGCATATTGGACCGTATTTTTCTGAACGCTGATGCATTCGCAGGTCATCTGTATAACACAGACTGAATACAAACAGTAGCTAGCAACATAACTGCTGTCGGTTAGCAGCCTAGTGAGCGCATACCTTTCAAGCATATTGGACCGTATGTCTCTGAACGCTGATACATTTGTAGGTCAGCTGAATAACACAGACTGAATACAAGCAATAGCTAGCAACATAACTGCTGTCGGTTAGCGGCCTAATGAGCGCATACCTTTCAAGCATATTGGACCGTATGTCTCTGAACGCTGATACATTTCCAGGTCAGCTGAATAACACAGACTGAATACAAGCAATAGCTAGCAACATAACTGCTGTCGGTTAGCGGCCTAATGAGCGCATACCTTTCAAGCATATTGGACCGTATGTCTCTGAACGCTGATACATTTCCAGGTCAGCTGAATAACACAGACTGAATACAAGCAATAGCTAGCAACATAACTGCTGTCGGTTAGCGGCCTAATGAGCGCATACCTTTCAAGCATATTGGACCGTATGTCTCTGAACGCTGATACATTTCCAGGTCAGCTGAATAACACAGACTGAATACAAGCAATAGCTAGCAACATAACTGCTGTCGGTTAGCGGCCTAATGAGCGCATACCTTTCAAGCATATTGGACCGTATGTCTCTGAACGCTGATACATTTTCAGGTCAGCTGAATAACACAGACTGAATACAAGCAATAGCTAGCAACATAACTGCTGTCGGTTAGCGGCCTAATGAGCGCATACCTTTCAAGCATATTGGACCGTATGTCTCTGAACGCTGATACATTTCCAGGTCAGCTGAATAACACAGACTGAATACAAGCAATAGCTAGCAACATAACTGTTGTCGGTTAGCGGCCTAATGAGCGCATACCTTTCAAGCATATTGGACCGTATGTCACTGAACGCTGATACATTTCCAGGTCAGCAGAATAACACAGACTGAATACAAGCAATAGCTAGCAACATAACTGCTGTCGGTTAGCGGCCTAATGAGCGCATACCTTTCAAGCATATTGGACCGTATGTCTCTGAACGCTGATACATTTCCAGGTCAGCTGAATAACACAGACTGAATACAAGCAATAGCTAGCAACATAACTGCTGTCAGTTAGCGGCCTAGTGAGCGCATACCTTTCAAGCATATTGGACCGTATGTCTCTGAACGCTGATACATTTGCAGGTCAGCTGAATAACACAGACTGAATACAAGCAGTAGCTAGCAACAAAACTGCTGTCAGTTAGCGGCCTAGTGAGTTCATACCTTTCAAGCATATTGGACCGTATGTCTCTGAACGCTGATACATTTGCAGGTCAGCTGAATAACACAGACTGAATACAAGCAGTAGCTAGCAACATAACTGCTGTCAGTTAGCGGCCTAGTGAGTTCATACCTTTCAAGCATATTGGACCGTATGTCTCTGAACGCTGATGCATTCGCAGGTCATCTGTATAACACAGACTGAATAGAAACAGTAGCTAGCAACATAACTGCGGTCGGTTAGCAGCCTAGTGAGCGCATACCTTTCAAGCATATTGGACCGTATGTCTCTGAACGCTGATACATTTGTAGGTCAGCTGAATAACACAGACTGAATACAAGCAGTAGCTAGCAACATAACTGTTGTCGGTTAGCGGCCTAGTGAGCGCATACCTTTCAAGCATATTGGACCGTATGTCTCTGAACGCTGATACATTTGCAGGTCATCTGAATAACACAGACTGAATACAAGCAGTAGCTAGCAACATAACTGCTGGCGGTTAGCGGCCTAGTGAGCGCATACCTTTCAAGCATATTGGACCGTATGTCTCTGAACGCTGATACATTTGCAAGTCAGCTGAATAACACAGACTGAATACAAGCAGTAGCTAGCAACATAACTGTTGTCGGTTAGCGGCCTAGTGAGCGCATACCTTTCAAGCATATTGGACCGTATGTCTCTGAACGCTGATACATTTGTAAGTCAGCTGAATACCACAGACTGAATACAAGCAGTAGCTAGCAACATAACTGCTGGCGGTTAGCGGCCTAGTGAGCGCATACCTTTCAAGCATATTGGACCGTATGTCTCCGAACGCTGATACATTTGTAAGTCAGCTGAATACCACAGACTGAATACAAGCAGTAGCTAGCAACATAACTGCTGGCGGTTAGCGGCCTAGTGAGCGCATACCTTTCCAGCATATTGGACCGTATGTCTCCGAACGCTGATACATTTGTAAGTCAGCTGAATACCACAGACTGAATACAAGCAGAAGCTAGCAACATAACTGCTGTCGGTTAGCGGCCTAGTGAGCGCATACCTTTCAAGCATATTGGACCGTATGTCTCTGAACGCTGATACATTTGCAAGTCAGCTGAATAACACAGACTGAATACAAGCAGTAGCTAGCAACATAACTGTTGTCGGTTAGCGGCCTAGTGAGCGCATACCTTTCAAGCATATTGGACCGTATGTCTCTGAACGCTGATACATTTGCAAGTCAGCTGAATAACACAGACTGAATACAAGCAGTAGCTAGCAACATAACTGTTGTCGGTTAGCGGCCTAGTGAGCGCATACCTTTCAAGCATATTGGACCGTATGTCTCTGAACGCTGATACATTTCCAGGTCAGCTGAATAACACAGACTGAATACAAGCAGAAGCTAGCAACATAACTGCTGTCGGTTAGCGACCTAGTGAGCGCATACCTTTCAAGCATATTGGACCGTATGTCTCTGAACGCTGATACATTTGTAAGTCAGCTGAATACCACAGACTGAATACAAGCAGAAGCTAGCAACATAACTGCTGTCGGTTAGCGGCCTAGTGAGCGCATACCTTTCAAGCATATTGGACCGTATGTCTCTGAACGCTGATACATTTGCAGGTCAGCTGAATAACACAGACTGAATACAAGCAATAGCTAGCAACATAACTGTTGTCGGTTAGCGGCCTAGTGAGCGCATACTTTTCAAGCATATTGGACCGTATGTCTCTGAACGCTGATACATTTGCAGGTCAGCTGAATACCACAGACTGAATACAAGCAGTAGCTAGCAACATAACTGCTGTCAGTTAGCGGCCTAGTGAGTGCATACCTTTCAAGCATATTGGACCGTATTTTTGTGAACGCTGATACATTCGCAGGTCATCTGTATAACGCAGACTGAATACAAACAGTAGCTAGCAACATAACTGCTGTCGGTTAGCGGCCTAGTCAGCGCATACCTTTCAAGCATATTGGACCGTATGTCTCTGAACGCTGATACATTTGCAGGTCAGCTGAATAACACAGACTGAATACAGTATTAATTGCAGGTCAGCTGAATAACAGACTGAATACAAGCAGTAGCTAGCAACATAACTGCTGTCGGTTAGCGGCCTAGTCAGCGCATACTTTTCAAGCATATTGGACCGTATTTTTCTGAACGCTGATACATTCGCAGGTCATCTGTATAACACAGACTGAATACAAACAGTAGCTAGCAACATAACTGCTGTCGGTTAGCGGACTAGTGAGCGCATACCTTTCAAGCATATTGGACCGTATGTCTCTGAACGCTGATACATTTGCAGGTCAGCTGAATAACACAGACTGAATACAGTAATAATTGCAGGTCAGCTGAATAACAGACTGAATACAAGCAGTAGCTAGCAACATAACTGCTGTCGGTTAGCGGACTAGTGAGCGCATACCTTTCAAGCATATTGGACCGTATGTCTCTGAACGCTGATACATTTGCAAGTCAGCTGAATAACACAGACTGAATACAAGCAGTAGCTAGCAACATAACTGTTGTCGGTTAGCGGCCTAGTGAGCGCATACCTTTCAAGCATATTGGACCGTATGTCTCTGAACGCTGATACATTTGCAGGTCAGCTGAATAACACAGACTGAATACAAGCAGAAGCTAGCAGTATAACTGCTGTCGGTTAGCGGCCTAGTGAGCGCATACCTTTCAAGCATATTGGACCGTATGTCTCCGAACGCTGATACATTTGTAAGTCAGATGAATAACACAGACTGAATAGAAGCAGTAGCTAGCAACATAACTGCTGTCAGTTAGCGGCCTAGTGAGCGCATACCTTTCAAGCATATTGGACCGTATGTCTCTGAACGCTGATACATTTGTAGGTCAGCTGAATAACACAGACTGAATACAAGCAATAGCTAGCAACATAACTGCTGTCGGTTAGTGGCCTAATGAGCGCATACCTTTCAAGCATATTGGACCGTATGTCTCTGAACGCTGATACATTTGCAAGTCAGCTGAATAACACAGACTGAATACAAGCAGTAGCTAGCAACATAACTGTTGTCGGTTAGCGGCCTAGTGAGCGCATACCTTTCAAGCATATTGGACCGTATGTCTCTGAACGCTGATACATTTCCAGGTCAGCTGAATAACACAGACTGAATACAAGCAGTAGCTAGCAACATAATTGCTGTCGGTTAGCGGCCTAGTGAGCGCATACCTTTCAAGCATATTGGACCGTATGTCTCTGAACGCTGATACAATTGCAGGTCAGCTGAATAACACAGACTGAATACAAGCAGTAGCTAGCAACATAAGTGCTGTCGGTTAGCGGCCTAGTGAGCGCATACCTTTCAAGCATATTGGACCGTATGTCTCTGAACGCTGATACAATTGCAGGTCAGCTGAATAACACAGACTGAATACAAGCAGTAGTAGCAACATAAGTGCTGTCGGTTAGCGGCCTAGTGAGCGCATACCTTTCAAGCATATTGGACCGTATGTCTCTGAACGCTGATACAATTGCAGGTCAGCTGAATAACACAGACTGAATACAAGCAGTAGTAGCAACATAACTGCTGTCGGTTAGCGGCCTAGTGAGCGCATACCTTTCAAGCATATTGGACCGTATGTCTCTGAACGCTGATACAATTGCAGGTCAGCTGAATAACACAGACTGAATACAAGCAGTAGTAGCAACATAACTGCTGTCGGTTAGCGGCCTAGTGAGCGCATACCTTTCAAGCATATTGGACCGTATGTCTCTGAACGCTGATACAATTGCAGGTCAGCTGAATAACACAGACTGAATACAAGCAGTAGTAGCAACATAACTGCTGTCGGTTAGCGGCCTAGTGAGCGCATACCTTTCAAGCATATTGGACCGTATGTCTCTGAACGCTGATACAATTGCAGGTCAGCTGAATAACACAGACTGAATACAAGCAGTAGTAGCAACATAACTGCTGTCGGTTAGCGGCCTAGTGAGCGCATACGTTTCAAGCATATTGGACCGTATGTCTCTGAACGCTGATACAATTGCAGGTCAGCTGAATAACACAGACTGAATACAAGCAGTAGTAGCAACATAACTGTTGTCGGTTAGCGGCCTAGTGAGCGCATACGTTTCAAGCATATTGGACCGTATGTCTCTGAACGCTGATACAATTGCAGGTCAGCTGAATAACACAGAGTGAATACAAGCAGTAGCTAGCATCATAACTGAAGTCGGTTAGCGGCCTAGTCAGCGCACACCTTTCAAGCATATTGGACCGTATGTCTCTGAACGCTGATACAATTGCAGGTCAGCTGAATAACACAGACTGAATACAAGCAGTAGTAGCTAACTGCTGTCGGTTAGCGGCCTAGTGAGCGCATACCTTTCAAGCATATTGGACCGTATGTCTCCGAACGCTGATACGTTCGCAGGCCATATTTATCAAAAAGAATGAATACAAGCAGTAGCTAGTGACAGAATTGCTGTCGGTTAGTTTAGAAAATATTTAAATTAGATATATTTTCAACTTTGATAATAGGGGTAGTAGAGAAACACTACCTAGTATTTTCAAAATTGTACTTTATTTACTCTGCCCTCTGTAAAAGGCTGAATTGACGTAAGTGCTGATATATGTTATGTTTTCTTAGTTTAGAAAATATTTAAATTAGAAATAAAGTCAATCTTGAAAATACGGGTAGAAGAGAAACACTACCTAGAATTTTCAATATTATACTTAATATATTGTGCCCCCATTATATTACAAAAATTACAGATATAATACTTACATTATGTATTAGTCGTAGATAAACATTGTAATATCAAAATTCAAAAATTAAAACTATATTAAATTATAGTAGAGCACTGACAGATAAATAGATGTAAACTAAGTTAGAATTAAAAATGCAGGACATTTTGCGGGACATGTAATGAAGCGGGACATTGAATCAAAATGCAGGACTGTCCCGCAAAATGCGGGACGAATGGTGACTCTATACTTAATATACTGCGCCCCCCTGTCTAAGATCGATTGACATGATAAGTGCTGATCTATGTTATGTTTTCTTAGTTTAGAAAATATTTAAATTAAATATCAATCTTGAAAATAGGGGTAGTAGGGAAATTCTCCTTAGAATTTTCGAAATGTTACTTAATATACTTTGCCTCCTGTATAAGGGCGAATTGACACCAGCATAATTGATCTATGTTATGATTTCTTAGTTTAGAAAATATTTAAATTAAATATAAGTTCAATCTTGAAAATGGGGGTAGTAGGGAAATTCTCCCTAGAAATTTCGAAATGTTACTCAATATACTTTGCCTCCTGTATAAGGGCGAATTGACACCAGCATAATTGATCTATGTTATGATTTATTAGTTTAGAAAATATTTAAATTAGATATAAGTTAAATCTTGAAAATGGGGGTAGTAGGGAAATTCTCCCTAGAAATTTCGAAATGTTACTCAATATACTTTGCCTCCTGTATAAGGGCGAATTGACACCAGCATAATTGATCTATGTTATGATTTCTTAGTTTAGAAAATATTTAAATTAGATATAAGTTAAATCTTGAAAATGGGGGTAGTAGGGAAATTCTCCCTAGAAATTTCGAAATGTTACTCAATATACTTTGCCTCCTGTATAAGGGCGAATTGACACCAGCATAATTGATCTATGTTATGATTTCTTAGTTTAGAAAATATTTAAATTAGATATAAGTTAAATCTTGAAAATGGGGGTAGTAGGGAAATTCTCCCTAGAAATTTCGAAATGTTACTCAATATACTTTGCCTCCTGTATAAGGGCGAATTGACACCAGCATAATTGATCTATGTTATGATTTATTAGTTTAGAAAATATTTAAATTAGATATAAGTTAAATCTTGAAAATGGGGGTAGTAGGGAAATTCTCCCTAGAAATTTCGAAATGTTACTCAATATACTTTGCCTCCTGTATAAGGGCGAATTGACACCAGCATAATTGATCTATGTTATGATTTCTTAGTTTAGAAAATATTTAAATTAGATATAAGTTAAATCTTGAAAATGGGGGTAGTAGGGAAATTCTCCCTAGAAATTTCGAAATATTACTCAATATACTTTGCCTCCTGTATAAGGGCGAATTGACACCAGCATAATTGATCTATGTTATGATTTCTTAGTTTAGAAAATATTTAAATTAGATATAAGTTAAATCTTGAAAATGGGGGTAGTAGGGAAATTTTCCCTAGAAATTTCGAAATGTTACTCAATATACTTTGCCTCCTGTATAAGGGCGAATTGACACCAGCATAATTGATCTATGTTATGATTTCTTAGTTTAGAAAATATTTAAATTAGATATAAGTTCAATCTTGAAAATGGGGGTAATAGGGAAATTCTCCCTAGAATTTTCGAAATGTTACTTAATATACTTTGCCTCCTGTATAAGGGCGAATTGACACTAGCATAACTGTTCTATGTTATGATTTCTTAGTTTCGAAAAATCTTGAAAATACGGATAATAGAGAATCTACTTAGGGTTTTCAAAATTGTACTTTATTTACTCTGCCCTCTGTAAAAGGCTGAATTGACGTAAGTTCTGATCTATGTTATGATTTCTAAGTTTAGAAAATATTTAAATTAGATATATGTTCAATCTTGAAAATAGGGGTAGTAGAAAAACTCCACCTAGAATTTTGAAAATTGCACTTTATTTACTCTCCCCCTGTAAAAGGCCAAACGGACATCAGCATAAGTGCTAATCTATGTTGTGATTTCTAAGTTTAGAAAACATTTAAATTAAATAAAAGTTCAATCTTGTAAATAGGGGTAGTAGAGAAACTATACCTAGAATTTTCATATTTGTATATAATATACTTTGCCCTCTAAAAATAATGAATGGAGAAGAATTGGGGCACGAAGTAACAGAGCGAATGACCGACATACAACAAACGGAGCAAGATACAAAAATAAGAGAGTCAAGGTATAATAACAAATATGAAAAGACCTGGACGGTGAGAAAACCACAGTATCTGACAGAAAAAGGCAGTAGAGAGAAGAAAAAAGTGATAGCGAGATTTAGATGTGGAAATGAGGAAAGGGACAATAATTTTTGGATGAAAGAGGAAGAAAGAACATGTAGAATGTGCAGGGAAGGTAAGGAGACAATGGAACATTTGTTGGAAGAATGTGAAGAAATACGACACAGAACGGAAACGAGAAAGGATATTTTGGATGAAACAGGAAAGGGGTATGAATGGATGAAAGAGGTGAAAAACAGAAGGGAGGAAATTAAGGAAAGGAATCAACGAAGATATTAACTAGAGGAGAAGGAGAGTAGATTTTAAGTCGAAAGGTGAAAATTACAATTATTATTAAGTATAAGTTAATTGTTGTAAGATAAAATGTAGTATATAATATTTAATAATAAAAATATCTATCTATCTACTTTGCCCTCTGTATAAGGGCGAATTGACATCAACATAAGTGCTGATCTATGTTATGATTTCTTAGTTTAGAAAATATTTGAATATTTAAAAATATTTAAGTTCAATCTCTAAAATAGGGGCAGTAGAAAAATTCTATCTAGTATTTTCAAAATTGTTCTTAATATACTCTGCTCTCTTTATTAGGGCCAATTGACATTAGCATAAGTGCTAAATTTTTTATGTCGGCATAAATGCAGATCTATGTTATGATTTCTTAATTTAGCAAATATTTAAATTAGATATGAATTCAGTCTCTAAAATAGGGGTAGTAGAGAAACTCTACCTAGAATTTTCAAAATTGTACTCAATTTACTCTGCCCCCTGTAAAAGGGCGCATTGTTATCAGCATAATTGCTGATCTATGTTATGTTTCCCAAGTTTAGAAAATATTTAAATTAGATATAGGTAAGTTCAATCTTTATAGGGGTAGTAGAGAAACTCTATGTTACGTGTTGATAGTTTAGATCAGTGGTACTCAACCTGGTCCCTACCGCCCACTAGTGGGCGGTAGGGGTTTTGTCCAATGCTGGCTACTCGTTTTTTCTAGATTTAATTAACGTTTTAAAAACATTAAAATGAAATTTTTTTAAACTATTATTTAAAAAATGATGCAGTAAGTTGTTTTATAAAGATTTTTGCAGCTAAATTTTGCGAAAGTATTTGGTAAGTTATTATTATTACACAACAGGTGGGCGGTATGAAAATGTTTCTACCAATAGAGATGCTAAAGTGGGCGGTAGGTATGAAAAGGTTGAGTACCCCTGGTTTAGATATACATATTTACAATAGTCATAAGTTCAATTTAGAAAATGACAGAAATTTGTAATCTGAAATTTTGATATAAGTGAGATCTGACTTTGACGCTAGAATCACACGAAGCTGTTTTAGCTTAGAGAGGATTGACGTCAGACAAATTAAACCAGAATTTTCAAATTTGTACTTAAGACATTGCGCTCTCCATGAAAGGGCGAATTTTCGTCAGCTTAAATAATTATTTCTGTTACGTGTTATTAGTTTAGGACATATATTTAGAATTTTCAAACTTTTATTAAAGACATTGCGCTCTCTGTGAAAGGGTGAATTTCCGTCAGCATAAGTGCTGATCTATGTTACTTTTTAATAATGTAAGATATATTTACAATAGTCATAAGCAGTGATGGCAACAATGATCCTAACGGTTCGGAACGGTTCGCGCGAACCGTTTCTTAAAATTATTGAAACCTTAGGGAAGCGGTTGTTAGAATAGGGGATACGCATAAAATTTGTATTTCCTTAAAACTACATTATTTTGATATGTTAATGTTAGTTATGTCACCTAACAAAACAAAAATTACATTTTAATTAATATTATAGCCAAATTTTTGAATTAAAATATTGTAAATTTGAAATAAGCCGACCACGGAGCAAAGGTTGCCGAGTAAAACGACTGAGTATGACGTCAAACGATAGGGGATTCACATCACAGATACAGCTACAACATAATCTTTACACGTGTGTGTATTGTATTGTTCGAGAGTTTTGTATTTGTTTTTAAACAATTTTTCACGCATTTATTATTAAAATGGCAGATAAAGATTTTGTTAGGGCTCAGAGTGATAATTTACCCAACATTGATGCATTTATGCTCATGGAATATATGAAAAATAATGAATGCTACAGTGCTGAAGAAATACGTGGTGTCAAAGTAATTTTTATTTTATATTATAAACAAACGCTGCAACTCTGTAAAATGTAAATATTTATGTAATTTAGATGTCAGAATTTTACTACATTGTTTACATGAAGTTACAAAACGTTAGAGGCATAATTGAAATACTGCAATATATATAATATCTATTTTAATATAAAATTTAATTCGTTAAACATGTATAAATTGTTTTTATAGAATTAAACTTTATTTAATTAAAATCACTCTAACTTTACATAACCTATAAAAGTTATACAAACAAATAAGTTCACAACAGACTACATATGTACGCCGGTAAGCTAGTAGTGTCATGCGTCAATTAGAAGGGGTATGACGTCACACGTCGTTTTCGCGCGCTACATACATTTATGATTTTTTTAAGCCTTCAAATTACAAAAAAAAAAAATTAAAAACTGTTTTTTATGTTTATATGCAACAAGAGGAATATAATAAAAAATAAAAAAAAGCATGCCTATCCCCTATTATTAAAAATAAATGAATTACTCTTACTTTAGTTTAGAATCGTGCGCCGTGCCCTGCATTGTTGCAAATGTAATATTTATTTTATAGGTTATTAATAATAGGCTTTTAAATTTTTTTCCTTATATTTAATAAATGGAAGTAAGTGATTTGTTTTCACTCTTAAAAATACAGAATAGGTTCCTAGATATCACATGACTTTATAGAACCGCTTCCTGAAAATTTAGGATGCCATCACTGGTCATAAGGTTAATGTTAAATATGGATAGCAAATAATAAACTGCACCCTTGATATAAGGGAGATCGTAACATTTTTCTTATCGATGTTAAGAAAAATTAGATTATGAATTGAGAAAAAACTCTTTTTAGGGTTTTGTAGGTATGACTAAAAAATCCTTATACCGTAATTTTGTCGTCTGTCTGTTCGGTAAAAATTGTAGCCAAACGTCTAAACCTAGAGCAGTGGTTCTCAACCTTTTTTAGGTGAAGGCACCCCTATGCAAAATGTGAGATCTTCGCGGCACCCTACTATTAAATATGTTACTATTTAGTCAATTTAAAGTATAATCAATCAAAAGTATAACTGTGATGTTGGAAAAAAAAACAATAATATTACAATTACATAATATGTATTTAAAGATCATTCGAAAATTTATAAACGATAAATATTTCTTCGATTCCGAGAATAGCGGCGAATTTATTTTGAAAAGCTCGCGGCCGCCTTTTCATGTGCTTGCGGCACCCTAGGGTGCCGCGGCAATCTGGTTGAGAACCACTGACCTAGAGAGTTTAAATTTGGCATGCTTATACAACTCTTTGACCCGCACATAGGAAAAATACTACAACATCTAAAAAACATATCCCCCTAAAAATTTAAACAAATATCGGCTCATCGAAAAAAAAAAAAATTATTTTTAAATTCTGAGTAGGGTATCAAATGAAAGCCCTTAGTACGTGGATTAACTATCAAAATTTTATTTTTGCAATATAAATTATTTTGACGCAATTTTTGCCAAAATTGTGCAAAAAAAAATTGTCCCACACCCCATAGCCCAGATGGTTTAAACTAAAAATCTGAAAAAATTCTAAATAATGTACATTTGTGTGAACCGGAATAGTACAACAGGAATTTTTGATCAGATTGTTTCGTAAAATAACGCATTTTTTGTGTTTTTTGCTTGACCAAGTAAAATATTTATTAACTTATGTAACACAGTAAACCAGCATGCTTTGATAGTGTAATGGTTAGCATGCTCGTGTTCTAATTTGCAAACTAAGGTTCGATCCGGTCTCGAGACAATATTATTTTTACTGTTTTTTTTTTGCATTTTTATTTTGTTTAAATTATTTTTTCAAAATTTTAGTTATATTTGGGCAAATTGTGCATTTAATTTTTAAAAGCGTAAATTTAATAACCAGTGAAATTATTAAAATTGAATACACGAAATCAGAGGAGCGGAGTTATGACTTAAAACAACCAATGGAAGCCATAGGTGCAATTTTCAAAATCATAATGAACTTTGCTATGTAAACAAAATACTGCACTTATTTAGAAACCTAAATAGTGGTATTAGGCATTCGAATTAAAATTAACAAAAAAAAAATATTTTAACATAAAATTTGTTTTGGCATCCCAAATAATCATCATTCACTTACTAAATACCTGCGAAACCTTGAAATGTGTGAAAATTCACACTTCACATAAATTTTTTTAGTGCATCCTCCTCTCTATGTAACCCCTGCAAAAAATGGGAAATGTTGCATAATGTGCAATAAAATACTTATTCAGAGTAAAAAAATATATATTTTATATATAAAATTGAGTTACATATACAAAACAAATACATTCCTTTTTTAGATTAATTATCAAGTTGTTTGTCACTATTCCTAATATTAATTTATCAACAACTTGTATACCATTTTCTATCCCTGTGTGAATAAAAATGTTTTGTTCATTTTTAATTATAGTTCAATTAAGAATGCAGTTTGTAAGGAAATAAGGTTGGAGCGCGGAGTCAAGTTTACAATGAATAAAATAATACCCTTTAAAAAGAATAATTTTAGCTCTGAAGATATATTATTAGTGCTTGTTTTTAAACCAAATCTTTTACACCGTATGTCCTTTTTCGATTTGCAACATGTTAAATTTTACATTGCGTATTTTATCTCTACTATGAGTTTTAGACAAAAACTGTATTAATAAAAATTGTTCAATATTTTAGTCCCAAAGCATTGTGCCTAATTTTGAATAAAAAAATCCCAATGTTTGAAAAAAGGCACACAATATTTTTTTCCTATGACTACTATGGAACTGTGTCATTTCGAACAGTTAGTTGACAGGAAATTAGCTTAATTTCGCATGTAATCCTAATGCGCGCGCAGGCGATGCGGGAATGATAAATGCGCATGTGCAGGAAAGAATAAATTTGCAGCAAAGCGCATGTGCAGTTTCCGAAAATTTTCATTCCCGTACTGGCTGCGCGCGCATTAATGGCTGTTAACCATATTTATATTGTATTTTCTTCATTATTTATTTATTGAAAAATGGTAATCGGAGGAAAAGCATAGTGAGCAAAACGCGCATAATACATATTCCGCACTGGAATGATTTGCTTCACTCGCCTGCGGCTTGTTTGTAAACTTCATTCTCGTGCAGAATATATAGCATTCCGCGCTAGTTGCACAATATACTATTTCCTACGACTACCATGGAACTGTCTCATTTCGATACAGTTCAGCCGCATTCAGAGCTAAATCAAAAGCTTATACACTGTAGATTATAGACTATTTACTGTCATTAGAAGTTTGTCATATGGTAAGACGTGAAACCTTTCAGACCTCTAAATGCAATACGTTGTTCGTTGTGGATTATGAATAATTTTCTTAACTTATAGCTAGTGAGATGTTTTAATGAGACAGAATGCGATAGCCAATGTGTTTATATGTCTATCAGTGACACCGTAGTTATTGTATGCCTTTACATAACCTAACATAATGTCATCATTAACAAATCTTGCTCAAAATTACAAAGACGGACAGTAAATATGATCAATTTAGGTAATTAGGTTAGGTTTAGTTAGTTAAAATCTAAGACAACAGAATTATAAAAACGATAATGCATAGAATTAATTTTATGAAACTATGTAGTTGGTTGGTAAACGCACAGATGGCGGCCTATTCGTAACACATTAATCATAAAAAAAGTATAATTTCAATAACATACACTCCGTAGACGATTTAAAGCAAAAATAATTAATATTTGTAATAATATACATCCGCGGACTATTCGTGACTCCAAATAACAGTGAGACATCTGGTGGCGGCTTGGTGTGTTGTGCTGCAATTTATGTAAATTAAGACGTATTTTTAAATATAGTGACTTAAATACAGTGCTTTTTTGCCGAACTATTGTTTGAACAGATAAATATTAAGAAAAAACTTCTGACATATACGCTTCCCGTCAGCCATCAACTGTCGTACGCAGCGCCGCCAACGTTAGATTGAGTCGCGAATTGCAAATGTAAACAGAAATTTCTACAATAGATTAGGTTTTTGCTAAGCTAGTAATGGAAATTTATTAGAAAATTGAAAACAAATGTAACACGTGTGTCAGAACAATAACAAACTTGTCTATTTGGTTAGTTTAACATAATTCCGCCAGATAGAGTCTCTCTTATGATTAGAGCCCTGCAAATCCGCGGATATCCGCCATATTTCTGCGGATGCGGATAAATTATCATTTAAATCGTGCGGATGCGGATTATATATCATATCCGCTTATCCGCAATATCCGCGTGAACATAAAATCTTCGGTTGGACGCTTCTTTCTACGGAAGACGCGTTTAGAACCCCAAAAATCTATCGCTGGCATTTGTATTGTGCTTATGACAAGATTGAAATAATAATACGTTACGGCACTTTTTACTTTTTTTACTCTTCCCATAAAAATATATTTTACGATTACTTAAATAGTTAAATATAGTAGAGTTTATATAAAAGTCGTAGATACAACAATTTCTTTGGATTTACTGCGTTTACTAATTTAAAAATAATTATATATCGCCTTATTTTGCATTTTTGGAAATATTAGTAAAGGTTAACCATGGTAATTTGCCAAATTTAAAAACATAGAAGCTTATATCAAATTTAAAAAAATAAAAATATCTTAAAATTCTTGAAATCGTCATATAACTTTCATCTTTTAATAATAGGATGAATTTAAGAATTTAGTTTTATTATTAAGAACTTATTTTTTTTAAATTTGCTAATCTTATAGGACTTTCCTTGTTATTTATTGTTCATAAATGTGATAAATTAATCTGTTTAATTATTTCTAAATATGCTGCTCTAAAATAACATTGAGATGTCTTAAAAAACTAAGTTCCTGAGATATTGCTGTTTATAGTTTTACATTTTCTATAAACTTGATTTAAGAGTCGAATAATTGTAATTTCCATCTATATTTTTTAATCTATATAATCTCAGTACGACGTTAGATAGAAAACATATTTCTGGACCAAGAAATATTAATGTGATAAAATTTTAAAAAATTTAGTAGTGTTTTAAAACAGCGATATGCCAAATAAGGCGAAACATGTTAGATATTTCCAAACAGACAGCAAATCCTGTGCGGATATTTTTGCGGATGCGGATCGGATGCGGATTTCATATTTACAAAAGCTGCGGATGCGGATCCTGTCTATGCGGATGCGGATACAGAAAAACGTATCCGCGCAGGGCTCTACTTATGATCATTTGCCTATATTATTTTGTTTCGTAAATATATGTTTAACCTGAAAATAAACTTTGTTTGACGTTTGATTTTCATTTGTGCATGGCAACTCTTATTTTCAGATATAAATACAAAAAATATTGTGGGTCTCTTTTCAAACAAATGTGTTGGGACTAAAATATTGAACAATTTTTGTTAATAAAGTTTTTGTCTAAAACTCATAATAGAAGTAGAATATGTAATGGAAAATTTAACGTGGGAAAGCTCTATGTTGCAAGTCGAAAAAGGACATACGGTATGGTTTTTAAAAATTATTTTGATTTACTCATTTAAATTTCCCTTTACATTGAATTTGTGTAAAATACGTAAATGTATTATTTGACTTGTATATTTAAATACTTTATCAAGTTTTTCTTTTTTAGGGTTTTGTAGGTATGGTCAAAAAACCCTTATACCTTCACTCATGTGTCTGTCTGTCTGATAGAAATCGTAGCCAAACAGCTGCACATAGAAGTTGAAATCTGGCATGCGTGTAAAACTCTTTGACACGCCTTTTGGTAAACTATAGAGTTAAAAAATACATCGCAGGACAAATATTAACAGTAATACATTTAAAGAAAAAAAAAACATTTTTTTAAATTTTTGAATATGGTATCAAATGAAACCTGCCTGGATAAACAAACAAGCAAAAAATATTTTTGATAAATCTTATTTTGTTATGGGAATTTTGCCAAAAATGTGTCAAAAAATCTTTGTCCTCCATGCTATTTCACATATTTCACATAGGTGTTCATAAAAAAAAACCGAAAAAAATTTCAATAATGGTACATTGATGGGAACCAGAATAGTTCAACAGAAATTTTTGATTAGAATAGTTTTTTCAAAAAATTTCGAATATTTTGTTGAGTTATACAGAGAAATAAAAAACTTTGTATGTAGTATGAAATGAGAACTCTTAAGACGTGAAAAAAAAACGGAAAGAAGCTTTTTTCTTAAATCTTTATTTTAATACGATTTTTGCCAAAATTTGGTAAAAAATCCCTTGTCCTGCACCCCTTATTCCAGGGGAGTTAAACTAAAAATCTTTAAAGTTCTTAGTAATGCACATGAATGTGAACCGAAATAGTACCACAGGAATTTTTTATCTGATAATTATATCGAAAATTATCGATTTTTTGCAACAGCGTGCTTACAATATTTATTAGACAGACTAGAACTGAATAGCTATAGCTGGGTCTTCATGCAAACGCATCTCAAGTACGGTTGTTGTCTCTAAATGGGAGCACGTGGTTTACTCTTCTAAAAGTTATTGAAATTTATAATTAACTAGTGGGTGTACCCATGCTTCGCTACAGCATTTCACTACTTTAAAACGAAGAAAGCAGAACATAACAATCACAACATTAAAGTTAAATATATAAAACAATAATATAATTTGCAATTAACTATTACACGATGGGAAATACAGAAATCCCCAGCACTGCCATCTATTGGTAAGTTTCGAACCAAAGAGCGACATATAGTGTCACGAAGCAAACAAGAACAAGAACTCAATCAGTTGCTTACTCGTTGCGAAAGTACCCGGGATCTGGGCATCGAGTTTGATAGTAGACTTACTTTCAACTCGCATATAGATACGATTTGTTCTTCGTCCTATAAAATGCTAGGATTTATTATCAGGAATTCACGCACTTTTTCAAACATAAACGTTATCTTTTCACTTGATTATGCATTCATTCGCTCTAAAATTGAATATTGTTCAATAGTATGGCATCCCATTTATGAGATTCAAAAGAATGCCATTGAAAAAGTGCAACACAAATTTTTAAAGTTCATCTACTTTAAAGTTATGGGATCCTACCCCCCTTTCGATCTCTCGTATAGTACCCTTTTTCATATTTTTTCCACCAAATCTTTAAGTGAGCGTCGTGAGTTAAGCTCCACAAACTATCTTAAAAAATTAGCATCAAATCTAATTGACGATCCACTTTCCTTTCAACAATTAAATTTTCACATCCCATCTTTCCGTACAAGGCATTCCTCACTTTTTTATCTTCCCTAGGCACATACCAATCTATTCCTCATATCCCCATTGAACAGGATGTGTTCATATTACGAGCAGAATACAAAAATTGAACTGTTCTAATAATTCTAATAATTTTCATATAAAGTTCTATAAATTTATTCATTTTTGTGTATTATGATTTTTTATGTTTAATAGTTTTTAATTTTTAAGTCTTAATATTGTTAATTATGTTCCTGTCCAATTTTGGCTATGCTGTTGGGACAGATGTATTAAATAAATAAATAAATAAATAAATAAATAAAGAACTCCGGAAAATATGTGAACTAATTTGAACATTTTTAGGCGGGTTTCCGTCTGACCAATTAGGAACCACCGTAAGGAATGTGTATAGTCTGACACAGAGCTGACAAGTACTGATTTTACGCTTTATTTGTATAATTTGTGCTTTAGTATTTGTATTTGATATAATTCAAGTTGATTTGAATTTATAACTCAAAATTGATTTGTATTTATAACTAGAGATGGGAATTTCGGCTCAGTTTGCGGAACCGGATCAGTGGAGGTCGTTCAGTTTGTTGAGCCGGTTCATTGATCCGGCTCAGTGATCCGGTTAAGTAAACATGTCTCCGAAACACAGGACGGTCGTTAGTTCGTAGGTAGAAAGTCGCTTAGAGCCGGTTCTTGCAATATATAAACTGTAAATATGATCCCGCGACACAGGTCGGTCGGTTGTTCGGTCGTAGGTAGAACGTCGTTTACAGCCGGCTCTTGCTTAGAGCCGATTCTTGCAATATATGAACTGTAAACATGATCCCGAGACGCAGGTCGGTCGGTCGTTCGGTCGTAGGTAGAACGTCGCTTAGAACCGACTCTTGCTCAGAGCCGGTTCTTGTAAACATGATCCCGAGACACAGGTCGGTCGGTCGTTCGGTAGAACGTCGCTTAGAACCGACTCTTGCTTAGAGCCGGTTCTTTTAAACATGATCCCGAGACACAGGTCAGTCAGTTGCCGGTCGTCCGGTCGTAGGTAGAACGTCGCTAGCCCCGACTCTTATCTAACATTTTTGAAACAAGCAATTCACTTTATGTAGCTACTGTATTTTAAACCAGATGTGTTAAGTTTATGGCGATGTTTATTGCCCTTATAAATCGGACATCTGGGATTTGGGCAATATTTTTAATATTTTTATATAGTATGGTTGTAAGAAAATACAGACTAACCCTATTAGTTTCAATCAAACTGCCCTACAAATTGATGACAAAATACACTTTATGATAATACATTACAAGCCAAGTTCTCGCGAAGTTCAACATGACATCGATCCAGATCCGGATCACTCCGGTCACAGTTCACAATCGCCCGACCAATCGTATCCTTGAAACTTGAAACTATACAGTGAGCCGTGAGCCGGCTCATTTCAATTTGGTGAACCGTGTCACTTCGGTCAGTGTACTGAGCCGGCTCAGTGAGCCGGTTCGTTAATGAACGACCCATCTCTATTTATAACTATTATTAATATTTATATATAATAGTTCACACATATATATAGAATTTCGCGCGAGTGTAATATGCCGTAGAGTGTACTTGAGAACGCATAGAGCGCTAAGACACGCCTACCCAGGGACTTTGTTTGCTTCGACGGACTATACCTGTACATCTTTAAACATTTCTGTACATGCGTACGCTGTGATAACTCCGGTATTATTAATCTTTGATGTATAGTGTTAAATACATTATGATTCTAATTTATTATTCTAAAATAATTGATACATCATTATAAAAGTCCGATGTTATGCACGCACAAATTTTATAATACAAAAACTATTACGTTTAAAAACAGAAAATTGCCCAGTACATGATATCGGTGCATGATAGACACGTGCGCTCTCGCGGACTTTTTTTTTAGATCTAGTTAAAATCTACATTTTTTTGTCTACATTATATCGATATATCTCTTAAGGTTTAGCCTACGTAATCAATTTAAACTGCACGGAGAGACTGATAAATGATTTTTTCCCCCCTAGGGGAGCGTGGACGAAGTTGGAACCCTCAAAAAAACCTTCCTCGAAATATTTTTTTATCGCTTACCAATTACCTACAAAACCCTGAACTGTGTAAAAATTTTATAAATCAATATATTTTTAAATAAAATTACCCACAATATTGTATTTGCAGTATGTAGATTGTCCCCAGTTCATAGAGTAAACTACTGCATTCTTATTTGAACTACAATTATACAGGACAAAGTTTTACAACTGAATAGAGATTCAAATCATTAATGTTACATAATTCTTTTATAAAAACTCAACTTTAAAAAATTAACAATGTAAATAGTACGTATTACTTAATCACATAAAATATATGTCGTGATTTCTAAACCCAATTGAGTATTAACATCACTTAATTTTTTAAATTAAGTGTGAAATAATACATTAGTCATTTATAAAATTATACTATACATTTATATTAGCTATAGGTTATTCTAAACGTTTAGGCGGAACTAGATTTTGCAATCTAGTTATTTTCATCGTTTGATTCATGCTTTTTGGCCGTTTGTGTAAGCTTTGTAAATCATACTTACAATAAACATTTTTTGGTTAAAGTTAATATCAATTTAAAATGTCATTTTCTTTATATTTTGATTTTTTGTGTCATTCTTAATACAAATTTGCCATTTATTTATTTTTTTGTCATTAAAATATGTAAAAAGAGTATTTTATTTTTAACATGTCATTCGTTTCCATAGTTTCACTGTTGGAATTTTAAATATTTACATGCCAACGTGTGAAATGAAATAACCCAAGCAAGGTCCCTTCTCGTGACAACCTAAAAGAACGAAATTCCCATTTAGTTCCGCCTAAACGTCTGGAATAGCCTGTGTATGCTGTTCACTATTGTAAAAACAAACTAAGAGTATTGTCAAACAAACTATAGTCATGTAGGTATTCAAAAATGTCAATTTCTTAATATGTCATTCCATTCGACATATGTCAAAATGATATCTTAATTATAATGATCATAACCAACAAATCTGAAGTCTGTTTTACACCGTAAGTAAACCAGTGAGATCATTAATTCCTGAGCATTACATAACGGTAAAAATATCAAAACTGTATTCCAATTCACAGATGAAAAGACCCAACTTAATAAAGAACCGAACAGATTACTTCGTTGACCCGAACTCACCCGAGGAACGAAAATCCATTGCGAATTTAACATTTGTTATTAGCTCATTGGCATGTAGAGAAAAACATTGTTAATTTAATAATTAATTCGTATAAGGTAATAAAAATCAAATCTACGCCTATGTCATTAGAAATAAGTTTGATAACTATATATTTCTGTCAAGTATTATATAAAGTTCAGGATTAATAATCTCACTGTATTTTTGAATGACATTTAAAGTCAGAAATACACTGTAAAAATTACCAAAATAACCAGATCTGGTATGTCCTTACAAAAGTGCATAATAATAGCATATATAGTAGGAACCCAGTTAACGCTATTTGAATATTGGACATTTCTGGTATATTATGTTTTATTTTGTAATTCGTACCTAGATCTGATGATTTTGGTGATTTTTGTGGCGTAAACGGACTTTGACGTATCCATATGAACCAATACTATAATATTATAAATATATTGTAAATATACAACATAAAAAAATTCCTTGTTAGTTACATATAACAAAATGGGACAGATAATAATACCTACTGAAATTTTTGCTACAATCATGGCAATTAAGGATCAAGTCTTAGAAAATTATACGGGAAACTTTAAAGCTAGAAAAAATAACTATGTTTATATAAGCTGTTCACTTTTGTAAGGACAAACTAGATCTGGTTATTATGGTTACTTTAATAGTGTATTACTAACTTTAAATGACATTTAAAAATTTCCTTGCGCTGTAAATCATACTTCAAATTTGTTTGGTTATGATCATTATAATTAAGCATATATATATAAACTAGTATATGGCGCCTGGCCTATCTCTCAATGTAAATTAAAATGTTCCAACATAGAGAGTAAGATATACATATGTCTGTCTCTTTTGGTGACCGTAAAACACAATGCGCATGCTCGGGTAGTGTCAATTCATTTTGAAAAAGCAGGATAAAATCAGATGAAATGACATTTACACATATATATATATATATATAAACTAGTATATGGCGCCTGGCCTATCTCTCAATGTAACTTAAGATGTTCCAACATAGAGAGTAAGATATACATATGTCTGTCTCTTTTGGTGACCGTAAAACACAATGCGCATGCTCGGGTAGTGTCAATTCATTTTGAAAAAGCAGGATAAAATCAGGATGAAATGACATTTACATTTAAAAAAATAAGGTTAGAAGTTATCAAACAAAAACCCTAATTATTTGGTTTATACTATTTGGTAAAAAAGACGTAGCTGTACCTGTTTATATATATGAAAATATGAACGTTAAAAAACAATGACATTTGTTTCACTATGATACGGAACTAATGTAGCATTTAGCGACATCTACTGTGGTTATTTGAAACTAAAACAGTTACTATAACGCCATCAATTTTTTTACCCGGAAACTATTCTCACGAGCAGAACTCCACCATTAAGCCTTCACCCCCCTGCTTTACTCATTCTCTTAGCTCCCGCCACGTAACTGTAATTTTTTCGACCAATAGCAAGGTCGTAATTTAGACATGCGCAAACTATTCACCGGGCATAAAGGGGTACGGCAATACATAGCTCCATCCTCCTATCATGGAACATCTAGCCAGTCTTCATGCGCCATATACTTGTTTATATATATATATGTAATTAAGATATCATTTTTTATTGACATATGTCAAATTTACATTTTTTACCATTTTTTGATACCAACATGACATACAATTTCAAAGGTGTAAACTAATGAAATCAAAAATTCTTCTTAGTTTGTTCTTACAAAAGTGAACAGCTTATATGGTTCCTTTTACTCCTACTACCTCAATGAATTTGCGTAATTTTCTTTTGTTTGGAAGCAGCTGTTTTAGCTATTTCCAAGTTAGCCTAGTCCAACGAAGCCATGGCTTAGGGCCTGCTTATACAAGAGGCCCGGTCGCCAGCCTTAATTTCGTTTGTAAAATTACTTAAATCGCACAATTTCAACCATCTTGCACTGGTTTATTTAGATATAATTTAACCACATAATTTATTGCTAGAAAACTTGCATAAAAAATAAAACCACAGTCTATTCCAAACGATTAGGCGGAACTAACCAAAATTTTCATTTTTGTAAGTTGTCATTAGCTATTTTTTTTATATATTGAAGTTGGCTTTTCCAACAAAATGATGAAAAGCTTCAATCAACCTGTAAAAATTACTTCGTATTGTATTAATCAATCGGTGAAAGTAACTAGAATTGAAAATCTAGTTCCGCCTAAACCAAAGGAACAGACTTTAGTTTATCTTTTATTTTTCATGCACACGCGTCTGATACAACTCGGCATTATAGAATTTATGTATTCGAAATATAATTTTAGTAAAATTAAATATAGAGGGAATGAATAATCAAGGTTAAAAATTAGGTCTCAAAATTGTTGTAATCGCCTATATTGCAATATTTTTTAAAAAAATTTGTTTTGACTCCTCCTCGGAGGTGGGCCCGTTAAATACCCATAGCCTAGGGCCCTTACAATTCATAAGACTTTTCATGTTGTTAGTCGGCGTCAAGTATCAACAGGTCTGCCTCGTTGCTTTCTTGAAGATTCCTGAGACATTACGCACCAAGGTGTCACAAGACACTGGCTGGAAATGAAATGTTCAGTGTCCTACCAGATGGACGGATTAGATTAAAGAGGAAAGCAGTTGCTCTATTATAGAAACTTTATAAGAGATAAAAGAAAGATATAATAAAGAAAACAGCAAAGAAGAAGACATTAAAAATAAGTACAAATATTTTCAACTATCACCAATTCTTATCTTAAAATTTAGTTAAAAATTAAGTATAAAATGATAAGAATACTGTGATGTTAATAGGTAACATTAGAATTTAAATATTTTTGGTAAATATAAAATATTTATACTTTCTATTACCACACCCATATATTTTTAACAGTCTTTTAATTTATGTGTTTTTTTTTGTTCATTTTTTTGAAATAATTAAAAACTATAACTCTTGCATCGCAAGTATAATATTTGTAAGAGCTGTTCGGGCATCAGATTGAGGTAATTGTTGCAAAACATCAAGCGCAGATTGCGAGTGATCTTTCTGTAACTGTCTAGTTTTTTCAAGACCCGGTCCGGACAAGACAGCTTTATGTATTAACTGATAATCAATATCAAGAACACTTTTCTTCCCATTTTCTATCTCAGAATACAAACTAGGATCATGTTCCAATTGGAATAAAACTGGAGCGGAAATAAGACTAAACTGACCGCTGTAAGCTTTTTGGAAAGGTTCTCGATCTAAGCAAGCCTGCCAGGCTAAAGCTAAATGTTTACCAAAAAGATAACCTTGTTCTTGTAACGCTAGAGGATGACCAGCAAGCTTCAACGCACCTTGACAAGATTTACCTAATAAACTACCAGCCGATAATACGTTTCGTAACGTCCATTCCTCTTGTGCATTTCCTAAGGCATCATACACAACTAACGGCTGTACTGAACAAACTCCAATAGGAGCAATTTCTCTTTTTTCTTGTGTTGGACGAGCTGGCAGTGGTAAATTTTGTTCATCTCTAGGTCCAACAAACTCGGATTCACACTGATCTCTTAAAGCTGCACTAATTAGTTCAACTAATTCTTGATTTCGTAATGATGCTAACTCAGCGCAACTGTTACTTAAAAGATAATCACCGCTTAAGAGAGCTATTTTATTTCCGAACATCATATCGTTAAAATCATTGTCATATTCGCTTTGGTTGGGTTGTAAGTTAACGAGACCTCGGTGAACTACATGACTTGTTCTGATCATTTCAGTGATTTCAGCTAGAGCTCTTTGACTATGTAGGACACCTGCTGATTTATCTTGTTCCATTTCAGGAATATTTGGAGAATGACCTGCTGCCTTAGAGATAAGTAGGACGATAAGACCCCATGCTTGCATATTGTTCTTTCCATTGTATAAAAGACTCCTGAAAAAAAGAAAAAATGTTAGAATTAGTAATATATGTAATACTAGCAGAGTACCCGTTCTTCGCACGAGATAAGTTCAATTATTCCCCCCCTGAATTCCATAATTTTTGTTTTGTTTTTGGTTTTATTCAATTATGTTCAAAAAAGAGGTTTATGCAATTTTCATAAACAAATTACTGCGGAAAAGATTTCTATGCTCTTTCCAACATTGATAAAATTAAGATAAATTTTTCTAAAAAATTAAAATAATAAAACACACTTATTTATTGTTTTATTTATTCTAACTTATAAATAATATTCTAGTTATAAAGATGGGCTGTGTGAGGCGCAAATAGTCATCATTGCTGAACGCTAGGGTGACCATCCGTCCCGGTTTTAGGTCAATTGTCCCGGTTTTTACATAATTCTGTATTTGTAAGAAAAGAAATATTACAACTAGTCAATCTGAGAGGTGAGGTCCTTTTGTTTTTGCTTTTCACTTAGATCTGGGAGATGAGGACCTTTTTTTTTGCTCTTCACTTGGATTTGTGAGGTGAGGACCTTTTTTTTCCCCTGTGTCCCGGTTTCCCTTCACTGAAATCTGGTCACCCTACTGAGCGCCAAGCATTTTAACTAAGTAACTTACTAAATAAAAACTTGGAGTCTAAAAAAACGTCTAAATTTTTTCGGTTAGCAAGCATGTGCGTCACTTTATTTCTCACTTGTTGCAATATGATTTATTATGTATTTATAGTTGGAAACATAATGCATTTATTATTTCATGGTCATATACAAAATAATTTTTATAATAGTTTTCTTGTTTTATCACAAAAGTACGAGCAAGGCTGATATTCAGCCGGTATATGCATACCAGTTTTTATAATATTAAAATACTTTCATACCAATTGTTAAAATAAATAATAGGATAACCGGTAAAAAATATAAATGATTTACTAGTGACCCCCGTGTGAAATCATCTACAATTTATAAAAATCAACAAATGATATGAAAATTATTAAAATAATTTATGCCATAAATATAATTTAATAAGTTTTTTCTACTCATTAAATTATTCAGAATTTTAATTTTTCTAGTATACCAGTTGTTAAATATTTTGAATATCAGACCTGGGTACGAGTATACAGGGTGTCCCAGGAAGTGGCTCACCATTGGTATCTTTGTTAATAATATAGATAGAGATTCAGTTATATGGACAAAGTTCGAGTAGTTTTTTGTAGGAAATATTATGACAGACTCAAAAATATTTTTGTATGTTTCGTTGACCAGATATTTTGAAAATAAACATTTTTTTAAATGGAATACTCTGTATATTGTTAGGCCATAGGAATAACGATTTTTTTGTCTTTATAAAAAACTTAACATGTTTATAATGAAATTTTTTTAATAACGGAAATATCAACGTTATAAACTTATAAAAGTAGTACGATTAAAAATTTACATATAATAAAAACAAAAGTAAAAATTACCAAGTATTTTGGTTACAGATACTGCTCGAATAAATATCCATTACAGTTTAAACACAATCATATTTTTTTTTATGTTTCGCATTACATTGCGTAACATATTTTTAGAAATTTCGCTGCAAGCATGAGATATTTTATTTTTTAGTTCGTCTAAATTATTAATTGGATCTCTATAGACTGTATTTTTCTGAAATCCCCAAACAAAAAATCTAAAGATGTTAAATTAAGAGATCTAGGAGGCCAGTTAATAGGCCCATTAGTACCAATCCACTTGTAGTCATATTTATTTTGTAAGTAATTATTTACAAGATAGGCATTATGTGCAGGTGCACCATCATGTTGAAAATACTTCAAATTAATTCTGTTAGCTATGGGCACATCGTCAAATAAATCTTGAAAACTATTTTCCAAAAAATCTAAATACTTTACAGTAGTCAAATTTCCTTCATAGAAATACGGGCCTATTTCGTAGAATTCCAAGCATGTGCATTTTCTCGTAAAATATCTCTTGCTTGCAGCAAAATTTCTAAAAATATAAACATAAAATAAAGAATAAGATTGTGTTTAAACAATAATGGATATTTATTCGAACAATATTAGTAACCAAAATACTTGGTAATTTTTATTTTTGTTTTTATTATATGTAAGTTTTTAGTCATACTTTTTTTATAAGTTTGTAACGTTGATATTTCCGTTATTAAAAAAATTTCATTATAAACATGTTTAGTTTTTTATAAAGACAAAAAAATCGTCGTTCCAATGGCCTAACAATATACAGGATATTCCATTTAAAAAAAAGTTAATTTTCAAAATATATTGCCAACGAAACATCTAAAAATATTTTTGAGTCTGTCATGATATTTCCTATTTAAATACTCGAGCTTTGTCCATTTAACCGAATCTCTATCTATGATTTTAAGAAAGATAGCAATGGTGAGCTACTTGGCTGGGATACCCTGTATAAATATAATAAAAAAAAAATTAATTCTAGCAGATATAAATTTAGATATATTAATACCAATGTAATATTTAAATTTTATATAGTATGCTGTTACTTATATTATAATATTTATAATTTAGATGTAGATGATCAAGTCCAACTCTTAAACATACATCTATGTTATGTGAGCTGTAGCTTTGTCCGACTCCAGTCTGTGCGTTAAGGAGTTAATTACTCGAAGCTTATTACATCACTGAGCTGATATACACAATAGCGAAAGATGAGAAGTCTGACGTGAAAACAACGGAGATTAAACCCACATACCTTTGCTACGTAAGCAATCACCTTATAAAGAGCAAAATAATTTTAGATGAAATAATTATAGAATGCAATTATCAAACTATCAAATGAATAAAGTCATAACAATTATTTAAAATCAACAAAAATAATAAATAAGTATAATGGTTAATACTAATTCTATATACATAATTCTCTGCTCTTTTGAATACGATGTCGGGCTTCTGTAACATCTAGGGAGCAGAATTTGTTAGGTCAATCAAAGAAAGTTCCCAAAACAATTGACTTGCTTTGTTTGTTTTTGACAATCGAACTGCATTTTTTATTTCATTTGTCACTGTCAATTCAGTTCAACTGTCATGCTTCAATTGTGTTAGTAATAGAAATAATCTATAAAATCATATATTTAAATAATTTTTGTTTTTAGTACAGATTTAATAACTTACTTGGCAGTTTTTAAAAGTGGATGATTCGAACCAACTAGTTTTCGTAAATGTAAGGCCACATTAGCAACTTCATCACTCAATAACCAACGTAAACTCAAAAAAGATGTTGGATACCCAACAATTTTTTCAGCTTCACTGACAGCTCTGTTCCAGTCAGGTTTTTGATCTTGAGCTAATTTTGCACAATTAACACTATTTGTTGAAAAGCATTGTTGTGCTTTATACTGTATATTTGAGCTACCAAATATTGAAAAATAATTAACACGTCTGATTAAACGTCCGATTTTTATTGAATTCATTGTTGCTTTTTATAAAACGTAAAAAAACTTAATGTTCAAACTGCTATTGAACAACTTTAAAAAGAAAGTGTGTAAGGGAAAGTTTGTCCTACATTTTTTATTTGATCACTGAATTTAAATAATTTCTTTTCTTATTCTTCCCTCTCTGAAACACATTTTGAATTTAAAATTATTGCAAATATATGTTCACTGAAATTAATATTAATTTTATTTTGCAGTAAACAAAGAAAATTCTTAAATTAAATACTCGAACGTCAAAATCATATGACCTTTGAATGGTAATTCAAGTCTGTTTACATGATGCCAGTACTTTTTAAAAATAAATATTTTAATTTGTTAAATTATATATTATATGCAGTCATTATTAAAAATTATGGTAATGGTAATATATACATTTCTGCATCCGGATTATATATTTTGTAAGTGTTGATATATTGAAAAATTAATATTACTTGTAAGTCGCTGTTAAATATCATGTAATCATAATATAAATGTTCGGATTTGTCGGAAATACCCGATTTATACCGAGTAGACTTTTTGGAGGATTTCAAAATAATGTTCCGTCTTCCGTACAGCGCTACATAGACAAATGCAGGGCCGACGCTATGATTTGCGAGGCCATGTGCCAGGGCAGGCGCGAGGCCATGTGGGAGATTGACAAGAAAAATGTATATTGACGCGGTGGTCAAAAAGAGCTGGTTCAATAATGATGGACCACGCAAAAAGATTGAATGAACGACATACATCAGTCAAAATGTAATTTTCCTTACCTGGTGCTGTCCGCTACCACGCTATGTTTACATATTAGATACTCCTATAATGTTTCAAATGTATATATTTTAATCAGGGATACATTTAGTGAATGTTACACTATTTTTTTTCTGTGGCATTTATCAATAACAACTTTCGGCTGTGTGTTTTTTTATCGTATTCGGGGAATCACAGCGCTTCACAGATGATGCAAAGCACCCCACCCGTTTTCTTCTTTCTAATTTCAGCGCGCTCGAAAACTACATATACAATTTAGATGGGAGTTTGGTGTACATGTCTAGCGCCGGCCCTGGACAAATGACAATACTTATATATTTTAATGAGACAAACATATAAACACACATTGGGTATCTCAGTGTACATCGTAGAGAACGTTTACATTGTTTGCCTTTATATAACCTAAACAAAAGGCCGATTACAACAAATCTCGCTCAAAATTACAAAGACGAACAGTAAATATGAACAATTTAGGTTAGGTTTAGTAAGTAAAAAATCTAGGACTGCAGAATTAGGAAAACGATAATAGATAATAAACATTTTACGAAGCCGCCTTAGTTGGTTTAAAGACACATAGATGTCGCACTATTCGTAACGCACTAATTTCCTTAGCTGTAAACGCTGTCTTGAACGTTAAAACTATCTACTAAATTTATCCACAACGCATAGTGAACAGTCTACTAATTTAAAGAGCTCTGAACGCAAGTTGCCCTGTGTGTAAACATCAATGAGAGAGGTCTAGATAGATTAAGTCTACGGTCTAGCTAGAGTAGTCGCGGCTTAGCTAGAGTAATAATTTTAACACTTCATAGCGCGTATTGGTAGACCAGTCTACATCTATTTGATCGATTAAATAGACCAAGTTGTACCGGTTAAAAAGGTCATCAAAAGAAGGAGAAGAAGTATGTTAAGTGATACAAAGATTTAATTTTAAGGTTGATAAAAAATTTCGAAATGTTTCCCGGATTGTGCGCTTAAAGAATAATAGGCGTTTACTTTTAGTCAATCCACAAGATTGCTCAGATTGATCTGGTAACGTCACAAGATTAGTCGGATTGCTCAAATTTAGTTAACATTTTCATAAACGTCTGAAGTTAAGTAGTGACGTCTGGTGACGGAGGTGCTAAATACAACTGTCAATTTTCTGTCGTTGATTATAACTTCTACCGCGTTTTGTTTTATAAATACGAGTTTGTTACCAATAATAGAATTCTGTCACAAACGGCACTTATTTCGTCTATTTTGTTAAGTTATGTTTTCAACCCATTCCAATTGGCTGTAAGATTGAATTTACCCGCGCTAACCCCCACCAGCAGCAATCCATTAATCCCAGCAATCATCGGATTGCACTGGTGGATTAATCGGACTGACTAAAAATAAGCTAATGTGTACGCTCCAACTGACTTTACGAACGGATCGGGAACATTTGGATCGCTCGGATTGATCTGACTGACTAAACGTAAACGTCTATTGTGATAGTGATAAAAAGGCTACCACGAAATAGAAATTAACAGAAAATGGCACAATCTTCGATGCCAAATGAATTCGGAAATAAGAAAATTGAAGAAAAAGAAAAGTGGTGATGGTACAGATGATGTAGACTTCATTCAACATAAGAAAAATACAGTTCAACGACACAAAAATCATAAATTACGTCATCAAATCTGCGCGACAAAACAGCTGGTCACATTGGGTGCATTCGAGTTGTGCAGAGTAGAGCGAGCGCTGAGCGAACAGTTGATGGTGACGTCATGAATAGAGCACTAACGGAGCGAGCGTTCTTGAGACGTAATGTTTATAAAATCTAACCCTACAATTTTAGTCGGCGTTTTTACTGTCAGATTAGTTCACGTCAGTCATGAATCAAAATTATATACCTCGGTTTTCCCTTGATTTTTTTTTTCAATGATAAAGAAATAAAATTAATTAAAAATTAAATAATAATTAATGAATTAATTTAATGAATTTTTTCCATTTTAATTTTATGCACGGTGTATTTTAATAATTTTTTTGTTGTTTACAGAACGTCACAAATACATAAAATTGACGTACTCTGTAGCTATAGACAAATAACAATATTATTTGTCTATTGTTATTTGTCTAAGGCTATTATTTTTATTTTATTTATAATTTAATTTTAAACTTTCATTTCTTTCCCGCCGTTCCCCCTCTTTTTTAAGTCATACTCCATATGCTCGGTCTTAAAACCCCGAACACATAGAGCGCACTCTAAATGCTCGCTCGATCGCAAAACGAATGCAATTGAGTGTACTCCGAGCGTCAAATCGAACACGTTTGAGTGTACAGAACGTGCTCGGAACGCTCGGAGCGTCAAATCGAATGTACCCATTGACGATCATAAGGGGTTTAAACATTTGTTGTGGATACTAAACTCACAAAATCATGTATTTTAAATACATGCTTAATCATTTTAGTACACGGTATACATTGAAACGTACAAGAAATAAATAATAATAACGGAAATAAACAAACAACGTCGCACAATACGCGTAGCAAAAAACTAATCAAAGTAGTTAAGCGACATCATTGAAATGTGTTAAAATAACTGTTAATAACGTAATGGACGAAATTTGGTTTCTGTACATGGGATCCGCTAATATCTGACTGTGTTTTTCTTATGTTGAACGAAGTCTATGGTATGTGGAACGAAGTATGGAAGAGTAATTGGGAATATTTTGATGCTCTACAGTTTATGACAGAATTCTCAGAATGTCTGTAAAATACTGGAAGTTTATCACATAATATAGTAAGTTATCATTTTATTTCTAATAATTATTTATTTGTCCATAAAATACAATATATTCGTTTAGTTCAAAATTTCCAAGTAGCATTTTTCAAAGGTAATGAGATTATACGATTTTATAAATACTTAGTACAATAATTGTAAAACTTGTTAATTAAAAAAAAAAAACTCAAATAATTTTTTTGTTTTATTTACATTTTATAACTTGGATATTATGCAAATACATTATTATCTGACATACTTTCATGAAAATTCCACAGCCAACTAGTTTTTTTTTTTTGTTTTAATGGCCTTTGTTGCTGTGGCAATTAGTCAGCACAATTCTTATTTTTGAAAAATTCCATGCCTGAACGGGATTCGAACCCGAGACCTTAGCAACGCAGAGCACATGTGTTATAGCTCAGTCGCTAGAACAGCGCAGTTCGTCATTTTGCGTCATAACTTAAATGACAAACTTAGTGGCGAAAAAATAACTACATCGATTTTTTTTTACATATGAATTATGGACTAATATTGCTCTTTATTCTTTTATTTTACTAAAACATACCTTTTGAAAATTTACAATTTTTAAAAGTGTTTATTTAATATAGGGGCATGTGTATTGGTATCCCTGAATAAAACGGTGTTTACTTGTGTTCAAATATCTAACTTATAGTAATTTCTAAAAACCTTTTTTATTTAGTTTGTTGTTTATTTAGCAGTTTTGTGTTTAGTTATATATAGGGTGACCATCCGTCCCGGTTTTCGGTCAATTGTCCCGGTGTCCCGAAGACTGTCTTCGCCCGATTGTCCCGGTTTTTGAATCTCTTTGCTCTTCACTTTGAATTTGGGTAGGTGAGGACCTTTTTTTTTTTGCTCTTCACTTTTGGATCTGGGAGGAAACAAAGACCTTCTTTTTTTTCCTGTGTCCCGGTTTCCCTTCACTGAAATCTGGTCACCCTAGTTATATATTATCTTATTTGATTTGGTATGTACTGCATAGTTTTTAGGTTATATTCAATTTATTTTTTTATTTTATGATCATATTTTTGGATCACATCAGTCCTTTGTAGGACTATTTTGCCTATTAGAATTGTATATTTGCTTCTATTCTGTTCTTATTCTTATATTTTCATTTTATTTCGATAAAAGTGACAGCGTACAAATATTACTGTAGTGTTTTACTCGGGAAATTTAGGAAAAAAACAATATTAAGTTTAACTAATATTATTTATTTTAAATATTATTATTTTGAACCTTACCATTACAATTCTAATTAATAACTTGATAAGACCTAATTAATACATGCACATTTTACAGTACGTTGGCGCTTGCGCCGTCCTTATGTTAACATTCTTATAATTCAAATATGATTCACGGTAAGTTCATCGAAAATCAATTCATCGAAAATCAATTCATCGAAAATCAATTCATCGAATATCAATTCATCGAAAATCAATTAATCGAAAATCAATTCATCGAAAATCAATTCATCGAAAATCAATTCATCGAATGATCAATTCATCGAATGATCAATTCATCGAAAAAAAATATTTTGTAAATATTTCAGAGGAATGCCGAGGGGATCGGAAAGTCAAAAAAGCAGTGGTCAATAAAAGTTGACAGACTACACTTATTAAATAACTATCATACTTGGTCTATTAATAATTTTTAAATCTTCCATTCAGCAAATATGCCAGATAAAAGATACCTGTTGGATTATTTTGAAATCGAACAGGGCTCCTTAGATCAGAAAAACCCGGCTAATGGGATCATAAATGTACTTAATACACCCATTCTTAAAGGATTATAAAAATGGTATTTCCCCATCTGTTAAGTCTTAAGGGTTTTGTGTTATGTACATAGTTTTACTATTCATATTTACTATACCACACATGATTTGTTCAATGTACGGTGATTCTAAACAGGTGGCATTGTTATGTTAGTGTGAGTTTGTTTTGTCATTAAACTAGATGATGGGTAGCTCGCTTCGCTCGGCTGCTTCTAACCAAACCCTTACTAACCTAACCTAACCTAAGATAGTGTTTTGACATTAAACTAGAAGATGGGTAGCTCGCTTCGCTCGGCTTCTTCTTACAAAACCCTTACTAACCTAACCTAACCTAAAATAGTGCTTTGTCTTTAAACTAGAAGATGGGTAACTCGCTCCGCTCGGTTTTAGACTTTTACTAACTAAACCTAACCTAATTACTTTGTTTTTAGGCGCATAGTACTTTATTTTCCCCCATATTAGCCCAATTAAAATGCGCATCATTGTGTATGAATTTATAAAAATTATTTGCGTGCAATTGCCCATAACCTGTCTTATTAAACCTTAAAAACAAAACATTTATTTCTTTTATTATATAAGTTTTCTTATTATATTTCTTTATTTATATTTAAACACTATGTCACTTTATTTACCTTTTTTTAAACGATATAAAAAAATTTACGCAATTATTTCTTAGTCTGTCGACTTTTATTGACCACTGCTCTTTTGACTTTCCGATCCCCTCGGCATTTCTCTTAAATATTTACAAAATATTTTTTTCGATGAATTGATCATTCGATGAATTGATCATTCGATGAATTGATTTTCGATGAATTGATTTTCGATGAATTGATTTTCGATGAATTGATTTTCGATGAACTCGTCGGTTACCTTCAAGATTTACTACATTCCTCCCCTACAATTTTTCAAAATTAAATTATCGGGTTTTTATCTTATTCTTTTACCTTGTCTGGGTTCTATGGTTTCGTCGGAGGGTCGACGTTTTCTTTTTTTATTATTTACAATTTCCTGTGGAAATTCAGAATTTGATTTAATGGGTAAACTAATTTCATATTTCAGCATCTGATTTACATGGTGTTTCCACGTTAAACCATATTCTGGAATTCTTACAATGTATATACAATTACTAATTTGTTTTTGAACCAGACCTTTAATCCAAGATGGTATGTTTAATATTTTTATAGTTGCGTACTAATACTTCCTCCCCTACCGCAAAATGAATTTTGCGGTTTCCTACAAAATTACGTTTTTGTCTATCTAGATTATTTTATACCCTCTGCTTAATTTTACGATTTGGCAATAGCACTGAAAAACGTGTTCGCAGAGATCTACCCAACATTAGTTTGGCAGGGGTCGTTCCAGTTGTACAATGCTCTGTTTTTCTATAGTCAAATAGAAAATTCGAAAGTATTAATTTATTAGAGCGTTTTTGACTGTTTGTACTGAATTTTGCGCAGCTCCATTCGACTGAGGATGAAAGGGGGGTGAAGTTATATGTTTGATATTATTTTTATTTAAAAAGTCCTGGAACTGATTGGACGTAAATTGGCTACCGTTTTCCGATACTAATGTTTTAGGTAGCCCAAATCTTGCAAAAATAGCTCGTAAGGCTTGTATGGTTACTTGTGTAGTGATAGAGGTAGTCATAACCACTTCTACCCACTTAGAATGAGCGTCTAAGATTACTACAAAATATTAATTTAAAATAGGACCCATATAATCTATGTGAATTCTTTCCCATGGCTTGCTTGGCCATGGCCACGTTAGTAATTCCGCTTCGGGAGGGTTTTTGAAGTTAAGTCTGCACGGTTCACAATTTTTAGTTATATTTTCAATATCTTTATCTATTTTAGGCCACCAGAAATATGACCTAGCTAAACTTTTCATTTTGCTAATTCCCATATGAGATACATTTAATTGTTCTAATAAATGTCTTAGTTTTTCTGGAATTACTATCCTTCGATTCCATAAAATACAATAGGGGATAGGCATGATTTTTTAAATTTTTTTTATTATATTCCTCTTGTTGCATATAAACATAAAAAACAGTTTTTAATTTTTTTTTTTGTAATTTGAAGGCTTAAAAAATCATAAATGTATGTAGCGCGCGAAAACGACGTGTGACGTCATACCCTTCTAACTGACACATGACACTACTAGTCTACCAGCGTACAGTCTGTTGTGAACTTATTTGTTTGTATAGGGTTACCAAATGTCTCTCGTGACAGAGTAGGATATATCTACTAAAAATAGTAGTTTGGTAGGACACAGTAGGACAGTTTTTTTTTAAATTTTTTTATTATGTTACGAAATATTTAGATACCTGACAAATAAGGTCAAATCCCATAACAAGGCCTTTTTTTCATAATAAGGCCTTTTTTTCATAATGAGGCATTTTTTAAAATTTGTTTAATAATATTATAAAAACATTTTATTATAGATTATATATTATTAAACAAATTTTCAAAAAGACTTCATTATAAAAAAAGGCCTTATTATGGGATCCAACCCTATTAATTATCGTTTAATTTTTGAAATAAAATTATAAAATAAATTATAGGTCATTTTTATAAATTTCTTAATAACATATAATTGGCAAGAAACAATCAATACATAATAAGTAATACTACTAATATGAAAATTTAATTATATATTTATTGGTTCACATCTTTCTTTACATTTAATAAAATCACATTTTAGAAATAAAAATATAAAATAAATCATAGGACATTTTTTTAAATTTTCTTTATATATAATTAATAAGAAACAACCAATAAATAATTAACAATCAAATTTAAATATATATATATATATATATGGTAATAAAAAATATAATTAAATATGTTTATTGGTTGACGTTCACATTTTCTTTTTTTTTTTAATAACATCATATTTTTTAGATGTATCTGATTTTTTTTAATGAAGCTTTATCCTTAATGACATCATAGAAAAATTCTAAACATGTTTTATTTTTATAATTAAATTTCACGAACATTAAATTTTTAACTGTATCAATTGACAATCGATATCGCTCGTCTGACCATTCTGCTTCCATTAAACTAAAAATTCTTTCTACAACAGCATTATGCGCTGAAATAGCAAACATAATCTGGAATATTATTAAAAATTCGGAAAATTGTTCCTCATGTTTTACACTTTGAAAAAAATGTAACCACTTATCATTAACTGTTTTGGCATTTAAATTTAAGGCGTCTTCAAAAGTAAAAATACTATAAAGTAGGACATCTTTTAATAGTAAGTAGGACGTAGGACAAGGAGGTAAATTGTAGGACATGTCCTACTAAAGTAGGACGATTGGTAACCCTATGTTTGTATAACTTTTATAGGTTATGTAAAGTTAGAGTGATTTTAATTATAATAAAGTTTAATTCTATAAAAACAATTTATACATGTTTACCGAATTAAATTTTATATTAAAATATAGAAGATCCAGGCCCCAGTACTTCGAAACATAGTCGAAAATATTGTTTAGTACCAATGTGCACAAATAGTTCAATTAGAAATCCAAAAAAATAATTTATATCATTACCTGATGACGAAAAACAACAGAAAAGCTATGAGGCGAAATAAAACCGATATTTCAGAAAAAAGTAAACTTTATGTTTGTGAAGACCATTTTAATGTGAGTACATATAAAGTCTGTTCCAAATTTTTAGGCGGAACTAGATTTTGCAGTCTAGTTACTTTCATCGTTTAAATCGTGCTTTTCGGCCGTTTTGTTTAAGCTTTGTAAATCATACTTACAATAAACATTTTTTTGTTAAGGTTAATATCATTTTAAAATGTCATTTTCTTTATATTTTGATTTTTTCTGTCTTTCTTAATACAAATTTCCCATTTATTTATTTATTAAAATATATAAAAAAATAATTTAATGTCATTCGTTTCCATGGTTTCATTGTTGGAATTTTTAATTTTGACATTCCAACGTAAAAAATGAAATTACCCAAGCAAGGTCCCTTCTCTTGACAACCTAAAAAAACGAAATTCCCATTTAGTTCCGCCTAACCGTTTGAAACAGACTGTATTTTATAAATTATTTTAATAATAAATGCGTGAAAAATTGTTTGAAAACAAATAGAAAACTATCAAACAATACAATATAAACACGTAAACATTATGTTTTGTCTGTATCTGTGACGTCAAACCCTTACAGTCTCAGTCGTATCTACTCGGCAACTTTCGCGGCGTGGTCGGCTTATTTCAAATTTACAATATTTTAATTAAAAAATTTGGCTATAATATTAATTAAAATGTGATTTTTGTTGTGTTAGGTGACATAACTAACATTAAAATATCAAAAAAATGTAGTTTTAAGGAAATATAAATTTTATGCATATCCCCTATTGTCTTCAAGTGACAATTCGTCCTTTTTAATTTTGAAAGCGTTAATTTCAGGGTGTTCTTCGAGTTTCCCTGGCCAACCATTTCGTACATACGTGATAATTTTTTTTAAAAATTGATCATTATTTGTTTCTAACTGAACCGTATTAAAACTGATCGGAAAATCTATATTTTCTGAAAAATAAAATGGAAAATCAATTTCGTTATCATCTTCCTTTTCTTCATTTACAATTTTAAGAGGTAAACGTGATAAACAATCCGCTGAATTTGCTTTTGATTTAATATATTCTATTTTATATTTGTAATTGGATAAAATTATTGCCCATCTTTGTAGTCTGTTAGTGGAATATTGGGGAATTCCCTTTTCAGGGTTAAATATAGAAACTAATGCTTGGTTTATATACGGAACAAGAATAAGGAATAGGAAATAAGAATAGTACACAAGATGTTAAAACATAGCTGCGCCGTATATCGGTTTATGTAGGAATGAAATTTAACTTAAACATAAGAATAGTTGGTAAAATTCAACATTTTATTCTTATTTCAAGAATAAGACACGATAATCCTGCGCACAGCAATCAAAATGTCTGCGTAATAAAGTTTGTTCAACAGATGTTTTTCAGTTGTGATCAGAGGGTTGTAAACAACAATAAAATGTTTTTAACGGTAATAAACGAATTTTTTTTAAAGGTTATATGAATCAGAACCTGTCAAGTGACAAATGTTAAACACAGGCCAACGCAAGTACGCAGGCGTAACGACGAAATGTTATGTCCTATATAAACGGTTTAATATTTTTTATTGTTGTGTACTATTCTTATTTCCTATTCCTTATTCTTGTTCCGTATATAAACCAACCATAAGGGTTTGTGATCGGTACATAAAATAAATTTAGTGCCAAAAAGGTATTGATGGAATTTCTTTAAACCAAAAATAATAGCTAAGCCTTCTTTTTCTATTCGCGAATAATTTTTTTTAAGCATCCGTAAGTATCCTCGAGGCGTAAGCAATCGGTCTGTCTGCACCTTTAAGTGGGAAACAGAATGCACCGAGTTTTACGACGCGTTAACGCCGTTCGTACGGCGCTATCTGTCAGGAGAAAGTTAAGTGGGAAACAGAATGCACCGAGTTCTACGACGCGTTAACGGCGTACGTACGGCACCATCTGTCAGAAGAAAGTTAAAACCAAGCTGTCGTACGCAAGTGCACAGAATGGACAACGTTCTACGCCGTTGATACTGAATGTTCGTCAACTTCCAACTTTTGACGCTGTTGAACGTTGACGCAGAACACCTAACCTCAGTTTTTACTGAATAATAAAGTGTTTGTATGTATAAATAACTTGCATACAACATAAATAACATCATTCACAAGTCTTCATCATCCATTATACTTTTAATAAAAGAAAGCGCACGTATAAATACAGATATAGGTTGTCAAGTGACACTTGACGGCGTTAAAAATTATTGCATTGTGTTCAGGCGAAATTTCTCAACGGCGCTACGCAACGCTGTCGCAAATGACGCCGCGCTGACGCTGTAGCGCGCTGTGCATTCTGTTCCAGGCTTAAAACCCAAGCTGTCGTACGCAAGTGCACAGAATGAACAACGTCCTCCGGCGTTCGACCGCCGTTCATACTGAATGTTCGTCAACTTCCAACTTTTGACGCCGTTGAACGTTGACGCAGAACACCTAACCTCAGTTTTTACTGAATGGTAAAGTGTTTGTATGTATAAATAACTTGCATACAACATAAATAACATCACACACAAGTCTTCATCATCCATTATACTTTTAATAAAAGAAAGCGCACGTATAAACACAGATATAGGTTGTCAAGTGACACTTGACGGCGTTAAAAATGATTGCATTCTGTGCAGGCGAAAATCTCAACGGCGTTGACGCAACGCTGTCGCATGACGCCGCGCTGACGGCGTAGCGCGCTGCGCATTCTGTTCCAGGCTTTAGACACGATATGGCTTAAAATTGCACCGACTCCTACACTGGAAGCATCGACAGTTAATTTAATGTCCAATCTGGGGTCATAGTGTAGTACATCTAAGGAAGTTAATTTTTCTTTAATTTTATCAAATGCCGTTTGACACTCATTAGACCAAACCCAGTTATTATCTTTTTTTAAAAGATTATACAATGGTTGTAAAATATCTGAGATATTTTTAATAAGTTTAGAATAATAATTTACCATTCCTAGAAAGGATTTGAGTTCTGAAACATTAGTCGGAACGGGAGCTTTTACTATTGGTAAAATTTTATCATTATTAGCTTGAATGCCCTTCTGATTTATAGTAAACCCCAAATAATTGACTGAAGTCTTAAAAAAATCACATTTTTCTCTCTTAATTGTCAATCCAAATTTTTGAAGTCGTTCAAGCACTGTTTCTATTAATTTTAAATGCGCCCTTTCATCCTTACCCGAAATTAGTACATCATCTAAGAAACACGCCACTCCTGGAATATCCTGCAGAATAGATTCCATAATTTTCTGGAACTTCCCCGGAGCCGAATTAATGCCATAGGTTAACTTGCGAAAACGAAATAATCCTTTATAAGTTGAAATTGTGACCAAATTTTGTGAGTTTTCGTCTAGTTCAATTTGTTGGTAAGCATTAGTCAGGTCAATTTTTGAAAAATATGGTCCAATTTCTAAATTATTTAACAAGTCCTCTATTTTGGGAAGGGGGTACATGTCAACCTTTAAATTTGGGTTTAAGGTGATTTTAAAATCACCGCAAATGCGTATAGGACCATCAGATTTCAATACTGGAACTATAGGCATAGCCCATTCACTGTAATCTACTGGGTAAATTACATTTAACTTCATCAATCGTTCTTGTTCTATTTCTACTCTCTTTTTCATTGCAAATGGAAGAGGACGGGCCTTAATAAATTTTGGCTCCACCTCATTATTTTTTAACTGTAAAATTGCCTTGCTCTTGTTAAATTTGCCTAATGGCTTATCCAAAACAGTTTTATATTTATTCAAAACATTACTTAAATTCTGATTAGAATTTAGAAAATTAATATTCTTAATTTCTAATTTAAATAATTTAAAAAAATCTCTACCAAGTATTGGAGGCCCTCTATCACATAAATTTCTAAAGCTTTATTTATATTATTATAATTTACTTCTACTTTGAGCATTCCTAATGGTTTGATTTTTAAACCATTATAAAAATATAAATTTTTACTAGTTTCAAACAATTTAAATTTTGAAATATTTTCTTTACAAAATATATCCGATACGGCTGCCCCTGTATCTAATTGAAATTTATAGTTATTCTTATTTATTTTTACTTCTATATATGTATAAAGGCTCTGCTTTTCTCGTACGAAGTTGAACCCCGATTCTTGTTTTATGGCCTTTTCCTCGCCGTGGAACTGCATTGCGGCACTTTTGGCGTTGGCGATTTCCACCGCTCTCTCCAAGGTAACTGTCGCAGCCTCCTCAAACAGACGATCCACAACGCGACCTCTTCCAAAGCCCATTATGAAACGGTCACGGAGCACCATCGAAAGTTCATTTCCAAACTCGCATGGAGCGGCCAAATCCCGCACCCGTGCTAGCCACTCATTTACTGTCTCATTTTCGTTTTTTACCGCACCATAAAATTTGTATCGGTACGCGAAAATTGAGCGGAGTAAAATGTTTTTTTAATAATTCACTTAGTTTTTCCAATGTTTCCGTCTTCAGAGTTTTTGGTAGGCACAAATTAAATATTAATTTATAAGAGTTTTCATTTAGCATATTTAATAAAATAGCACGCTTTTTATCATTGGCCGTTATATCATTGGCCAAGAAATAATTATTTAATCTGACTTCGTATATTGTCCAGTCGTCGGATTCACCGTTGAATTCTCTCAACTGACCCATGTGGCTACTCGACGACATTTTTTTTTTTTAATTAAACTTTTATTTAATTTAAATTTTAATAAATTATTATTAGTTTATTTTCCTCGTCGCCAAATGTAGTGTTTTACTCGGGAAATTTAGGAAAAACACAATATTAAGTTTAACAATAGTAGTATTATTTATTTTAAATATTATTATTTTGAACCTTACCATTACAATTCTAATTAATGACTAACTTGATCTAATTAATACATGCACATCTTACAGTACGTTGGCGCTTGCGCCGTCCTTATGTTAACATTCTTATAATTCAAATATACTACAATTACATTCGTTAAATAGATGAATGTAAACGTACCAAACCTGACGTCACATTTTTTGTGACGTTTCAAGTGACGCAACTGCACTGTTTCGCGGAATTCCCTATACCACTACATTATGCTGGTCGGCATTTACATATGTTATTATGTACTCATACCGTGCGATAATTATTTCTTGTCAGTTACATAACAGTAAACAATGAGTTTAAAAATATCAAAACTGTATTCTAATCCCCATTTAACAAAGAACCAATCAGATTATTTCGTCTGCCCGAACTCACCTGAGGAACAATGAAAATATGTGTTCCAAATACCTGTTATCAACTCATTGGCGTGTAGAGAAAAATAGTGTTCAATTAATAATCAATTCGTATAAGGTAATAAAAATAGAATGTACGCCTATGTATACATGTCCTTGGAAATAAGTTTGATAACTAAATGTTTCTGTCAAGTATTGCATAACGGACAAGTTTTGTTGATCGCTCTGCATGTATTAAGTATTTGTTGTATTCGTATATTGCAACGGATAAAGGGTAGTTTCAGATACACTTTCTTGCCGCCAATTTCTAGGAATGTCTGTATTAGCCAAGAGGAGTGCGAGTCTGACGAAAATCAAGGAAAAGATGGGCGCTGGAGGAAACAGCACATTGTAATCCATTTTTTTAATTAAATTTTGAAATAAGTAAAAACTATAATTCTTGCATCGCAAGTATAATATTTGTAAGAGTTGTTCGGACATCAGATTGAGGTAATTGTTGCAAAACATCAAGGGCAGACTGCGAGTGATCATTTTGTAACTGTCTAGTTTTTTCAAGACCTGGTCCGGACAAGACAGCTTTATGTATTAACTGATAATCAATATCAAGAACACTTTTCTTTCCATTTTCTATCTCAGAATACAAATTAGGATCATGTTCCAATTGGAATAAAACTGGAGCGGAAATAATACTAAACTGACCGCTGTAAGCTTTTTGGAAAGGTTCTCGATCTAAGCAAGCCTGCCAGGCTAAAGCTAATTGTTTACCAAAGAGATAACCTTGTTCTTGTAACGCTGGAGGATGACCAGCAAGCTTCAACGTACCTTGACAAGATTTATCTAATAAACTACCAGCCGATAATACATTTCGTAACGTCCATTCCTCTTGTGCATTTCCTAACGCGTCATTCACAACTAACGGCTGTACTGCACAAACTCCAATAGGAGCAATTTCTCTTTTTTCTTGTGTTGGACGAGCTGGCAGTGGTAAATTTTGTTCATCTCTAGGTCCAACAAACTCGGATTCACACTGATCTCTTAAAGCTGCACTAATTAGTTCAAGTAATTCTTGATTCCGTAAAGATGCTAACGCAGCATAACTGTTACTTAAAAGACAATCACCGCTTAAGAGAGCTACTTTATTTCCGAACATCATATCATTAAAATCACTCTCATATTCACTTTGGTTGGGTTGTACGTTAACGAGACTTCGGTGAAGTACATGACTTGTTCTGATCGTTTCAGTGATTTCAGCTAGAGCTCTTTGACTATGTAGGATACCTGTTGATTTATCTTGTTCCATTTCAGGAATATCTGGAGAGTGACCTGCTGCCTTAGACATAAGAAGGACGATAAGACATGTTTCTATATTTTTATTTTCATTATATAAAAGACTCCTGAAAACAAAACAAACAAAAAAAATGTTAGAATTAATAATATATGAAATACTAGAAGTACCCGTTCTTCGCACGGGATAAGTTAAATTAATTATAAAATAAATAATCATGTTTAATAATTCTTAGCATGTCCAAAGAACTTCTTTATACACAACGTTTCTATCCGTTTCATATGGGTCACGTGGTCCTTTCTTTCGGCATGCAGGTGAAACAATCTAGTTTCAGAGAGTCAGAGAGAACTCAGCTTGTTTGCGTGAATAATACTTTTTCAATAGTTCAAAGAACGGACTTTGGAGTTCCTCAAGGTTCAATTTTGGGCCCGTTGCTCTTTATACTCTATATAAATGACCTGTCAGCAAACGTGACCGCCAAAACAATATTATTCGCGGATGATAGTACCTTCATCATTAAAGGAGTCGACCAAAATGAGGCTATATTAAAGACCAAAGAAACAATGACGCATTTACATGGTTCACGGCTATAAAACTGAGTATTAATAAAGAAAAGGCACATGACCTAATATTCAGTCTTTTTCAGAAATTCTGAATATTTTATTTATTTATTCTTATTACAAACAGGACTAAGAGTCCTAATTACATGTAATAAATGTAATAATATGCCTGTACCAAAACTAAATTTCTAGGATTTATTTTAGACGTCAGACTATCGTGGAAAAATCATCTTTCGCACATTGCTGGTAAAATAAATTCCTTTATTTTCATGTTACGCAAAGTCTTGAACCATGTATCTGTGAAATCGGCGAAACTAGTATATAATTCCCATATACAGTCAAGTATAATGTATGGTATAATACTATGGGGTACCTCCATAGAGTAGAAAAGAATCTTTATACTGCAGAAAAGAGCTATTAGAGTATTAGCTAGGGTTAGTTCAAATACTGCATGTAAACAGCATTTCGTTGATTTTAAAATATTAACTCTATGATTAACCGTCTTTTTACATATGAGAGTTACTGCTGTATGTAAAAGAAAATCAACATGTCCTTGCAAAAAGTGGCAGCAGTTAAATATGAAACCAAAGGACGAGATAAACTCAAACTCCCCTTCGTCACATATAATATATCCAGAAAATTACACATCACATTGGGGAAAAGTTATTTAAAAAAATGCCGAAAAGTATAAAAGAATTGTCATTTCATCATTTCTTAAAGAAAGCTTACTATGGCAGTGAAGAATATTTAGAGGATGACCCCTCAAATATTATTATGTAAAATAAACATTTCTTTGTACTACATGTATGTTATAGTGTTACATGTACGCATATTATGTACATTTTTTTGTACCTTAAATTTAAATAAATTTATTATTATCATTATTGTTTGAACAGGCAACATCAGGCGTACACTCAGGAGGGCTTACGGGCTAAGATAGACAAAATTGATATAAATTTTTCTCAGAAACTAAAATAGTAAAATACTTTTATTTATTCTAACTTATAAATAATATTCTAGTTATAAAGATAGGCTGTGTGAGGCGCAAATAGCCATCATTGCTGAGCGCCAAACATTTTAACTAACTAACTTACTAAATAAAAACTTGCAGTGTAAAAAAACGTTAATTTTTTCGGGGTTAGCACGCATATGTGTGACTTTTTTACCCACTTGTTGCAATATGATCAGTATTATGTATTTATAGTTGGACACATAATGCAGTTATTATTTCATGGTCGCATACAAATTATTTTTTTAATAGTTTTCTTGTTTTATCATAAAAGTTAAGTACGAGCAAAGCTGTTATTCAGCCGTTATGTGCACACCGGTTTTTATAATATTAAAATACTTTCATACCGATTGTTAAAATAAATAATAGAATAACCGGTAAAAAAATATGAACGATTTACAAGTGATCGCATAAAAGAAAAATCATCTATAATTTCTAAAAATCAACAAACGATATGAAAATTATTAAGGTGGCGTGTCGAAGCATATCTTGTCACAACATCCGCCGCCCGGTGTCCGTAGGCGCCACTAGTCAAACTTAGAAAGGGATAGTTAGCTCGAATATTTGCCAAAACAGCTATCAAAACTTGCTTCTAAGCAGATAACAGGTTGATGTGTATTTTGAAATTTAAATCGCATATACAAAATACATACTTGTATTCGCGACTGCAAATAACGGTGAGACGTCTGTTGGTGACTAGCTAAATTAAACAGAAGCGTATATTTGTATAATATTTGTAGCGTGTTGTGCTGCACTTTATGTGAATTAGGAAGTATTTTAAAATATAGTGACTTAAATACAGTGCTTTTTTGCCGAAATATTGTTTGAACAGATAAATATTAAGAAAAAACTTCTGACATATACGCTTCTCGTGCGCCATCAGCTGTTGTACGCAGCGCCGCCAACGTTAGTTTCAGTCGCGAATAGTAATTACGCTACATAGCAAATACCATATTTTTGAAAAACAGATTTTTTTTAAATTTTATTAGGTCAATATGCCACCCACACGTAGACCTTTATCAAAAAGTCGCAAACGAAGTAAAAAAGCGAAATCTACAAAAGAATATCATAAAAGAAAAATGGAAAATTTGTATGTTATATATATTTTTTTATTTGTATAAATAATTTTAACTCTCATTATTATTAGTATTATTTATCATTATTATTATTATTTGGGGTTTGTCAGGTCTTGACAAGCGTCCATTATTATTAATATTATTATTATTATTAATTTAAGGTCAAAGAAACTGAAGTCTAATGAAAATGAATCAGTTCAAACCGAAAGAATTAAAAACAGAATAGGAAAAGGACAGAAATGTCAAGATCCTCCATATTTTGTAAATAAAAAATAGCCATCAATATCCATTAAAATAATTTAATTTTGATTTTAATTTTAATGGATACCTATTATTTTTTTATACAAATGTTATACATATAACAAATTCATTTATATAGGTAACTAGCTGAGCACCCGTGCTTCGCTACGGTATATTGACGATCTCATTAGTGTAAAATACTCGTTTTTACTTTGTTTATAAACATGTATATGGGTAACCTTTGTAAGCAAAAACCTAGTCGATATCTCACATGTCCTAAGACGTATTGAGGCATCCGTGAAATCACTTTTCAGCCCTTTTCACCCCCTTGGGGATCGAATTTTGAAAAGTTCCATATTAGTGGGTGCTTACGTCATGGAGGAATATATGTCCCGAATTTCATGCCTCTATGTCAAGGGACTTTCTATCTAATAAAAAATGCCAATTAACCCCGTTAGGGACGAAATTTAAAAAAACTGTCAAAACACTTACTAAATATTTTAAATACAAACCTATGTACCAAAATGAAATGTTATAACTCAGGAAATACAAAGGTTTCTATAATTCACCCCGAATGTCAATTCATCCCTTTAGGGGTTGATTAGGGCAAAATCCTGAATTTCTGTTTTAAACATTTGAATGGGTAACCTTTGTGATATCTTTGGTTCTAAGAGATATTGAGGAATCCCTGAAATCACATTCACCCCCTTTTTACTCCCTTAGAGGTCGAATTTCGAAAAATCTCTTCTCAGTGGAATATATTTTGCGAATTTCATGTATCTATGTCCAAGCAACGTTCTGTCGAATAAAAAATACCTATTTACTCCTTTAAAGGTGAAATTAAAAAAAACTGTCAAAATTATTTAGAGATATTTTAAAAAGACATCTATGTGCCAAAAAAGAATGCTATGACTCAACAAACACATGACATACGACGGGATGTATATTTCACCCTGAATGTAGATTCACCCCTTTAGGGGTTGATTGGGAAAATAATTCTTTCTGCAAGTTTTTTGCATTTGTATGGGTAATCTTTATAAGCAAAAATCAAGTCGATATTTTATTGGTCCTAAGAGATATTAAGGAATCCTTGAAATCGAATTTCACCCTTTAAGGACGCAATTTTAAAAAATTGTCAAAACCATTTTGATATATTTAAAAAGACAACCATCAGCCAAAAAGAAATGTTATGACTCAACAAATACAGGAAATACGACGGGATGTATAATTAAGTCCGAATGTAGATTCACCTATTTAGGGGTTGATTAGGACAAAATCCTGAAATAGGGTTTTCGACCTTTGTATTGGTAATCTTTATAAGAAAAAACCAAATCGATATTTTACTGGTCCTAAGGGAAATAAAGAATCCTTGAAATCATAATTCACTCCTTTTCACCCTTCAGGGGTGAATTTTTATAAAATTGTCAAAACCATTTCGAGATATTTAAAAAAGATAACCATCAGCCAAAAAGAAATGTTATGACTCAACAAATACAGGAAATACGACGGGATGTATAATTAAGTCCGAATGTAGATTCACCCTTTTAGGGGTTGATTAGGACAAAATACTGAAATAGGTTTTTCGGCCTTTGTATCGGTAATCTTTATAAGAAAAAACCAAATAGATATTTTACTGGTCCTAAGAGAAATTAAAGAATCCTTGAAATCATAATTCACCCCTTTTCACCCTTTAGGGGTGAAATTTTAAAAAACTGTCAAAACCATTTCGAGATATTTTAAAAACACACCTATGTGCCAGAAAGAAACATTTTAACTCAACAAACACAGGAAATACGAAGGGATGTATAGTTCACCCCGATTGTAGATTCACCCCTTTAGGGGTTGATTAGGACAAAATCCTGATATAAGTTTTTTGGTATTTGAATGGATAATCTTTATAAGCAAAAAGAAAGTCGATATCTTATTGGTCCTAAGAGATATTATTATATTATTCTGATAATAAACTATATTTTAACACGTTGACTGCCAATTACGAGTTTTCCCGTAGTTAGCGTTCTTGCCCAGGACGCCGACTACGAGATTACTTGTAGTACATTGACAATAATATAATATGGCTATATCAAATTGACTTCTGAGACAAGACTCCTGAATCTTGCCTTGGCAGTCAACGTGTTAAACTTTTTCGGCTATTTTATTTATTGCCTTACTGAATAAAAATAAAAATGTCATTTTACCTATTTGTCATTTGAATGTTTAACTAAACATAATACTTTAGATTTACTTTTAAATATATCATATAAATTATATTTACCAAGTATTAATATTTGTTTATGTAGCAAAATAATGCTAAATAGAGTCTAATCTAATCTAATCAGATTATGGCTAGCCATAAAAGAAACAATGCTTCGATTGGCGAAGCGCATGTGGAAATAAATTTGATATAGAAGCGTGCGGCCCGCAGTCTAACGGATAACAGCTGAACTATTTTTAACATTGATACAGATACAGAAAATTATATTTGCCAATTAATCTCGAAAACTATTTAGTTTTAATGAAAAATAAAAATATAAGGTTGTTCTACTATAAATTCTGATCAGTGATGGGCATTTACACGTAAACTTATGTAAACAATTGGTAAACTTGTCAACAATGTAAACTGTCAAATAATGAGGTTAGTTTTAGTTATTTAATATGAATAATAGAGAGTTAATGAACAAGTATATTTAGTTCAAATAATAATTTTATTAAAACCAGTGGCGAAAGGAAATCTCCGCTAGACTTGCCCTCCCATAAAAAAAATATTTAAAAAAAAAATGTAAACAAAAAAAAAAAAAATTAAATATTTAGATAAATCTTCAAAAATACATCAAATTATGTTCTATACAAATTTTTGTCCAAGGCTTGCTTTACTAGTTATGAATTAATTATCATGACCATGGAAACGTTACATATAAGTATGAAAAAATTGAGACTACAATTTTAAATAATTTTACAAAAATTTTTCGAAATTTTTCGTTTTATCAAAAAACGTCTCAAATAAAAGTTATTGCATTTATAGTAACTTTTGTTCAATAAATTTGTTCGAAATATTTTTCTGTTGCTAAATATTCGCAAAAATATTAAAATCGACACGAGTAAACTCCCATTTCTAGTCAACCGATTTTCATAAAAAACAATAGGGTTCTTCCCATTGAATAGGAGAATTTTTTAGTACCAGAACGAACTCTTTAAGTTAAACCGTTTTTGAGTTATCGTGTATACACACAGACACACAAAAAGACAGACACACACACACACATACGGACGGCACTTCGAAAATAGGTTTTTTGGATTCCCTGGACCATGAAACGTGGTCATCCGTCAAAATCTCGACATCGAAAATTTTCGCGATTACAATACTTGCCCCTTATATATTAAGGTCGGGCAAGTAAAAATGGTGGGAAGAAACCGAAGGAATAGCTATGAAGAACTAGGTTTTGTTTTAAATAAAGAAGAAGAACGGAAATATAGGGCGTTATGCAAAATTTGCAATGAATCTTTTTGTTATTAAAAAATATAGGGTGATTTTCTTAAAGGTGAAATTTAATGTATTTGTTATTAAAAAAATTAGACTCAATTTTTTACAGAAAGAAGTTTTTTATTTTTCACATTCATATTTACCAACTTGTAACCCCTATATAATGATGCATATTCGATTTTTATTAATGTGTATATTGACTTGTCTTAATTTTATATACTTACTTTTTATTTTAAAAATGTTTCATTAAAATTTTACTATTTATAAAAATGTATTGATAATGAGGTTCTGTAATTCATAACAAGTACGCATGTCTAAATCATTGTTTACATTGTTTACGTTGTATCCATTGTTTACAAGAATTTTTGTGTTTACTTTACATCAATTGTTTACGCGTCAACAATGAGGTAACTTACATCATGTAATTTACGCGCCCATCACTGATTCTGATCGCTCTAAAGGAAACCAAATTCTTTTCAAATTTGTTGTTTATAAGATTAATAGGAATGTTTGTATGCATGCAAATCTAGCGAAAAACTGGTTTGCGTCCCCGATTGAATCGCCGCCTTAAAATAACTATAGTGCGTTCAAAGGTGAGTTTGCAGTGTAGCTCTTATGGCAAATGGGAGCGGTGTTGCCAAATGTTGTAAAAGTGTCAAATGTGTCAATTATAATAATGTGAAAAACTCGTATGATTTAAAAATCAACTCTTATAAAACTCAAAATAACACTCAACAAAAACAAATGGCCATTTGTAGAATACTGCGTCTTCACAGATCAGCGCGTTTTAGAGCTGGCAACGTCGACAAGCAAGAAAACGATAACATCATTGTGTAAACCCATTAGAGAGTATGAAAAAGAACTACTCCATATACCCTGTACTGCAAACTCACCTTTGAACGCACTATAGTGCCATAATCATAAAAAAAATTAAATTATTGCAGAAATAAATTTAAATATAATTAATACCAATGTAATGTTTAAATTTTATACGATATACTATCACTTATATTATAAATATATATGATCAAGTCTAACTCTTAAACGTACATCTTTGTTGTTGTCCAAGTATGACTCCGTCTGTGTGTTAAGTGGTTAATTACTCGAAGCTTATACCACTGAGCTGCAATGGCGGATTAAGCCTTCGCCGGGCCCAAGACATTTTTGATTTACGGGCCCTCAACCTATGTTTTTTTTAAAAAAACAAAAAAAGGTCCTTACCTCTCAAATCCAAGCGAAGAGCAAAAAAAAAAAGTCTTCACCTCCTAAATCCAACTGAAGAGCAAAAAAAAAAGGTCTTCACCTCCTAAATCCAACTGAAGGGCAAAAAAAAAGGTCCTCACCTCCCAAATTCAGGTCCTTGAAAATTACGGGCCCAAGACAAATGTCTTTTTTGTCTAAGGCGAAAGTCCGTCACTGCTGAGCTGATTTACACAATAGCGAAAGACGAAAAGTCTGACGTGAAAACAGCTGAGATAAACCCACGTACCTCTGTTACGTAAGCAATTCTTATTAAAAGGAAAAATCAATTTTAAATGAAATAATTATAGAATGCAATATTCAAACTAACTAATGAATAAAGTTATAACAATTATTTAAAATCAACAAAAATAATAAATAAGTATAACGGTTCATACTAATTCTGTATAAATAATTCTTAAGCTTCTCTTCTCTTCTGAATATGATATCGGGCTTCTCTAATATCTAGAGAGCGGAATTTGTTAGGTCGCTCAAAGAATATTTCAAAAACAATTGACTTACTTTGTTGTTGACAATCAAATTGAATTTTTTAATTCATTTGTCACTGTCAACTCATTTCAACTGTCAATTGTCTTAGTAATATAAATAATCTATAAAATCATATATTTTTAATCTACCTGGTATATTATTAAGGTGACCATACGTCCCGAATTTTTACAGAGGCAATATTTGTCCCGAATGTTAGAAAAAGTACTTTTTTTAAATTTTTATTTTTAATATATTTCAACTAAAATTATTTTTACAAAACTTGAACTAAAAAAAAAATATATATACTGAAAGGGTATTGTGGTGTTAGCGACAAGGCTGCTTAGCAACCTAACATAATAGAATAATATGAATAAATATATAATGTAAAATACGTAATATATACTGTCAATAAATTATTATAAATAATATAATATTGTATTAATTATATTGTGATAGCTAACACGACATGGTGTCAGGTGTTAACAAACACAAATAAAAAAAAATAAGGAAAAGAAAAGATAAAATATACGCACGATGAATATTCACTTGAGAATACCAGAAGAAATGAAATTTGAAGGAGATCTAGAGGATAATTGGAAGAAATGGTATCAAAATTTTAATATTTTTATGATAGCAAGTAATAAAACTGGAGAAGAAAGTAAAATTAAATTAGCTATATTTTTGAATTTAATTGGCAAAAAAGGGGTCGAAATTTACAATTCTTTCCATTTTGATGTTAATAAAGATGAAGCTGATCTCTACGACGAAACAATAAACAAATTTATAGAATATTGCTATCCGTCAAAAAATATACGTTATGAAAGATACAAATTTTATTCATCGAAACAGAAATCAGATCAAAAAATAGAGGATTACATTACAGAAATTAGCAATTTGGCGAAAACATGCGAATTTATAGATGAAAAAGACATGCTTATAGACAAATTGGTAATTGGAATCTCAGATGACAAAATTAAAGAAAGGTTATTAAGGGAAAAAAAATTAACATGGGACATGGCTGTGGACATTTGTAAAACTAATATAATTATAAAAAAACAAGTTTCAGAAATGTCGCAAGATACGGAAAAAATTAATTTGGAAGTAGATGTTGTAAAATATCGAAAAAATATAGACAGATTTAGAGAAAAATCTGACAGTCAAATGTCAAATAAAGCCAGTCCAAAATGTCAAAAATGTGGCAAGTTATTCCACACAAGTGATAAATGCGCTATTGGAAAACAGTGTACATTTTGCAAGAAATATAATCATTTGGAAGAACATTGTTTCAAAAAGAAAAGATGGCAACAATTTAATAATGCAAATGAAGTAGAAACGTCAAATAAATTTTACAATTTAAACGAGTGTATTTATGAAATAAATTCCGAACCTTGGTACGTTAATATAAAAATAAATAACCAAGTAATTAAATGCAAAATAGACACTGGTGCTGATGTTACTGTTATGGGAGTCAAAGATAGTAGAATATTGAAACTAAAAATTTTCCCAACAGACAGAAAATTATATGGTGCAGGTCATCGAAAAATTGACGTAATTGGAATTGCGAAAACTAAATTAATTTATAATAATGAAGAGCTCTCGCAAGATATATTTATTGTAAATAATCAGAAAATACCTTTGCTAGGAAGACCAGCATTACAGGCGTTAAAAATAATTAAATTAGTAGAAGAGGTAAAAACTACAGAAAATTATTTTACAAAAATGTTTCCTAATGTTTTTAATGGTTTAGGTAAATTTCAAAGAAAATATAATATTAAATTAAAAAAAAATTTCAAGCCTTTTTCAGTTGCTGCGCCCAGGCGTATTGCACATGCACTGCGAGACCAAGTGGAGATAGAAATTAATAAAATGATAGATGATAGAGTTATAACGCCTATAGAAGAACCAACAGAATGGTGTTCTCCTATTGTAGTAGTACCAAAGAAGGATAAAACAGTACGTATTTGTGTAGATTATACAGAATTAAATAAATTTGTTCACAGAGAACGTTTACAATTACCGTCAGTTGAGGAATCTCTTGCCAAATTAAAAAATTGTAAATTGTTTTCAGTATTAGATGCCTCAAAAGGTTTTTGGCAAATTCCGCTAACAAAGGAATGCGCAAAATTAACAACTTTTATAACACCATTTGGAAGGTACTATTTTAACAGGCTTCCTTTTGGAATAAACTCCGGTCCTGAGCACTTTCAACGTCAAATGCAACAAATTTTACTTGGTTTAGACGGAGTAGTTAACCATGCAGATGATATACTAATATTCGGTAAAGACAGAGCTGAGCATGATGCAAGGTTGATAAAAGTATTACAAATTTTAAATAAAAATGGTGTGACATTAAATATTAATAAATGCGTTTTTGCAAAAACAAGTGTCAAGTTCTTGGGACACATTATCAAAGCACATACTGTTTTACCAGATCCTCAGAAGGTTCAAGCTATGATAGATATGAAAGAACCAAATAATATTTCTGAGCTGCGCCGTTTTTTAGGTATGGTTAACTACATTACTAAATTTTTACCAAATCTAGTAGATACAACACAACCACTAAGAGAACTGTTGCAAAAACATAAAATCTGGACTTGGGGGAGTTATCAAAAAGAAGCTTTTAGAAAAATAAAAGAGGAAATTTCTAAAGAACCCGTATTATTATTATATAATCCAAATTTTGACACAAGAATTGCTGCTGATGCTTCTTCTTACGGATTGGGAGCTGTCTTAGAGCAGTTCTATAAAGGAGTCTGGCGAGCAGTTTATTATGCTTCTGTTAGCTTGACAGAAACACAGGCTAGATATGCTCAAATAGAAAAAGAATGTTTAGCTATTACATGGGCATGTGAAAAATTTAGAGATTATATAATTGGTAAAACGATTACAATTTTAACAGATCACAAACCTCTTCTCAGTTTATTAGGAGAAAAGCCGATATCAGAGTTATCAGCTAGACTTCAGCGCTTTAGAATGCGTTTAATGTGTTTTGATTACGTTATAAAATATGTTCCAGGAAAATCATTCTATATTCCAGATACGTTGTCCAGGTCTCCCTTAAATGTAAGTGTAGAAAATAAGGAAGATATTTTAATTGACAGAATTGAAGAAGAATTGTTTATAAGTAATGTAGGGGAGAAACCGTTTTCGGACATAAGATTAAATAGAATAAAGCAGATACAACAAGAAGATTTTGAGAGTAAGCAGATAAAGGAGTATATACGCACTGGATATATGAGTAAGCAATGTATATTTTGGTCAATTAAGGAAGAATTGAATGAATATAATGGACTTGTTATGAAAGGGTCACGAATATTTATTCCAAATCAATTACGAAGTGAAATTTTAGAAAGAATACACGACGGCCACATGGGTATTGTAAAATGTAGACGGCGAGCTCAAGAAGCTGTGTGGTGGCCAGCTATTACGTCAGACATTAAAAAAATTGTTGATAATTGCAAACAATGTACAGAACAAAGAGTAAATAGAAGTGAACCTTTAAGAACAACTATGTTGCCAGAAAGACCATGGATATTTTTAGGTATAGATTTGTTAGAATTTAAAAGAGAAAATTTTATTGTAATTGAGGACTATTTCTCTAAATACATAGAAGTTGTTCATTTAAAATCTACTACATCTGAGTTTGTAATATCAGTGCTAATAAAAAATTTTGCACGCCATGGTATCCCAGAAATGATCAGAACTGATAATGGACCACAGTTTTCATCATTTGAATTTAAAAAGTTTGCAACTGAATTTGCAATTGAGCATCAAACATCAAGTCCCAGATATCCACAATCAAATGGACAAGCGGAAAGAGCAGTGTCGATAGTAAAAAAAATTTTGATAAAAGGGGGTGATGCAAATTTAGGATTACTCGCTTACAGAAGTACGCCGCTAGAATCGGGTTTTTCGCCAGCAGAATTACTTTTTGGAAGAAAAATTAGAAATACTTTACCTCAAACTCCAAAAAAATTAAAACCAAAGTGGTCTGGAGAACCAAAAATCTATATGAACCGACAAAGGAAAATACAACAAAGAACAGAAAGAAATTTTAACGATAGAAGGGGTGCAAAATATTTACCAGAGTTAAATTATGGAGATAAAGTATGGATAAAAGATTTAAAGAGATATGGAGAAATACAAAAAAAATCAGAATATCCACGGTCATACATAATAAAAACAGAATTGGGAGTCGTAATAAGAAACAGAAAAGATGTAATATTTTATACTAGTAATAATAATGCGGAAGAGCGTAGAAAAACAAAAAATGAAAAAAACCATATGGTTCAAAACAAAATAGATATAGATCTTGATGATTATATAGAATCAACACGTGAATGTTACAACAGAGATGTTGACGAAGATAACAGTAACACTGAACCACCAGAACAAGAAGAAGAAGGAGAAGAAGAAAAGGAAGAAGAAGAGAATGAAGAAAAAGGAGAAGAAGAAGGAGAAGATAATAAAAAAAGGGAAGAACAAGAACAAAAAGAAGAAGAAGAGAATGAAACAAGGGAGGAAAAAGAAGACTGTCTTGAAGATACAACTAGAAATACTTTTTATAAAACTAGAAGTGGTCGACAAATCAAACCTCCAGATAGATACACTTCCGATAACTAAATTTCAATTTTATTTATTTAAGTTGTTTAAAAAGATAAATTAATGATTAACTTTATTTGTTTACAGAAAGAGAGATGTGGTGTTAGCGACAAGGCTGCTTAGCAACCTAACATAATAGAATAATATGAATAAATATATAATGTAAAATACGTAATATATACTGTCAATAAATTATTATAAATAATATAATATTGTATTAATTATATTGTGATAGCTAACACGACAGGTATTTTCTTTGATGAACAGCTTTTTGGCCAAGTGACAAGACTCAACTTGATGTAGACACATTAAAAGCAATATTACTGATTAAAGTAAATTATAAAGAAAACTTTGCGGATTTTTATAAAAAGCTTCAAAGCAAAACAGACCTACTCAAAAATATCCATAGTTCGGAAAAATATAAAAAGTTTTCTACTGAGTAATTTAATGAATAAATTTAGAATTCAATTAAAAAATACTGAAATTTTAATAATGTTCCTCTTAATAATATAAGTTAATTATCTGTGATTGAATTTTTTTATTTATTATAAAGTGTGGCGCCCGTTGCGCTGGTTTCGTAGGAGAGACGCAGGCGTCGCGGCGTCACATAGGTCTACGACTAAGATCGTAGGATCCGCCACACTTGGTGACTAATAAACGGTTCTGCAGAGTAAATTGTTAAGTGTGCGGATTTAACCAGCAGCAGAATTGCAGGTAAATCGTTGGAAAAAGGGCGCGTTACTTCAGAGCAGAGTTATACTCACAAACATCAAAAAGGACAGGCAGGGTTCAGACGTATTTCACTCCAAGGGGTTATTCTCGGAGACTTATTACAAGTGGTTGATTTTCCCTGGGAGTAGAGGTATTCGAAGGGGCCCACACAGTGGTTCTGGAGGAGTTATAACACAATTCTGTCCTCTTGAATCCCTAATCAGCCGTTGATATCGTAGAATTGCTCTGAGTAACATGAAAAATTATTTTGAATTATTTTTATAACAAACAAAAATTAATTAGGGAAAATGTAGCGTAAATTAGTATAAATAATGGATCACCCGGTAGACGGGTGATATAAGTTTTACAAATATATGTTTCTCCCCGACCCAACCAAATACATTTGGGTGAGAAACTATACACAAAATAATATTCAATATACACTTTACAGAATCTAAATTAACAAGTGGCAAAATTTACAATGTGCGCCCGCACAGGTACTGAACTGTGCGGCGGTCAAAATACAATGAAAAATTATGAATTAAAATGTGTACTCACGCGTTCCGTACGAAAATACAGAAAAATACTTAGCGTGGAATACAGATACAGAAGTTGGCTTCAGTTATCCACAATCGGACTCTACAATATCCTGGTGGAATCGCCGATGTTGGTTGATTACTGGCCCCACTTCTGGAGTGGTCTTGGTTCTCCTGGTTCACGTCTGGTTATTTGGTAGTTCCAAATAGACGCTACTTGAGAACTTTATAGATAGATATTTTTTGATAGTGAAAAAATATCAAAAATTAGACAACTTCTTGAAGCGATCCAAAAACGGTTTTTTTTTTTCTCGTAAAAAACTTAGATCCCGAACGGTGGTCAAGCGAAAATTGACGAAAATGAAAATTGAAAATACACGGAGTCACAAAGGGTTTTGGATTACTGCCTATACAAAACTTAATAAACGGTTTATTAAAGCCCATTCTTTTTTTTTTTTTAGACTAAACAATCTATGTGGATTTTAAAAATTCAAACCGCATATTTCTATCCCTAACCACTTTATAGTTAGGATTTATAAAAAAAATAAAATAAAAAATTTAAAAAAATTAAAATTTTTCAAAAATTTTGTTTCTTTCAAAATATGGTTACAAGTCAATTAGGACTTCAAAATTTTAAAAAACGATTAAAACAAGCGGGTGAAAGCTTGTTTTTATCGCATTTCGTTTTTGAAATATGTCCATGGGAAGATGAAAATTTTTATAAATCACGCCATATTAAATTTTGTCATAATTTTAAAATAAGCTAAACAAATTAAGCCTCACATTTTTTTTAGTCTAAAAATCCAAAAATTCTAACCTCAGGTCATTTTCTCTAACCGTTATTTGAGTTGTAATTTGTATTTATACACAATATTCACAAACAATGTAAATTATGCCATTAAAAATATTAGTCATAAATAATCGCAAAATGCATTAAATGATTAAAGCCCCAAATTATTTCTAGATTAAATAAACTATGGAGAATCCAAAAATTTTAATCGGAGATCGCTGTCTCAAACCGTTTTGAGTTGTGCTTTTTTTTAATTCACAATTTTCACAACTAATGTAAATTATACTATTAAAAAAATGTCTTAATCTCAAAACGCGTTAAACGATTAAAGCCCCAAATTTTTTCTGTACTAAATAAACTACGGAGATTTTTGATGCCTATAACCCAGGGCGCTATAGTTTAGAAATCGCTGATTTAAACAATTATGTTTGAATAATTATCTCCCTCCCCGGTCTATCGTCTATGAACTTTCGTCCCGAATTTTGAAATAAAAAATATGGTCACCTTAATATTATCAGTCTACACAGCAGAAATGCTAGCAGTTTATTTATGTATTGAATACATATTCACAACAGAGCACACATTTCACGATACATATCTTATTTTCACTGACAATAAGAATGTAGTTAATAAACTGCAATACCCTAAATTCTCACACCACAACCCTACAATAATATGTGAAATCAGAAAAATGATAAAAGATCTGCTACAGTTTGGTATTAAAGTCAAGGTACTATGGGTAAAAGCTTATGCTGATATTGCAGATAATGACAGTTTAGCAAAAGAAGCCATCATGACAGGAGAAATATTTCAAATTACCATCCTCAATCAAGACTTAATAAAGCAGTATTCTAGAAACATAATTACTTTTTGGAGAGAGGAATACAAGGTCTCGATTAAGGAAAAAGGCATATACTATGGGAGCCTGCAACCCGAACTTCCAACAAAACCCTGGTTCACCTCGAACCAAAAAAGAAAATTTATAAATTTAATTAACCGACTTCGCTGCAATCATACCAAAACAAAATCACATCTTCATCGTTTAAACATGAAACGGAAAACAACAACTCGATAGAAGATCCAGATCACGTAATATTCAATTGTTCCATATACAACAATACAGCTAGAGTACATTTCATCTCCAGCCTTATCGAAGAAAACGTTCAATTTCCAAACTTCAGCTGTTACTCTACAAACCAACTGAATGAATATTAGATATAATTTATAATTTTATAAATGATAATAATATAGTAATGTAAAATAATAATAAATGACTTTGTAACCTGGTTAATGACCTCAGCAGTCAAAACGAAATAAAATAAAATTAAAAAAAAAAAAAAAAAACATATTGAAATAATGTTCGGTTTAGTACAGATTTAATAACTTACTTGGCATTTTTTAATAGTGGATGATTCGATCCAACTAGTTTTCTTAAATGTAAGGCCACATTAGCAATTTCATCACTTAATAACCAACGTAAACTCAAAAAAGAAGTCGGATACCCAACAATTTTTTCAGCTTCACTAAAAGCACTATTCCAGTCAGGTTTTTGATCCTGAGCCAATTTTGCGCAATTAACACTATTTGTCGAAAAGCATTGTTGTGCTTTATACTGTATATTTGAACTACCAAATATAGAAAAATAATTAACACGTCTAATTAAACGTCCGATTGTTATTGAATTCATTGTTGCTTTTTATAAAACGTAAAAAAACTTAATGTTCGAACTGCTATTGAACAAGTTTAAAAATAAACTGTGTAAGGGAAGTTTGTCCTAAATTTTTTATTTGATCACTGGCTTTAAATAATTTCTTTTCTTATTCGTCCCTCTCTGAAACACAGTTGAATTAATATTATTGCAAATATATGTGCACTGAAATTATTAGTAATTTTAGATTTTGCAACAAAGATATCTCTTTACACTTTGAGCCCCACGTGACACCGGTGGGTCACATCTCTACTATACTGATAACCCACCGGAGGGCACGCAAGATTGAAATAGTTTAGATTAATTACTCGGACGCATAAAGTAGTAGTAAAAATAATTATAAAAGTTACAAATTATAATACGTTAAAATCATACAAACATTTCTAAGTCAAATATTGGTCAAAATAGATATTATTATAATATGTTTTCTGTAAATTATTTGCAGTTAAATAAAAATAATTAAATTTTTACTAATTATTACTTAGATATACCAATAACTAGTTAGAAAACAATAAATACAAAAAGTCTTGACCATGTAGGAGTTTTATTAAATGAATTATTTGAATAGAAGCGAAAAGTTGGGAGATGTAAAGTTAATATCAAAATTGTTTCGCGGATCCCAGTTTAAGAACCGCTGCCATATTCCATTAAAAAAAAATTAATATTCTTTAAATAATGTAATTTTGTTATAAAACCAGTGGCGAAGGGAAACCTCCGCTAGACTTGCCCTCCAAAAAAAAAAAAAAAATAATAAATAAAAAAAAATTTAATTTAATTTTTTTTTTTTAATATTTAGATAAATCTTCAAAAATACATCAAATTATGTTCTATACAAATTTTTGTCCAAGACTTGCTTTACTTGTTACGAATTAATTATCATGACCATGGAAACGTTACATATAAATATGAAAAAATTGAGACTTGGAAAAATTTTAAATAATTTTACAAAAAATTTTCAAAATTTTTCGTTTTATCAAAAAACGTCTCAAATAAAAGTTATTAGTTATTGCATTTATAGTAACTTTTGTTCAATAAATTTTTTCGAAATATTTTTCTGTTGCTAAATATTCGCAAAAATCTTAAAATCGACACGAGTAAACTCCCATTTCTATTCAAACGATTTTTATAAAAAACAATAGGGTTCTTCTCATTTAATAGGAGAATTTTTTAGTACCAAAACGAATTCTCTAAGTTGAACCGTTCTTGAGTTATCGTGTATACATACAGACACACACACAGACACACATACGGACGGCACTTCGAAAATAGGTTTTTTGGATTCCCTGGACCATGAAACGTGGTCATCAGTCAAAATCTCGACATCGAAAATTTTCGCGATTACAATACTTGCCCCTTATATATTAAGGTCGGGCAAGTAAAAATCTGCATGATTGCTCTTTACTTCTGTTTAATTTTGTTAATATTTTACATTTTATTAATAGAATTAAATGATTATCTAAATCATTTTTAATTATATGTGTTTTTAATAATTCAAATAAAATTATATTATTTTCGTAAATGTTGTTCATTTTAGATAAACGTAAATAAACTTACGTATTTTTTTTTTTTAAACTTGCCACCACTCTTACTTAGTACAATTTTTAAAATTGTTTTACATTTTCTACAAATTTTTAAGACATCTGTAGATGGATAAAGCAAATTTCTAAAATTACTACGCTATTTAAAATTAATTAAAACGTATTCATCTAAATTATGATTTTTAAAAAGTGCACTTATACATTCATCACATTTTAATTTTCTTTCTAGTTTATGTGACACAAATCCCGTAACATATGCCACTAATATGTCCTGTTACAATAGTTTTTTCATTTATATGTGGCACGTAACTACAAGATCTGTCTCAGCGAAGTTGTCCCATCTATAGGGGAAGTATTTTAAGATAGAAGCGCTATTGTAGCATACTTGGAACATTCAAAATAGACATTCGTTACATATATAGAATTTTAATGTTTACTGGTGGTTTTTGTAATTTTGCTACAATATTAATACTTGTTTTTATGCAAACATTTTTTATAAAAAAAGCGCGATAGAATGTCTATTTCTGTAGTTGCTAAAATCCCACCAGATGTCATATCGCTTAGCACGTTTTCCCTATAGACTGACCTGATATTTTTCGCGAAAAATCGGGACAAATTAAACCAGTGGCGAAGGGAGACCTCCGCTAGACTTGCCCTCACATAAAAATAATAATAATAAAAAAAAATACATATTTTTTTTTTTAAATTTAAAAGATTTAGGTAAATCTTCAAAAATACATCAAATTATGTCCTATACAAATTTTTGTCCAAGGCTTGGTTTACTAGTTACGAATTTTTTTAAATTTTAAAGTTCATAACTTCCGTTTACGGTTTCGGATTTTAATAAAACACAATAGGGTTCTTCCCAATTATTAGGAGAATTTTTTAGTACCAGAACGACCTCTTTAAGTTAAATCGTTTTTGAGTTATCGTGTATACTCACAGACACACACACATACGGACGGCACTTCGAAAATAGGTTTTTTGGATTCCCTGGACTATGAAACGTGGTCATCAGTCAAAATCTCGACATCGAAAATTTTCGCGATTACAATACTTGCCCCTTATATATTAAGGTCGGGCAAGTAAAAATGAAAAATTTCAACGAATTTTTATACTTGATTTCAAATACTTTTCTGCTGAACTAACTTCCAAAAATTCGTTATTTTGCTTGACTTTATTATAAAATTTCATGTATGTCTTATCTTAATTATATTGGATGGTAACCAAAGCATCAATTGTTTCAATGTCCAAGCGATTTTTTTGACTATCCCATGCTCGATTCATTAATGAGAAAATTCTTTCGACTTTTGATGATGTTCCAGGCAAACAAAAGGCAAATTCTACAAACTTCTCCATGTTTACCACACGTGTCGATTGTTCACGTTAGTGGACAAAAATACATTTACAATTTTCTTCGATTGTCAGTGTATCAGCAGTCCAAGATGATGATAATCTATCCTTTGCGAATGACTTCATAAGCATGTATTCATTGAAGAGCATGTCGCGATCGATTTTTGAATGAATTTTCCGAGTTTCAGGTATTATTACTAGACGGACAATATTTTTATTATTCGTAAAATTTCAAAAATCGGGACTAATACTATCCCGATCGGGCCGCGGGACATTTTGTGAAAAATCGGGACTGTCCCGGCGAAAACTGCGCAGATGGTCACCCTAACCAACTATTTAAATCATGAAAATTGTGAATTTATGTTAAAATAAAATAAATATAATTTAAGATAAATGGTTTTTATCAGAGCCGGCGCAAGGGTATGCGGCGCCCGCAGGCAAGATTGGTTTGAGCGCCGCCCTAGATCAAAAAAGGTCTTCACCTTAAAATTTTAAATGAAGGCCTAAAAAAATAGTACTCACTTCTCAATTTCAAATGAAGACCTTAAAAAAATGGTCCTCACTTCTACATTTCAAGTGAAGACCTAAAAAAAAAAAGGTCCTCACTTCTCAATTTCAAGTGAAGACCTAAAAAAAAGGTCCTCATTTCTAAATTTCAAGTGAAGACCTAAAAAAAAAGATCCTCACTTCTCAATTTCAAGTGCACCGCATGCCTAACATGCCCGTTTGCGCCGGTTCTGGTTTTCATTATAACAGTACTTTGATAAAAGTATTTCAGTACAATATTTTCCGATATTTTCAATTATAAGTTATCATATATCCAGAAGAGAAGACGGCATAGAAAGGTAAATCATGCAAGGGATAGTAGATAGACGTCGATCGAGGAAGATATTCCAAATCCTGGTCGACCAAATGAAGTATAGCTTCTTTGGTCTATATCAGTCTATAGTCTGTGTCGGGACACCGGGACATAGACCTTAAAACCGGGGCAATCCCGGTTTTCCGGGACGTCTGAAGCCCTACTTATGCACATATTCATATGCTGCAAGTGAATAGTAATGTAGCGTAAGAGCAAATATTCGCAGTTCAGGTTCATACTTTTTTGTTTTTGCATGATGCTTATTCTTGGCTATCTGTCTTCCTAAAATATTTTTGGTTGAACCTGATATACTATTTCAATATTGTCTATTGAAATTAATTTTTTTTTTGTTCAAAGTTGACAAAAGATTTTTCAAATAACAATTTTTTTATTTTGTCTTAATTTTGTTTGTTGCAACGTACGGATTTTGGTTGTTATCAGTCGGGTTTTCTCAGCCAATATTCATTATATTTTTTTTTTTCAGGTACTCTAAAATGCTATCTTTTGTCATAGGAGAAAATATGTTGCTCTAGCAATAATTCTTCTTTTAACTGGTGATATGGCAGACACCTCTGTTAACGGTTTTTGTTAGTTAGTTAGTTAAAATTTTTGGCGCACAGCAACAAAGGCTATTTGCGCCTAACGCAGCCCATTTAAATGACTAGACTATATGTTATAAAACAATATATTAGACAATAAATAAATAAATAAAATGATTAAAAATACGCATACTGAATAAAAGAAATCTTGCACTGACAAACACAAATAAATAATATAAAAAGTCTGTTCGAAAATTTGAACAGACTCAGGGTGATGGTAAGAGGCTGTAATGGGGCCAATTATCATCGAATATCACAGTCAATAACTAGAAACACATTAAAATAAGGTGCAAGACTTCACACATAAAACAATAAGTTCGATTCTCTCAGGAAGAGTATCAGCCTGTCCATGAGTACTCTGTCGTCACCTAAGGCAACTGACAGGTCATAGCACAGGCCTAACCTCTCCCTGACATCCTCGAACTGTTAACGGTTTTTGTGGCATGATAACTCTTCCTGCTGATGTAAATGGAATTGGCGTTACATAACCAGATACTGATGGAACTGGTAGTACAGTATCAGATGTTGATGAAATTGGTGATACAGAAACAAATGTTGATGGACCTGCCGATACAGACACAAGCGTTGATGGAACTGGTGGTTCTCTTTTCCTTTTCAAAGGAGCCTTTCAAGATTTTACATTCTGTAAACAATATAAATATTTCAATAAATAAATGTCAAATTTTGGTTCTAAATAAAAGTGTTTTTTAATACAGTACTATTTTTTTTTAAAATCATTCTAAAACATTATGAAAAATAATAATTAAGAATCATAATCAGTTAAAATGCACAATACAGAATTTCTTATATATGTACCTTTTGTAAATAAGAAGAAAAAGCTGGTAAAATAGTGGGAATATCATCGTTTATCAGCCTTATATTATTGGCGAATTTGTCAAAAGAATCATCAATGAAATGTGCAGAACATAATAAAGAATTAGCAGTCGGTTGCCAGTCTTTACATTGTACTGCTGCGAACCAAGCTGCTCGTCTAGTGGGATCCTTTGGAAATCTATAATTTTAATAACACATATATTTAATTTACTTGTATACTGTAAATATACTTTGTTGTATATTTTAGAAAACATATGGATTATAGCAAAAATAATTATAAGCTTTTGTAACAGGTAAGTAATAAATTTGAATAAACAATAAATAGAGTAAAATACTTACGCATGAAATGACACCGGACATTTCTTTTTTTCTGCTGCAAACTGAATCTTGCTTGTAGCATAGCTACACGGTACACAGTAGCTATTCGGTACACTCGAATGCACAACATTTTAACTAATTTACACACACAATTTATATACACAATAAAAACTATAGTCTGCTTCATGTAAGAAGTTAGTAAATAGCACTGCATATCGGGTAGAATTTACACAGAACAAATACATTATAGCGGTAAATTTAAAAAAAGTTACAACTAGGGCATGTACATAGTAATTGAGTTAGCCAGTGATTTTTTTTTTTAATATAAAAAAGGAATTGGTTGATAAGGTATTATATTAAAATACAAGATAAATAATGCACAAAAATATTAATTTTTTAAAATTATGTATTATAAATAAAAAGAGATTTGCTTAAAAGGGTTTAAATAAAACAACATATCTTCATAGCTAAAGTTTCTTATATAAATATTTATTAAAGATTTTTTTTTTTGCTTAAAGTATTTTCATGCTGTTCCTCCAATATGTCAAATGTAACTTTACATGTTCATTTCTTGGATGGAGATGAGAAGGATCCCTTATTCTTCATTTCTTTAACTATTTGCCGTAACAACTACTCAGATAGATAAACCTCTTTTGATGTTAATTTAATAGCTCGAGTTTTAGCTTATCCCTTCTTGACAAATACTTTGTAAAACCATATGTTACTGCCCACTTTTGACATAATTCCCTAGAGTATTCTTTATAATACCAGTACGGCCAGCTTCAAGTTCTTTTTCTGCTAAATTATATTAATTTACTCACAAAAAAGTATATTTATATGTTAGATAACCTAAAAAATATAGAACTGCATAAAAACAATAGAGATAATAAAATTATGGTTCTAAAAATAAATTACTTAAAATCTCAATATCAATTCCAGGAATACAAATGAACCTCTAAATATATAAATAATAACAAAATATACCCTATAAAAACATTTTTTTTTACATTGTAAAACCGGTGATGTTCTATATATTATTATTATTATTATTATAAAGCAATTAGAAGCAAATACAAAAAGAAGATAGGAGTTCTTACACACAATATTCTTAGCTGAGAAGGACTATAGATAAAAACTAAAAAATTACCTAACCTCAAACTATGATAGAAATTAAACTAGGCACCAATCTATAAAAATAAGTCCAACTATTACACACTATTTTCAAAAGTAAAATACAATTGTTTATACAAAAACAAAAATGTGTCGGAATCACTAAAATAATGTGTCGGACGTACATGTATCATTTTTAAGTACGTTTACATGATGCCAGTATTTTTAAAGAATCAAAACAAATCTATTAATTTCTTAAATTATTTACTATGTACAGTCATTATTCAATATACTATTTATTTATCATTTTTTACATCTAGATTATGTATTTGGTAAGTGTCGATAAATGAAAAATTTATTTTACTTGTAAGTCACAGAACACATTAGTTTTTTTTTTTTTTTTTTTATTGATTTTGGCTCTTTAGTCCTAATATATATGGACCTTTAGCCAGCTACTCTGTTATTTTTATTTTGGATACTTTATTAATTTTATGACAAATACAAACATCCATGCCATGACCGGGATTTGAACCCGAGTCCCCACGGTTAGCAGTCAAATGAGCTGACCACTACGCCATAGCGACCGGCAACACATTAGTTGTAAGTCGCTGTAAAATATCATGTAATCGTAATATAAATGTTCGGATTTGCCGGAAATACCCGATTTATACCGAGTAGACTTTTTTTGGAGGATTTCAAAATAATGTTCTGTCTCCCCTAGAACGCACTTGACGTATGAATTTTGTGGAAGGAGGTTCGACAATCTTCTCCGGTACCGGTTAATTGCATTGATTAATAACATTATTAATTCTTGCCTAGTTTGTTAACAGATAAGAGTGTTTAAGTGACTCTTTTAAATAGTGTTGTGGTAAATTACTTAACCACCTCAATAAATTTATTGTGGTTTAACCACCAGTCTTGCTAAGGTAAGATTTTTTTACATTGCCATTTCTTTTACTACAATGAAAAAAATTGCCCACGTATGAAATTGTCAAAAAAAAAAAATGTTTTTCTATGCTTATGAATGTAGGAATTATGTTAATATTTTGATGACGAACGGCGTTAAGCACGTGTCTCTAAATATAAGACATGAAAATTGTTATTTTTAGATTTACCCTACCAAACAATATATTTTATATATAAATGTGAAATCGTTTTCAATGTGTTCCAGTGTTTGCGCAAGTCAGAACTTCAGCTGGCTTTAGGATCAATATCGCTACTTGCTTTATATATCTATTACATTTTTTAAATAAGTCCGTAAATTAGGACACATTTTAAAACTTATCCGTCGTAAGCGACAAGCATTTTTAATACTTGCTCCTTGTTCTAACGTAGAAGGTTAACAATCTTTTAATGTTCTAAAACTTGATTAAATTTGTTAATAAAAAAGACAATAAAAAATGTCTACAAATTCAGAACTTTGAGTTATGAATTAAAAACGATATCATTCTTATCATTTAAATTCGTTCTTAAAATAATATAAATTCAAAAATAAATAAATAAACCTTATCTTTTTATAACTCTCCCACGCGCGTTGGAAAAGTCTCCGAGTTTTTATATTTAGAACGATATGACGTAAAATCATATAAAACATTGTTTTGACGATCCAAATTATTTTTTTTCCGGAAAATATCAATTTTGTGTGGAAAAAAATAGTTAAAAAATGTTACATAAAGATCGCATATTTTTAATCTAACCGGTTTATCTTTGAAATACGATGAGAAACTTTTGGAACATCTTGTACAGTTATTTTTAAAACATTTGAACTGATTTTATTCCGAATACATCTATTTTTAATTTGCTTTGAATTTTACATGTTGTAATTAATTATGTCGGCCAAAGGTTGTAGAAAATTTTAGAATTTAATTGAATTGTGTAATGCATTAATAATTGTGCTAACCAGGCGTAATTAAATAAACAAATTATACACTATTGTTTCAATGTATTTGTTTTGCAATGATTTTTTATCTGTTTGTTGTTTTAACAATAAAATATTGTAAATAATGGATTAACAACATGAATTAATAACCTTTAAATTATCTTGTAAATATTTTTATCTCACTCTTTAAATTATCTTAATGCCATGGATCATATTTTTATAAAAAATGTTGGATTTATATTATTTTTAAACATAATATCGTTTTGTATTATTGGTTTAACAAAATTTAGAGAAAATTCAGGGAATATTACATCGACTAATCGGTAGATATCGGTGATCGGTCATTTTCCCGATTATTCGGTATCGACTTTCTGGCCGATTAGTTGTTTTGATAATAGGCCATATTTATAGTTATGATTATTGTTAGACACGTATGTTGGAGTAAGAAAATCATGGGCTGCCCATAAAAAAAATCCTTTAAATTGACTGGGCATGTGTAAGCCGCAGATATAGCCGCCGCGGGCAGCATGCGGCTCGCGTGCCAAAGTTTGTCCATCTCTGGTATATAGCAATAAATCATACAAATCTTACATCTTACAAACCGTACAACATGTATCGCTAGCTGGCAGATTCTATATACATTATAAATAATCGGCGGACGATAAGGTAAGGTCGATTAATCGGTAATCGGCCATTTTGCTTGTCGGTTCAACCCTACAACATACAGTGCAACCTCTTTCATCCGAACGGCTCAATGCAAGGTTGTTTTTGATTAGCAATTTGTTCGGATTATTGAAAGTAAAGAATTTAAAGCTTTTTTGAAATCTTTTATTGTAATAGACGAATTGTATACAGTGAGTTACATAAATACGGTATTCACTTTTAAAACAAATCAGTAATAGTAGTTGCTTTGTCGACTTTGTTTCTGCTCTCATCGCCTGATTTCTTAATTCTCGCAAGAGAAGTGTATGATGAAGTTCTATGTGCAAATATTGTCCATATTTGCAAATATGCAAGTCTTGCACTTTTATTTAAATCCGTTCTTCGGGTTAAAATATGCTGTTCGGATTATAACTGCTTTGTCTCACTGTTTGGATTAGTGGATATTCGAATTAACATACTCGGATTTCGGATTAATGAGTTTACACTATACTACTAATCATGCAGGAATCCAGCAATTTTATTAGGGGGGAGGGGACTATTTAATAGATTGGATAGAACAATACAAATATTTATAACCCCTCACCACACTTTATTTAATTTTTTTCGGGAGGGCGATGCTTCTCCTAAATCCGGCAATACTCACTAATCTATAAATCAGAGCCGCAGTAAGGGGGGGGGGGGCGATGGCCCCTAGCGCACTAAGGAAGAGGGCGCCACATTGCGTAAGTGAGGATCTTTTTTTTTTTTGCTCTTCACTTGGAATTATTTGCCAAGGGCGCTAAAACGCAGTTTCGCCCCTAGCGCAAGTTTTCCTTACTGCGGCTCTGCTACTAATTGTCGTTTCTATTTGAAGCATTAATCTTAAATGTGCTTCAGCGTCGGCGTCTACTTGAGTATAGCGCCAATGTTTATCCTAGTCCGTAAAGCAGTGATGACAAATGTCAAATCTTTCGCATACCAGAATTAGAAATATCAATAAATACGGAATTCCATTGCATAAATTATATTCATAATCAGAAACCACTTATACATGAAGATATCGATGTGTAGAGCTGTATTAATTATATTCGAGCACTCCGGCACTAGAGGTCTGTCCGGGCCTAATTTTTCAAATTTTATCCAGCCGAAAGTTATCTTTAAATGCATTAAATCGAGATTTTTTCTCTCTTTCCAATGATATAAAACACACCTAAATTAAAATGAAAATTAACTGAGAAATTAGAAAATTATTAATTTTATTCATTTCGATTAAGTGTATTTTGGAAATAAAATCAAAATTTTATTTTTTTTTCCGGACTTATCTCCGCTAGATTATTTCTTTATTAATGAAAAGTCAAATTTACAAAACAATTCCTGCCGACAATAATGAGCTGCACGGAAACATAGTCAACACTAACACATAAAATAAGAAGAGATTTCAGACGAGCAATATCTAATTTAAGGAAAATAATAGCTCTGTTTGGAGGTTGAAGGTGAAACATTCGAGCATTTATTGTAATTCTATGCATACATTTTGTTTTAAAACCAAAAATTATGTTAATTAGCCCATTATATTAACAAGCCAACTCGAACCCGAAAATTTGTATCCGATTTTTTCGATAGTTAAAAAAGTTTCCTTTAAAATGAAACGTGTCTTAAGTCACTGAATAACATTTATTTTATGAATTAAATTAGGTTTTATTCTTTTATTTGTAAACTGGTCCTGGAAAAAACTGGATCTCAATATTCCACTACTAGCAGACTCACAGAGACGTCGACTTTTATACAGGCTGCCTGTTTTTCGACCCGAACCATTGAGATCTCGTGGACCGTAAGAGATACGAAATTGGGGCAAAGTTGCCGCATTAGTTGACCACTTTAATGATGGTAACCGACGAGTTCATCGAAAAATCAATTCATCGAAAATCAATTCATCGAACGTTCAATTCATCGAATGATCAATTCATCGAAAAAAAATATTTGAGAGGAATGCCGAGGGGATCGGAAAGTCAAAAGAGCAGTGGTCAAGTGGTCAAGTAGACAGACTAAGAAATAATAGCGTAATTTTTTTTTTATGGTTTAAAAAAAAGGTAAATAAAGTGACATAGTGTTTGAAAATAAATAAAGAAATATAATAAGAAAACTTATATAATAAAAGAAATAAATGTTTTGTTTTTAAAGTTTAATAAGACAGGTTATGGTCAATTGCACGCAAATAATTTTTATAAATTCATACACAATGATACGCATTTTAATTGGGCTAATATGGGGGAAAATAAAGTATTATGCGCCTAAAAACAAGGTAATTAGGTTAGGTTTAGTTAGTAAAAGTCTAAAACTGAGCGGAGCGAGTTACCCATCTTCTAGTTTAAGGACAAAGCACTATTTTAGGTTACGTTAGGTTAGTAAGGGTTTTGTTAGAAGAAGCCGAGCGAAGCGAGCTACCCATCTTCTAGTTTAATGTCAAAACATTATTTTAGGTTAGGTTAGTAAAGGTTTGGTTAGAAGAAGCCGAGCGAAGCGATCTACCCATCATCTGGTTTAATGACAAAACAAACTCACACTAACATAACAATGCCACCTGTTTAGAATCACCGTACATTGAACAAATCATGTGTGGTATAGTAAATATGAATAGTAAAACTATGTACATAACACAAAACCCTTAAGACTTAATAGATGGGGAAATACCATTTTTATAATCCTTTAAGAATGGGTGTATTAAGTACATTTATGATCCCATTAACGGGTTTTTCTGATCTAAGGAGCCCTGTTCGATTTCAAAATAATCCAACGGGTATCTTTTACCTGGCGTATTTTCTGAATGGAAAATTTAAAAATTATTAATAGACCAAGTATGATAGTTATTTAATAACTGTAGTCTGTCAACTTTTACTGACCACTGCTTTTTTGGCTTTCCGATCCCCTCGACATTCCTATCAAATATTTACAATATATTTTTTTTCGATGAATTGATCATTCGATGAATTGATCATTCGATGAATTGATTTTCGATGAATTGATTTTCGATGAATTGATTTTTGATGAATTGATTTTCGATGAATTGATTTTCGATGAACTTACCGTGAATCCTTTAATGATGTATATGATTTTCCGGAAAAGTGCACAAGTCACTAGATACGAGTAAAAATCTAATTTTGGTCGATTTACTTTTTGGCTTATAACTTTTTTGTTTCAATTCATACAAGTTTTTTTTTTATTGGGTAATACCAGCTCAACATACTATTTATGTAATATATGGAGTTCTAACATTAAACAAACAAACATAGTGTAAATAACTGTTGGGTTCGATTGGCGCCCTTATGAGTTTAAAATGTTTTTAGATTATATTGATTATTGTTACTGGTATTTTAGTCACTTTCGCTTATGGGATCGGTGTCACTGTCACAGATGTCCTGCGGTAGTTTTCTTTTCAGTCTGGTATGTATTTGTTTTTCACCAAGAGCACTATCACAGAACTGTAAGTTTTTGATAAAGTTCTTACTGAGTTTTTAGTTGATATGCTGTTCTATTTTCGGGATGTTAAGGTCTGTATGTCATTGACTGTTTCGTACAAACCATGGGGCGTTCACTGCTATGCGTAGCACTTTATTTTGGAGGGTTTGGATCTTCTTTAGATTGTATGCATAGCATTACAAAAAATGCTGGAATGTTTCACCTTCAACCTCCAAACAGAGCTATTCTTTTCCTTAATTTAGATATTGCTCGTCTGAAATCCCTTTTCCTTATTTTATGTGTAAGTGTTGACTATGTTTCCGTGCAGCTCATTAATGTCGGCAGGAATTGTTTTGTAAATATGACTTTTCATTAATAAAGAAATAATCTAACTAAGTCAGGAAAAAAATTAAAATTTTGATTTTATTTCCAAAGTACACTTATGAATAAAATTAATAATTTTCGAATTTCTCAGTTAATTTTCATTTTAATTTAGGTGTGTTTTATATCATTGGAAGGAGAAAAAAATCTCGATTTAATGCATTTAAAGACAACTTTGAGCCCCATCTGAAAATTGAAAGTTAGTATGAATATCTCGAAAATGATACGAGCTATAAAAATTTTGAGGACGGCTGTGAATTCTTTGTAAAAAAGTGCCTGTAGAACGTGCAAATTAGAAACTTGTATGAATTGAAACAAATAAGTTATAAGCCAAAAAGTAAATCGACCAAAATTAGTTTTTTGCTCGTATCTAGTGACCTGTGCAATTTTCCGGAAAACCAAATACGTCATTAAAGTGGCCAACTAATGCGGTAACTTTGCCCCAATTTAACCAACATCGTATCTCTTACGTAGAGCCGTAGCAACGCCCTGGCATCGGGGCAAGTGATGACCTTTTTTTTTAGTCATCACTTGTATTTTCACTTGTCGATTAAAACAAAAATATACTCCCTTGAATAAAATGAAAAAAATTTATGTGAAGTGTGAATTTTCACATATTTCAGGGTTTTGCAGGTATTTAGTAAGGGAATGATGATTATTTTGGATGCGAAAACAAATTTTATATTAAAATATTTTTTTTGTTAATTTTAATTCGAACGCCTAATACCATTATTTAGGTTTCTAAATATGTGCAGTATTTTTTTTTTTTATGTAGCAAGTTTCATTAAGAATTTTAAAAATTGCGCTTATGGCTTCCATTGGTTGTTACATTGGTCTGATTTCGTGTACATTGAAACAGAATTAAATTATAATTTAAACAATTTCCACTGGCTATTAAATTTACGCTTTTAAAAATTAAATGCAACATTTGCCAAAATATAACCAGAATTTTGAAAAAATAATTTAAACAATATAAAAATTTAAAAAAACAAAAAATAATATTGTCTCTTCTCGCAAGGTTCGATCTCTTTCGGATCGAGTTACTTGGGTGAAAAACCAGCGTCAAAAACCACTACACCAGCATACATGTTCCAGTGTAGCGTGTTACAAAGCTATAACTTGTGTACATTATTAGCCAAAAATCACAAAAAATGTGTTTTTTTCCAGAAACATAATCTGATCAAAAATACCTGTTGTTGTATTCCGGTTCACACCAATGTACATTACTTAGAATTTTTTCAGATTTTTAGTTTAAACCATCTAGGCTACAGGGTGTGGGACAAAAAATTTTTTGTACAATTTTGGCAAAAATCGCTTGAAAATAATTTATTTTACAAAAATAAAAATTTTATCGTTAATCCACGTACCAAGGGCTTTCATTTGATACCCTACTCAGAATTATAAAAAAATATTTTTTTTGTTCGATGAGCACATATTTGTTCATAGTTTTAGGGGGATATGTTTTTTAGATGTTTTAGTATTTTTCCTATGTGCGGGTCAAAGAGTTGTATAAGCATGCCAAATTTCAACTCTCTAGGTTTAGCCGTTTGGCTACAATTTCTACCGAACAGACAGACAGACAGACAGACAGACAGACAGACGTCAAAATCACGGTATAAGGGTTTTTTGGTCATACCTACAAAATCCTAAAAAGCTAAAAAGTGCACAATTTTAGGTTAAATTAATTTACAAGTGTCTTTAAGTATTTCGCGAGGGCGCTATTTTAAGTATTTGCCAAGGGCGCCAAAAACATTGCTACGGCTCTGCTCTTACGGTCCACGAGATCCCAATGGTTAGGCTCCAAAAACGGACACCTGTATATATAGAGATTATTATTTTACCGTTTATCCTACTATTCACTTTAACAACCGGTACGGAAGTATGTTCATATTTTAACAACCGGTACGCGTGTATGGGCTGAATATCAGTCTTGCTTATAACAAACGAAATGGTTGTGCTAGTAGGTACATATTTTAACTTAAGCAAAACGATTCTAATTTATGAAAACTAATATTATACAATTTAAAAATATTGGCATATTAGTATTTTATGTGAAATTTATTTCTTGGGGCAACCCTCGTAACTTCTCTGTTTTATTGGCTTCAATATTGTTAATATATTCACGTTTATGTTCTTTGATGTAGATATGTATGTGCGTGATGAATAATTTGCGGAATAAATGGAGTTCGTTCTGCTGTGAAAAGCAGAAGGTTACGGGCAAGGTCATTTGTGTTTTTATCAGTCGTGTTACAGAGGACGGAAATTAAAATAATATAAGGAATAAAATTTTTAAAAATGAGAAAAGTTTCATTTGGATTTTTTAAAATAGGCAATACTATAGAACAGGGGTCTCCAAACTACGGCCCGAGAGACAAATCCGGCCCGCAAGAAGATATTCGGCTCGTGGACATTTTTTAAAACGGTTACTTAAAAGAATACATTTAAAATAATCAGAAAATCGCAAAATGAAACGACTATAACTAAATAATATCCGATTCTTAAAATTATTGTTTTTATTAATATCACCATTAATTAAACTAGTTTTTAAAATCAAGCGCCAGGAGCCAAGCTTCATAATGGTCGCCATTTATTAAAAAAAAATTATGTGGCCCTCGTCACCCTACGATCTGGTGAGCGTTTCATGAACTTGTGTACATCATATAACATTTCGTTTTGTGTATTGGTTTTGTATGAAGTTTGTTTTTAAAGTTTTATTATAATCATTGAAAAATGTATAATACATATTGTTGTGTGCCTATGTGCAATTCATTGAAAAGAAGAAACCCGGAAATATCGTTTCATTTGTTTCCACTAATATCAGACACCGTATGGTTCGAAACAAAATTGGGAAAGCAAGAGGTTAGGAATCGACGCGATGTTTAGATAAACAATTTAAAAATTGGAAAAAAAGTGAGCCCTTGTATCAAAGTTTGCTTATTACATTTTAATGATAGTGACTACAAAAAATATTTTCAATTTTGTATTTATTATCGCATATCTTGAAAATTCCTGTTATTGTGTGTGGGTTTGTAATGCACAAGTGTAGGCATAATGCATAAATCTTTATGAACTCTCTGTTTTTTTCAGTGACTCCACACAATATTATATGCCCAGCATTGTAGATTTCTACCCCTTGGTAAACAACACGGGAATTATTATTTCCCCCAATATAGTTAAAATAATCGACAATGGAAAACCGCCATAACTTAAAACCAGATCACAAAATGTAGTATTTTAGATGTTTACAATGTCACTTCACAAAATCAGAAAATCCCAAACTATTATTTATTTTTTGTCGTTTTTTGATACACTTTTCGCTATTATTTACTAGTAAATGTCAAGTGGTATCTGATTTAGAATGGTTTCAAAAAAATCCGCGTGGCGCTACGATCTTAAAATTTTTCCCCTATAGAACAACTTTAGTAAACATCTCAAATTGCAAGTTTCTTGTATAAAACTAACACTCTGAAATAAAATTAGTAACAATCTATACATCACATTTTGTAGGGAATTTTTATCTAATAGAATATTTTAAATTGTAAAAAAAATTGTACAAATGTATCGTTCAGTAACTTAGTAGTTATCAGGCAATAATACTACACCTTATTTAAAAAAATCTGTAGGTTTCAAACAACTTTTATATTTTGATAGTTTTGTATAGAATTGTTCAAATAATACGTCAATATTTTTGTTGATATGATCAGGGCCGTAACAGGGCTTTTTTCGGATCCTGGGTAAGATTTTATACTTGCCCCCCCCCCCAAACACTATATAATAAAAGTGATGTCTTAAAAAATAAAATTGATGTGAAGTGTGAATTTTCACACATTTCAGGGTTTTGTAGGTATTTAATAAGTGTAAGAAGCCAACATAATACTGGATGTTTAGGAATATTTGTTCTATAATCACATCGAAATCAACAGTTTTTTGATAATCACTTTTATTCATTATTTGAGTACTAAGAGCTTCAATTTAATTTTTTTTAAACAAAATTTAAATAATTCGCCAAATATCCCAGGGATTTTTTCTGCATTTATTCGTATTCGAGTCATTATTAGATTAATAAGAAATATATTGACAAATGGCTTCATTTTTAGGGTTTTGTAGGTATGACCAAAAAACCCTTATACCGTCATTTTGTCGTCTGTCTGTCTGTCTGTCTGTCTGTCTGTTCGGTAAAAATTGTAGCCAAACGGCTAAACCTAGAGAGTTGAAATTTGGCATGCTTGTACAACTTTTTGAACCGCACATAGGAAAAATACTAAAACATCTAAAAAACATATCCCCCTAAAAATATAAACAAATATGTGTTCATCGAAAAAAAAAATATTTTTTTAAAATTCTGAGTAGGGTATAAAATGAAAGCCCTTAGTACGTGGATTAACGATCAAAATTTAATTTTTTCAAAATAGATTATTTTGACGCGATTTTTGCCAAAATTGTGCAAAAAAATTTTTGTGCCACACTGTAGCCCAGATGGTTTAAACTAAAAATCTGAAAAAATTCGAAGTAGTGTACATTGGTGTGAACCGGAATAGTACAACAAGAATTTTTGATCAGATTATGTTTTCGGAAAATAATGCATTTTTTGTGTTTTTAACCAAAATATGTTAAATATTTAATTCGCTATGTAACCAAGTAGATAAGCCAGTGCTCATAGCGATGTGCGTTTAGTCATTGGTTTTCTAATTTGCTTGACAGGTAACTTGCGAACTAGAGTTCGAATCCTGTCAGTTTTAAATTTTTTGTTTTTTTTTTTGCAGTTTTCTTTTGTTTAAATTATTTTGTCAAAATTCTAGTTATATTTTGGTAAATGTTGCATTTAATTTTTAAAAGCGTAAATTTAATAACCAGTGGGAAGTGTTGAAATTATAATTTAATTCTATGTTTGATATATACGAAATCAGAGGGCGGGGCTAATGATTTAAGTAACCAATAGAAGCCATAGGCGCAATTTCCAAAATCTTAATGAACCTTGCTATGTAAAAAAAAATACTGCACATACATATTTAGAAACTTAAATAATGGTATTAGGCATTCGAATTAAAATTCATAAAAAAATATTTTGACATAAAATTTGTTTTGGCATCCCAAATAATCATCATTTAGTTACTAAATACCTGCAAAACCCTGAAATGTGTGAAAATTCACACTTCACATAAATTTTTTCAATTTCAGAAACTTATTTTTCACTAAGTAGGTATGTGTTATTTGATTTAGAATCATTTCATTACTATTAATGATTTATTCCTATTTGATACCTTAAAAACAAACATCTAAAGTAATTCAAACAATAGATTGTAAATGTATAATATTATTATACAATAACTGGACACTACTCACTACACTCTACAGTGCAGAGTGTGGTGTTGAAAACTCGGTCCTCAGATGTAAATTTTTTTTATTACATTTTTAATTTCAAAAAGAGACACACTATCTTAGTCATACATACAAAAAATCCATAACATTATTAGCCATAATTTATCCATGAATTAAAAAAAAAATAATAATAAATTTTATTAAAAACATAAAAACTGCATTATTTTTCAAAAACGTCATCTGATCAAAAATTCCTCTCGTACGTTTCCGGCTTAGATCAATGGACATTACCTATAATTTTTTCAGATTTTTAGTTTAACCCCTTTTGGTAAAAGGAGGCGTGACAAGAACTTTTCAGCACATTTTTTGTTAAAATCGTATTTAAAAAAAAAAAACTAATTAAAAATACTTTTCGTTCCTTAATCTACGCCCTAAGAGCTTTCTTTTGATATCACACAATAAATTTTTAAAAAATTTTGTTTTTCGTCGACGACCCAAAAAATAGACATTTTTCGAAAAACTAATATGATCAAAAATTCCTGTTGAACTATTCCAGTTCCCATCAGTGTTCATTATGGATTTTTTTTTTCAGATTTTTAAATTAACACCTGTTTGAGATAGGTGGGGGACAAAAGTTTTGACATATTTTTGGCGAAAATTCAACAAAAATAATAGATTTTTCAAAAATAAAAATTTGCTAGTTGGTCCACGCACTAAGAGCTTTCATTAGTATTTTTTTGTCAATTACATATTTGTTTCTATTTATCTCGAGGTGTATTTTTTTGAACTCTCAGTATTTTTCCTATATGTGGGTCAAAAAGTTGTATAAGCATGCCAAATTTAAACTTTCTATGTTAAGCCGTTTAGCTTTTGGTGGTCATACCTACAAAACCCTAAAGGGTTCTCACTTCTTGAATACAAGTGTTGACCTAAAAAAAAGGTCCTCACTTCTAAAATATACAAGTAATGACCTAAAAAAAAAGTCCTTACTCAAACATAAATACTCAATTACAATTATTATGCCAATATTTTCCTTTCTGCCCCGGGCATGTGCATCAGCAGTAGGAGGATTGTTTATAGTCCAGAACTTTCGTCGAAAAATACCGCACTTAATGATAAAGGAATGCAACTTGGTACACGTGTTCTTTACGAAAATTAAATTAATGTTTTCTTTAAATGATTTTATGACTCTAATAGAAATATTTAAGATTAAAGCGGGCCGCTGTGGGGGTGTTTAGTGAAAACAGTTAAATAGAATAAAAAATTGTTCAGTTCTTCTTGGCCCCCTCCGCACCCAAAGTTTGCGCTTGGTGTTGTTTACACTGCCCTTAAATTAAGTTATTATAGTAAGCATGGAAACGTTCCTCTATTCTGATTGCTTCTTGTTTTATTATTTTTTTTTTTCAGAAAACTTGGCTTTTATATTATAAAAGAGTTCTCATTAAAAGTTTTGCGTTAGAACACATTCCAAGTTTAGTAACTAATACTTTTGTCTTTTTTTAAAGTTAAAAATGGACCATAAAAATGATATATCAAGAATTCATATCACGTATAAAGTTTTTTAATAAAACACGAGACATCGTAAGAATAAAACATTATGAGATTGTGTTACGTTTTATTCTGACGTCATTGTTAAAATATTGGCTCGGGTTCAAGAATTGCACGTATTCTGTTTCTATATGTGACTTTTGACTTCCCACACAAAACTATACTTTGGCATAAAGCGACAGGAAACAAAGAGCAAAATCTTGGCTTATTTATCTACACCAATTTTTAAATGGCTGTAAACACGACGTACTTCTTTTTTAAAATTGATGTTAAGTGTGAATTGTAACACATTTCAGGATTTCGTAGCAACTGAAGGTGGCCCAAAATGGGTCCGAATACTAGATGTGTGGTATATCATTTTTGCTATATTTATGTCAAAATGATCAGTACCTTTTTTTTTTTTATTTAAATTTATTTTGGACTTGACTGCTAGGATCATATCCAGGATACAATTATCTATATCTAGATATACATAAATTTTAACAATATACAATTAATTTTATATTAATATTTTGTTTATGCTAATTGAAATATTGATGTTATTGCTGATGGGTTGTTCTGAAATAAAATAGTCTGTATGTTTGTAGTGAAGATGGTACTGTGCTTTAATAATTCCTGTAGGAGAGTAGATCTATTGAGGCTGTATTTTGGGCAGTTATAGATAAGGTGGTTGACGTCCTGAACTGCTTCTGGTGAGCAATGGCAAAAGGGGGAATCTGCTAGTCCGATTCTATGGAGATGATCTCTTGGTCTGGTGTGGTTGAAACGCGTCCTACACAGTGTTGAGATGTAACTCCGTTCCATTTCGGATCAGTATTTGGAACAGTGTCGGATTACCCAACAGGCAAATAAAGCAGTTTCTTCGCGCCTCGAAGATTTAGGGGCCTTAAAATTATTAAAAATGGGTACAAATGACCTGGGCGCCGAAATTAAGAATGATAAGGTGATTGCCGGAGAAACGCAGTCGGCTTTAGATGCCAGGGGGGCGTCAAGGTTAAAGTGAGAACCTTTTTTTTTGTCTTCACTTGAAATTTAGAAGGGACGACCTTTTTTTTTAGGTCTTCCCTTGAAATTTTGCCCTGTCTGTAAATTAGGGGCGCTGATTTACCTGGTTGTCCCCGGGCGCAGGAATACCACGCTACGCCACTATATATATGTACAAATAGAGTAATAATTTTTTAAAAGTAAATTTCTATTATTAGAATTTAAACTTCAATTATTGTTTGAAACGATTTCAAACTCTATTGTTATTATTATTATTTTTCGTAGTCCACTCGCCGCTGGAACACTTTAATGCTGTCTGTTTGTCGGAGAGTAATTCAAGGAACTTAAAAAAAGAATAGCGACAAGATGATCGGCAAGAGCTGATAGTTTCAACGTTGAAAATAAATTATAAACATATTAAAGATGCTTTAATCAAAATCAGAGAGACTATGTGCACCAGTATCGAGAGTAATGAAAAACAAATATCCAAAATAGAAGCTGAAAAATTAGCAACAAGGTTTGAGCAATATGAAATAGCACTGCTCACAGTTTTATGGGATATACTACTCCATGTAATTAACAGCACGAGTCAAGCATTTCAAGATACACAGTCGAATTTACTAAAGACATTCAATCTGTAAATGGTTAGCTGAATTTATTTCCGATGTGTGAAATAATTTTGAAAATGTAGAAAATGAAACAAATTTACTTAGAGACAATAGAAATTTCAAAAATGCCAAGAACAGAATAAAAAGACGATATCTATAGCTCGATGAAAACTCTAAAAAACAAGTTCAGCTTACTGGGAACATTTTTTTTAGCGTTTATAGAGTTTTTTTTTATAAAAACATTCGTGGACACCAAAAAAGGAAACTAATTAAAATTACAAACAAGTAAGAATATAATATTTTATTATTTAAAGTTACCTTTATTTATTTATTTTTACAATCAGTGGCATACGTTTTAAACCTACATATGAGGTGGTTATTATCTGATTGGTTAGTTCAATATGAATACCCAAATTGAAGGTTGTTTTTCAATCTACAGTTGAGAAATAAATAAACATAAAACAAATAAAAAGAGTATTACGGTCAACCGCTAATAACACGTTATTTTATAAATTATAGTCGTTAATTCAAACAAAGTAATCAATAGGGTGTCACGTAAACCTTGTCTTGCTTAGATTTAAACGATTCGAAAATAAAATGAACAAATCAATAATTCAACAAGGCAATAAGATTATTGATAAATAAACTGTAATTTCGTTTCATTTCTTGCAAAATATGCACTGTTTTGTACTTTGATTACGAAATATATCAATGTAGTCTAAAAACCATAGAAAGCGAAACAAAATTAATGCCTTTCATCACAGGGATCATGGTCAATCATGCAATTAGTCAATATTGGCTCGACAGCCCTATACAGGGCCTTTACAATGATGTTTCTTTATACTCACTATCCGGTTCCGAACAACTGTTCTCCAATTCTTGACATTTGAAGACCTCTAGAAAATACGCAACTACTCATTAATGCGCCTCCCGTCAGGCAAGAAAATATTGCTGTGCACCATTATTTTTTAAAATTATAAAATGAAAATTATAATTAACTACAGTGCGATAATCAGACCAATTCTGTAAGTCAGTTACTATGATAATAGTAACTAAATGTGTCTCTATGAGCAAGGTCAGTTACTATAATGAATGAAAGCCATTATACTTTTTATAATATTTTATCTTGTAGTAACGTTACTACACAGTAATTTTTTACAGAATTGATCTGTACATCTCTTAAATATCTACAGCTCTTAAATCGGCTTTCTTAAAATCGATCATATCAGATGCAGTGCACTGAATTTGAACTACTCATTACTCGAATTTCGTCAACCTCGAATTTTTTCCACCCCAAATTTCGTCGACCCCAATTTTGTCAACCTAGAATTTCGTCAAACCCGAATTTCTTTAACCACGAATTTCGTCAACTCCGAATTTAGTCAACCCCAAATTTTGTCTACCCCGAATTTCGTCAAACCCGAATTTCGTCAAATTCGAATTTCGTCAACCCCGAATTGCGTCAAACCTGAATTTTGTCAACCTCAATTTCGTCAACATAATTCTAATTGTCATTTTTCCTTGCCGTAGTGTTACTTTTGTATTCACTCCCACACACACTAAAATTACTGAAAGCACCATCAGAAGTAAAGGGTCCAACCTTATTCTTACTGTCACTGTGATTAATCTGTTTTGAACATTTGTTGCTATCTTTTTGTGGACTTCTTAGTTCTTCGTTCTGCTGGACCATAAAATACATTGTATTCTTCTGTAAATCCACATTTCGATCATCTATAAATTCTTTAGTTATAATCCAGGCCTTTACACAAAATACGGTACTACTGAAAAGATGTAGCACTACACTAATCGATTTTTTAAGTCTGTTGGTATATCGTGACAAGTGAAGAGTTCCCACATTTTATCAAGAGTTGACCTTTATCTGGATTCGAATTTCAAGAGAGTTTTCTCCAATATCATGCAGTACACATCTGAAATATCGACATATTGATCCTTTCAATTTTGTCTGCATCCACATAAATTGACAGGTGCTACTTTGTTTTTGTTTATTATCATGTACTTTATCTTCTTGCTGTTTATATTTAAGCCGTACTTCATTCCAACTATTTAATGTATTCAGCAGACTTTCCAAATTTTGTTTTGCTGCAGCCAAAAGCATTAAATCATCTGCATAACTGTCGCTGTTGATACATGTAAAACGGTTCACCATCATAGACCACGAATCTCGGTATTAAATGGAATTAAATATTTAGTCATTTCTGTTGTCACTACACAAATGACACCGGTTGCAAAGGAAACCAACGCTCAAATAACCTACTTTTATAATAGTTTACTGCCATTATCTTTGTAATTTATTTAGCATCTAATGCAATTTTTATCTGTATTCATATTATATTCGTAATAGGTAGATATTTTCAGACCAACTAAGAATTAACTCTTAGACTGCAGTTAATGTTCTTTGGGAAGACTGAGGGCGCTATTTAAATTGGATTGGAAATTTAAAAATTCTTTTTGTGCAGCCATGAGTGTCGCCCTGATATGCCCTTTGTTGCCATGGTTACGTTAGGACGTTAAGATTTATGATCTTCGTCTCTGGTGTTCGCATGGTTATATATTCTGATTTAGTCTATATATTACAAGGGGAGACGCCTTTTCGTATAATGGATGAAAGCATCAGAAAAAAAAATGGAAATGTTGCTACGTCTGGACACTGTTACAATAAAAATATACAGAATTTTGTTATTTAGATTTGTGCTATTGCACATTCGTGTGTTATGATCAAAAGCTACTATTTATTTTTAATTTATTATTAATAACCGTTAAAATTCGTTACAATACGGGAATGGCAATAACAATGCGATAATAAGAGCATATATAATAGCATAGGCTATTTTTAATTAAATAGAAATTTAGACTTAACATTAAAAAAAAAAAAAATCCCCAAAAACAAAAACTGCCCCAGTCATTTAAAAAGGTTCGGAATGATAAATGCAAACTGCAGCCAAATAATGGATCCGAATCATTTTATTCTGTCATGTAATAAATATAGAACAGAACAAGATGAATTAATTGAAACTATCTTCAAAGAAAACATGCAGTTCCCAACTACTGTCACAATAATACTAACACAAGCCAACGATCACATTTATAAATCAATAGCAAAATTTCTCATCCACACCAGTGTAAGCTTTTAGTACTCATACTCATTAACAATCTCTATAACTGCATTGTAAACCATTTCACGGCTAACTCTAACCGATAGTTCTTTATCCTTTACACATTTCTTCCCTAACCGCACATATTCATATTCAAGGTATTAAATTAAATAAATAGTAGCTGGCTGAACGAATAAATCCAAAGCCATAATCGAAGGGGACAATATAAATAAACAACACAAGTTACCTATATCGCTCTAAAACAGCGTTTCCCAAAGTGTGTTCCGCGGAACCCCAGGGTTCCGCGATAAAATTCAGGGGTTCCGCGGGACAATGTGCTCTTTATATCTATCTTGTTTCATAAAAATGGATATTAAAAAAAAATAATAAAAAGAATTTAAGATTAGTTAAATATTTATTCAAGAAAAATACACACAAAAAAAGATTCAAAGAAGACCAGAAAAAACAACTTTCTGGTCTGATATATAAGACAAATATCCTCATTTATCAAAAAGGGCAATTCGGTTTTTGTTACCATTTGCAACTGTGTACATGTGTGAAGTTGGATTTTCAAAATACGCTGATACAAAAACGAAATATCGCAGCAATCCAAATGCTGCACCAGAAATGCGAATTCGATTAACCAATATTATACCAAATTTTTAAAGGATATTAGAATCCAAAATGCAAAAGCATGCTTCTCATTAAACCTAGCTGTATTATCAAAGAGTCTCACACTTTATATGACAAATATAAATATAAAATAAAGGCAAATCTAGCTTGCTTATTTCATGATTATTTTTTTTTACTTTTATTGTTGTAGTTTTTAGGAATACAATGAAAATGACTACTAATTTATAAAGTCTTACTTTTCTATCATATTTATAAAAGGAAAAAGTTTACAGTAATATTATGTTTTTTTTTTGTATTTACAGTAGTATCAAAAATGTTTCCAATAAAAGGGTTCCGTAATTTTTTGAAGAGCTCATAGGGGTTCCGCGACAAAATAAGTTTGGGAACCACTGCTCTAAAATATCTATTGTACTGTATTTACCATTCTTCTTTTCATCATCTTGCTCTTTTTCTTCGCCGTTCTCTTTTTAGTTTAATTCATTAGTTTGTCAATTTTCAACCGCGTTAGTGTGAATTTGCGTAAATGGAGGGATTATTGTACTTACTATAAATAGGTACAAAATATTGAAATATGTGAAAATTTACATTTCATATCTTTGCTTTTATTTTTATACAAAAGCAAGTTTCGATTTTTTAATGATTTCAGAGGTCAAATATGGTTCATATTAAAAATCTTTAGCGCATCTTTCAAAATTGTCACCCTTCTATTCTTAGATTCAAAAGAAATTTATTTCCGCTCGAGTTGACATAAAATAATTTTTCGTATCATGAAATTTCAGCCACATTTCTCTTCTGGGACATTTCACACATAGGCGCTATATAATCTGACGATTTAGTGTTCATTTCTCGGAATTATATGTAATTCGAGGTCTTTATTTGTGCCAAATTCGCGGACAGTGATTTTTAAATTGATGAGAGTGATAGCGACAATAATAGCGCAATTAGGAATATTTTCTTGTTATTGTTGTGTTGGAAAATGCTTTGACATTGTACTTATGGTTTAGAAATAATGTTTTAAATAGTTTAATGGTTTAGCAAGTATTGTATTTGGGTAGGTAAAGTTTTATTTTTTTAGATAAAGTTTTGAAATAAATTGTAGCAAAGGAAAAGACTTTTTAAAGCTATTAAAAACTATCTCTTGATGTACAATTCAAGAGTTTACATGTGATACATCGCATTAAATTTAAATAAAATAATAAATTTTATGAATACAAAAAATTTGATGGCTTTCGAAAAAATAATTTGATCAAAATGATCTAGGCGTATCTACTATTCCGTTCACATCAATATGCATTACTCTGAAATTGTCTTATTTTTAAACCAGACCCTCCCTCCCGAAAGATAAAGAGGAGAACATTTTATCTTATTATTTATTTTAACATTACTTGCAAAAACTATACCAAACGAAAAAAAAAAGAATAAAAATCAATTTTTGTGTGTTAATTGAAGTTTCAAGAGCTTTGATTCGACACCTCAAATAAAAAAAAAAACGCAGATAAAGATAATTTATACACCAATCTGCAATACTTTAAAATTCTATCTCGTCTGTACGGTAGAAATTGAAGCGAAACAGTTGAACATAGAAAGTTGAAATTTTGCATGCAACTCTGAAATTGTACAACTCTGACCCATATTTAGAAAAACTATAGGGAGGTCAAAAAATACATCGCAAGATAAATATAAACAAATATGAATTAAATTTAAATTTTGACTGGCAGTATCAAATAACAAGCAAATTTTTATTTTTGTGAAATCAATTTTTTTATGGGATTTTTTTCAAAAATATATCTAAAATCTATCTCCCAGAAAGGTTGATCTAAAAATCTTAATAATGTACATTGATTGGAACTGGAATAGTTCAACAGGAATTTTTGAGTTTTACTCTACTTCTACTTCTTCGTCGACTTTTTCGAAAAATATCTTTTTTTTTGTGTTCAAAATAATATATTTTAAAAATTTATTGTATGGCATCTTGTAAGCTCTTAAGAAGTAGATTATGACCTGGAAAGTAGTTTTGTACAATTTCTATATTTTAACATGATTTTTTCCAAAAATGTACTTTAAACTGCCCCGCACCTTTTAACCCGGTTAAACGGGTTTAAAGGGTTTAACGGGTTAAACTAAAAATCTGAAAAAATGTGACGTATATTCATATGAACCGGAAACATACTAAAGGAATTTTTGATCAGATTGCGTATTTGGAAAATAATGTAGTTTTTGTGTTTATGACAAAATTAATTATTTTTTTAATTCATGGTTAAATTATGACTAATAATGTTATGATTTTTTTGTAATTATGGCTAAGACAGTCTTCTTTTGAAATTAAAAATATAATAAAAATTAACAGTTCAGAATCGTGCTCATGTGTGTAACCTCCGCCTGTTATACGTCATGATTCAACCAGTTGTTTGAATTATTTTAGGTTTTTATTTTCAAGGTACCAAAAAGAAATAAATCATTTATAGTAGTGAAATGCTTATAAATCAAATAACACATTGTTAACAGTGAGATACGGTTCTCAAATTGAAAAATGAATCCATTTATCAATATATTTCTTATTAATTTAATTAAGACTTAGATACGAAGCAAATGCTGAGAGTATTTTAATTTAAATTTTATTATGACGAAATTTTCGCAAATTATTTAAATGAAAGCATTTAATACTCAAATAACCAATAAACAAGATTATCAAAAAACTGTTGCTTTTGATGTGATTATAGAAAAAATATCGTCCTCGCCATCCAGCATTCTGTTGTTTTTTTACTCTTATTAAATACTTACAAAATCCTGTAATGTGTGAAAATTCACATTTCACATACATTTTTTTAGTCATCTAGAGACGCACTCCCGTGGACAGTGTCACGGACTTGAGCCCTCTCTCAAGAACTTAAAAAAGGTTTTAGTCATCACTTGTATTTTGGAAGTAAGGACCTTTTTGGTTTTTAGTCATCACTCACATTTTGAAAAATAATGTGTTTTTGGTCAGTACTTGTTGTCGAAAAATTTCCCGTTCCTACCCTTTTAAAACCATTTTGTTTTCTGACCCCACCCCAAGAAATATTCTTGGGTGCGCACCTGGTCACCTCTACCATCAAAATTAAACAAACTAAATGGACTTAAACCTTGCTAAATGGACTTGGAAGTCAATTCATGGAAAAATTTAAAAAAAAGAAAAATACATGAAATCTAACATGGATAAACATTTGATTCTTTCCATCACTAATAAACTATTAATAATCTAGTTTTCGTGACTGTTTAACATTTTAAGTGAGAACAACTTAAAATGTTGAACAGTAAGTTTTGAAATCTTTAGTTACCATATTATAAAATTTTCTATGATTTATTTTCCTACAAAACCTTTTTACTGCATGCAGTTCAATTCAATTATCAATTCATTTTGATTTAAGAATTTTCTCAGTGTTCCAGATAGCATTAAATGAAAATGTCGCTCACTCCATTTTATGAAAGAAGAGAATCACGCACATAGATAGAAAACCTAATTACGAATGCAGAAGGAGTACATATACTTCGCACGGTTGCTTCCGTTTATTATAAAATCAGTTCGGTTCCAGCAAAATATTTCTAACATCATATTTCAAATATGATATAAATAAACTGTATTTTCAAGAAATATTTGTGAATATTGATAGTGCATTCCCCTGAGATTTGCAAATGCGCTTGTCCCACGTAGCCATGGAAACCGCTAGTCTAGCGCTATGCTAACGGTTGTGGTTTTTGTTCGTTTCTATAGTTACACATTTTCCATCCAATCACAGTACGTCAAATAGGAGCAAAAAACAACAATTTTACTCAGAACTATGAATTTCAATAAAAGCTCAAGGTCTTAGGTCAAGAATATCCGATTATTGGAGCTTGTTATTTGCAATATGAAAATTCAACTTTTCGTATACATAGAGGGTAAGTGATAAAAATGAAAAGTAGATATAATGTACGAGGTCTGTTCAAAAAGTATCGCGAATTTTGAATTTCCGCGGGTTACGTATATTCGATTTTCGATTTTTTTGTAGCGTTATGTTGGTACTCATGTCTCTCACTTATGCCGACAAGTTCGGCCATTTTGAATGTTCAGTTAATTTTTGACAGTTGCTTTGCTTGCACGTGTTTTGGCTCGTCTTCGATATTTGCCTATACCAAAAAATGGATCAAAGAATCTGTATCAAATTTTGTGTGAAAAATAAAATTAAGTGCGCGGACGCATTCCGAATGTTGACTGTGGCATATAGTGAAGCTATCTTGGACCGAAGCAACGTTTATCGGTGGTACAAAATGTTCTCAGAGGGCCGAGAAGATGTGAACGACGAAGAGCGTGCCGGACGCCCGAGCACGTCAACAACAGACGAAAACATTGATGAAGTGAAGAAAATAGTATTGGCCAATCGTCGAATCACCGTTAGAGAAGTTGCTGAGGACCTAAACATATCAATTGGCTCGTGCCATTCGATTTTTACCAATGATTTGGGCATGAGAGACTGGTCGCTGCGAAATTCACATCGTTGCTTGTGCGCGATTTTTTGGCCAAAAACAACACACTAATAATGCCGCAGCCACCGTATTCCCCAGATCTGGCCCCCTGTGTCTTTTTCTTGTTCCCGAAACTGAAGAGGCCCATGATAGGACGACGCTACGCTACGAGTGAGGAGATAAAAACGGCATCGAAGGAGGAGCTGAACTAGATCACAAAAAATGATTTTTTCAAGTGCTTCGAGGATTGGAAAAAACGTTGGCACAAGTGTATAATATCTGGTGGGGATTACTTTGAAGGGGACAAAATAGATATTTATGAATAAATAAATAATTTTTGAAAAAAACACAAAATTCGCGATACTTTTTGAACAGACCTCGTATGTAGGATCAAATTTTATATCGGGATTAGGTTCTAGGGTTGTTAACGAAAGCTGATATAGGGCAGTCGGCGTATCAGTGCAGTTGCGTCATTTGAAACGTCACATGTTTTTGTGACGTCATCGTTAGTACGTCTACATAGCATTCATTTAACGAATGTAATATTCGTACGCTGTCACTTGTATCGTAATGAAATCAAAATATAAAAATATGAACAGAATAGAAACAAATAAAGTGTTCTAATAGGCTAAGTAATCCTAAAAAGGGCTGATGTAATCCAAAAATATGATCAAAGAAAAGAAAATAGAAATACGTTGAATTTAACCAAAAAATCTATCCACTACACACAATATCAAATGGAAATCTATAAGAGGTTTTTAGAAATTACTATAAGTTAGATATGTGAACACAAGTATCAAAACGCATCAGAGCGTATTATAAAATGTCAAAGGTAAACATCGTTTTCTGTAGCGATACCAATACAAATGTCCCTATATAAAATAAACACTTTTAAAATTTGTAAACCTTCAAAATGACTATCGAACACAAACTAAATTTGACTTCAAAAGGTATGTTTTAGTAAAATAAAAGAGTGAAGAGCAATATTAGTCTATAGTTTACATGCAAAAAAATCGATTTAGTTATTTTTTTCGCCACTAAGTTTGTCATTGAAGTTATGACGCAAAATGACCAACTGCGTTGATTAAACGACATTTTAGGGGACACCCTAAAACTAAAATCTACACATATCTTCTGTATTATTGATTTAATAGTTTATAATATCGGGAAGTTACGTTATATTTCCCTAATTATTGACTTGACAGCAAAAATAAATATAACAAAAATTATTTATAATAAGAAAACAAATATTTTTGTTGTATATACTTTTCGATTGAACGCATATTTGGGGAGTTACGAGGGCACACCCTAAAACTAAATTCTTAAAATATCTCGTTTAGGGCCGGTTTCTGAAAGCTTAGCCGAGTTTAATCTTTTTGTTAAACTCGGTTACAATATAACAATGCCATCAGTGGCGGATTAAGCCTTCGTCGGGCCCAAGACATTTTTGATTTACGGGCGCTCAACCTATGTTTTTTTAAAAAAACAAAAAAAGGTCCTTACCTCCTAAATCCAAGTGAAGAGCAAAAAAAAGGTCCTCACCTCCCAAATCCAAGTGAAAAGCAAAAAGAAAAAGGTCCTCACCTCCCAAATCCGGGCCCTTGAAAATTACGGGCCCAAGACAAATGTCTTTTTTGTCTAAGGCGAAAGTCCGTCACTGAATGCCATAAGTAACCATAGCAACAATTTTCTAACTATTTGGTTATAGTTAACTAAGCTTCGAGAAACCGGCCCTTATTATTTACTTTCCATCAAAAATGTATATGAGAAAACATTTCTTTCCTTCTTTTTTAATAAGAAGATTATTTAGGGGGCAAGGGCAGTGTTACTTATAAAGGTGAAATATCTCATTTATCATTTATTTAACAGCAAATGAATATGAGAAAAGAAACTATTCCTTTCTGTTTAATGCAGTTTTTAATAAGATATATATTTAGGGAGCTATGGGGAGAGCTACCTATAAACGAAGTATCTCACTTATTATTTACATAAAAAATATATAGAAAAGTGTGGTTTAAAATAAAGAAACGATTATTTTGTGTTTCACATGAAACTGAAATATCTCACGTTACAACAAAAATGTACTTTACTAACTAGTTGTAAATAAACAAATTGCATTAAAGACGCTATCTTGTAAACCAAATGACGCATATTTGCACCCAACGCGGCAAATTGTAGCTAAAGCTTCATTCTACAAATATGTTACTACCTATTTTATAAATTGTGAGAACTATTTATAGTTATTGTACTCAGTGGTATATTTTTGCCGGCGTCTTGGATTTTCAGCTGTGCCAATATAGGTATTGCGGATAAATATGATTAATTTTCGTAAAGAACACGTGTATCAAGTGGCATTCTATTATCATCAAGCATAATACGTTTCGACGAAGATTCCAAACTATAAATAATCACTATAAAAAATGTTGACGTATTAACCCACAAATATATTTAAAAAATTACAGAATAAAGTTGTCTGATATCTATTTTTAAGTTATTGAGTGATTAAATTTTTACTATAAATTTTTCTACAATTAAACATATCCTAAGAGTTATATAAGATATGAAGTGAGTAGCAGGTGATTCTTTGTATCCATAGCAATATCCAGGTAATCCAAAAATTTAGTACATATTTTTCATCTTATCATACATTAATACATCAGTAAAACTCACCCTATTCATCCCTACAGTCAAAATTCACTTACATCGCGCATAAATAACACTCACACATAACCACATTTCTCCACACACTACAACCGCCAGCACAAGTGTACGGACAAGTCGGAGCACTTGTCAAGTGCAACCTGCACATTTTCGGCAGGTCACTTGAACAAGACAATGAACGAACTTGCAGCTACAAACTAGCGCGGAATATTTAAAATAAAAAATGTCTATTAATTCAACCAAAAATAGTCAAATCAACCAAACCAACATGCAAAAGTACAACCAACAAATCAATCAAACAAATACAACCCAAAATAAAACTTTCGCCAATGTGGCCAGCACAAATAGTCGTAAATACCCTAACAAGAATCAGGCAATTATTATCAAACCCATTGACACCATACCAATTGAAGAATACATCTATAAAATCGGAGACATCGTAGGCGAAGAAAATATCACCCACATATGTAAGCTATCAAATAATAGATTATGTCTTTATTTGGCTACCAAAGAGCTGACAGATAAATTCATTCAAGAACACAATACAATTGTAATTAATGACATATTAGTGGAGGTACGGCGATATGTGAATACCGCACAACGCGTCATACTCTCTAATGTATGCCCATCAATACCAGACATAATAATAGAAAATGAAATGATTAAATGTGGTATAAAAATAGTTTCCCCAATTACGCATTTGAAATTCAGTTTATCATTAAAAAAAACATACTGGCATATACTTAGCTCACGTAGACAAGTATTCATTCCACATGACATGGAAACCGAACTGCCCAGCCATATCAACATAGTATTTGAAGATACGGACTATAAAATATATCTAGCGCTGGACACCACATGTTTTGCATGCAAGCAGAAGGGGCACATAGCAAGTAGATGTCCGACTAAAGAACAAACATCAACGATGACCCAAAACTCGAATACTGCCACAACAGACAATGACAACATTCATTCTGCAGACATCGCCAATTTATCAGAGAGTGTACAAATTGATGATGCCTCTGTGACACGTGAAATAGTAGACACAAACGACACAGTAGTAACTAAGCAAAGTATTCTAGGAAACCCTGAAAACACAAAAATAAATGAAGGAAAAAACCAAACAGATAACGAAATCAAAACAAATGAAGAAACAAGCAAACCAACCAAACGTACAGCCCAAGCACTGAGTAGCTTAGATGACGAATGTATTAGTGAAACGCAAGAGGACACCAACTTAGAAGATACTAACAATGTAAATGAAAATAAAACAAATTCAAAAAATAAAAAGAAGCAAAAAACTAAGAAAATTAGATCCAGTAGATCTCCTATTCCAGCAAGTGATACATCAATAACATTAGAAGAGGTGCTGGAACCAGTAAAAACCCAGATGGAATCTTACCCGGCGCTATATTCTGTATCTTTTAGTGTAGTGCACGACTTCTTACAGGAATCACAAAACTCGACAGAATATCTCGAAATCGCCGAAAAATACACAAAAGATACAAGTGGTTTACTGCTAACGCTAAAAGACGTGCAACAATATTTTCCTTGCAGGTCATCAAAAAACAAAATAACGCGACTAACCAATAAATATAGAGAATTAATTAATAAACAAGTTTCACAATCGCCCAAACAAGGCCCACCCCCACAGTTATAGGAATATAAGTAAATAATAATAAAAATGTCTATGTTACAGTGGAATTTAAACGGTCTAAAATCACATTTACCTGAACTACAACAGCTTATTAGAACTGTTGAACCAATATACATATGCCTACAGGAAACACGTCTAAACGAACAACAAAACATAAATATACGGGGATACAAGGGCTTTAGGAAAGACCGTCTAAATGCTAATATAGCAAGCGGAGGCGTCACAATATTGGTCAAGAACTCCATAGTAGCAGACGAGATAAACCTAAATACGGACTTAGAAGCGATCGCGATATCCACACATATTCCCAATTTCACGAAAATTACAATATGTAACCTATACCGTCCTCCAAACTTTTCTTTCTCTTTAAATCAACTAGAATCCCTCTTACAGCAGCTTCCTTCCCCCGTCCTATTAGTGGGAGATTTAAACAGCCACAACATCTTATGGGGATCTGACAATACTGATACCAGAGGACGAAAAATCGAAAAAATCATTGACGATAACAGAATTCTATTAAATGATTTCTCACACACACATTTTTGCTCCAGATCTGGCACATTCTCGAACATCGATTTATCAATCTGTGATGCGGCTCTAGCTCCAAGTATTTCGTGGGAAACTTTACAACACATATACAGCCTCGGTCATTTCCCCATCAAGATATCCTTCCCTCAAACTTCAGTACCTAAACAATCCATTCAAAGATGGAATATAAAAAAAGCTAACTGGGAAGAGTATAAAAAGGCGTGTAAATTAAATATTATTGATATTGCCGAAAATATTAACATCAACATAACAATACGAAACCTAACCGAACACATAAGTAAAGCCGCCCAGGAAAATATAGGTTACAAGAAACAACATAGCAAGAAAAATGCGCCGTGGTGGAACACACAATGTACGGATGTAACGAAGAGATTAAAGAAAGATCTAAATAAATACAAAAGAACAAAATTACTGGAAGATCTAATTACTCTAAAGCAGAGCAGAGCAAAAGCTAGAAGAACAATACTGTGCAGCAAAAGAAAATCTTGGGAGAATTATACTAGCACTATTACAAGTTCAACAACACCAGCTGAAGTATGGAACAAAATTAGAAAAATAAAAGGAGCAAGAACTAACACCATGACCACAGCACTAATTGAAAACGGACAAGTCATAACATCGGATGAACAGATAGCTGAATGTTTTGCTAATGCCTTTCAATTCAACTCGAGCAACCAAAACTACAGTCAAGAATTTCTAGAACACAAAGTAACTGTAGAAAGCCACGATTTTATAATTGAAGACACCGAAGATGACATTAACAAACCATTCACTATAGAAGAACTACGCTCGGCAATAAATGACATGAAAGATAACAAATGCCCAGGGCCAGATGGAATAAGCACTGAACTGATCAAACATCTACCGGAAGAAACGATAAAGTACCTACTACATCTTTACAACTACATGTGGTCACAGGATATCTATCCAGAACAGTGGAGGGAGGTTGTAACATTTCCCATTCTCAAACCCCATAAATCCAAAACGAACACCGACAACTACAGACCAATCTCAGCAGCAAACAACCTGAGTAAACTTTGGCAAAAAATGGTAAATATACGATTTATGTGGTATCTGGAAAACCGTAAAATCCTCTCCCAATATCAATCAGGATTTCGAAAAGATCGATCGACAACAGACAATCTACTGTATATGTCCAACGAAATAGAAAGAGCTTTTCAGAATAGACAAAACACGATAGCCATATTCTTTGACCTTAAGAAAGCTTATGATATGACGTGGAGACGACATATTCTAGAATCCTTGAAATCTTGTGGATTAAAAGGACACATTGTTAAATATACAGAAAATTTCCTCCAAAATCGTAAATTCCGAGTGTTCGCAAATGGTTATTATTCTGAAGAGAAAACTCAAGTAAACGGAGTACCACAGGGAGAAATATATAGTGTTAGTCTTTTCCTAATCGCTATAAATAAAATTATAGATCAAATTAGAAGCCCTGTTAAAGCCAGTTTATTTGCAGACGATCTAGTTATCTTCTGCAGTGGTAAAAACCTTCTCACAATACAACACCACTTGCAACAAGCTATAAAGACGTTAACAGACTGGACAAACAAAACTGGCTTTCAATTTGCAACAACGAAAACTAAAGCAGTACATTTTGTGAGAAGACAATACAACAACTTCAACCCAAGATTAATAATAAATAATAGAGCCGTAGAATACGTTGACGAAATCAAATTCCTCGGTGTGACTTTTGACAAAAAATTGCGCTGGAAGCCTCATCTGACATACCTAAAAAAAGAATGTGCACAAAGGTTAAACATACTAAAAACCCTAAGTCACCACAAATGGGGAGCAGACAGAGAAATCCTTTTAAGAATATACAAGGCTCTTATTAGGTCAAAGCTAGAATATGGTTGTACTATATTTTATAATGCAAAACACAGCTACATAAAACAAATTGAGCCTATACAGAACGCCGCAATGAGAATTGCCACAGGTGCCCTGCGTACAACTCCAATATCCAGCTTACTGTGCGAATCTAACAATATCCCTCTAGAACATCGCAGAACTCAGCTTGTTATTAATTACATAACAAATCTGGCCTCCAGACAAGATATTCCAGCACATAAAGAAATTTTCGGGAGAGATGAAGTCCTACACGTGCATGACTACACCCCGTCACTGAACAAAATCACACAAAAACTATTAGATCACAACATCAACATCTCAAATTCCTTTCCACAATATCCCAACAAATACCCCCCCTGGATCGTTAAAAACCCCAAATATAACCTATCCTTAACCCAATATCCCAAAGAATCCACTAATCCCGAAATATATAGATCCTTGTACCGAGAAATCCAACAAGACCACAAAGAATACCACGCTATTTTCACTGACGGGTCAATAATAAACAATAAAACAGGTGCCGCTATAGTAGTTAACAACAGAATAAACAAATACCATCTACCGGATCACACAAACATATTTACCGCAGAAGCCTACGCTATACTAGAAGCTACCGAATTCATCCTATCCAACAGCCAGGGGCACACAAAATACGCAATATTCAGTGATTCTATGAGCATCATCCAAAGCCTTCAACAACTGTACCCTCGAAACCCTATCATCACCAAAATCAAAGACAACATCAACGACATAATTAATATGGGCAAAAAAATAATAATAATCTGGATCCCATCCCATGTGGGCATTGATGGTAACGAGAAAGCAGATAAGGCAGCGAAAGAAGCAACAACAGAAGAGATAGTGCAAGTGCAGATGCATCTCGTAGACACAAAGTCACAAGTGAAAAACAACATTCTTGCAAAATGGAAGGAAGAATGGAGGAACATCCAAAACAACCACCTTAGAACCATCAAAGAAGAGGCCAAATTGTGGGAATTTAGACAAAACAGAAAGGACCAAACAATATTGACAAGACTGCGACATGGACACACCTTGCTGACCCATAAGTATATTTTTGAGAAATCTGACCCCAGCACTTGTACTGACTGCCAAGTACGATTAACAGTGGATCACATCATAATCTCCTGTCCAAAATATAATGCTGAGAGAATTAAAAACAATATACCGACAACAATAAAACAAGCACTGGCTCCAACCAAGAATTCAGAAGATCAGACGCTTCAATTCCTTAGAGACATCAACATCTCCCACCTAATATAAAATCTGTTCACCTATCTCTTTACTTACACAATGTTTAAATACCCCCATTTTTGTTCTAATACTTACTACCTATAATTGTAACCAATATATGTACATGTATATAATATTATTACCTTAAAAATGTAATTATACTCAAGTGCTAATAGCCTCGTAGCTGAAGCACTTAAACTAATAAAAAAAAAAAAAAAAAAAAAACATATCCTATTAGATAGTTAAAAATTCGGTATAAAATTTGAATCATAATTACATTTTTTTTTTTCAGATTGTTAGTTTTGTATAAGAATCTTGTGATATCTGGCGGTTATACGTAGCGTTAACACTTACGTCCAACGTTGGAAGGCATTTAATTAGAAAGGCATTGTATGTGAATTGAACGTGGAGAACTAATTGAGGCATATTTCTGAAACACAGACGGTCTCCTTAAAGTATGAAAACCTAAAATAACAATGGAACCGTTATACATTACAATGAAACCATAATAGAGTTCCATGGAAGTAACCCATAAATCTATTTTTGTCTAAAACATAAATCTATAAATTCTAATAAAGCCAAAGTTACAGAGAACCGTTTCTCCAACTTCGAAATGCCGTTCATCCGTTCTGATTTATGATTGTAATAAGAGTAAGGTGTTTTTGTCGATACACATTGACAATTTTCCGATTCCCAGATTATACTTGTTTGAAAAATGTCAGAGGTAATGGCTCTAGATGGAGTTATTGAAGTGTTATTACTTTCAACATCTTTAAAGCGGTCTGAACTTGTCATTTTCAGTCTGATGTTATTATCAACAAAGAGTACTTCTTGTTGAGAAAACTACAAGCGTGAAATCTTTTCATTTAGTTTGATATGTTCTTTAAAGTATTTCTTTTATAAACTTAAGTGTTTAAAATAAAACAAAAAATTAAAGGATTATTTTATTTAACTGTAACATTCTGTTGGTATATAAAATGAATGCTGTAGCAAGATGAATTAAAACTTGGTGGGAAATAGCTATTTATGTATTAAGGGCGAAATAATAGAGTTTATGGCATGGATACAAAGTTATAGCCCGAAACGAAGGGCTTTAAATGCACCGTGGGCCATAACCATAATTATATCGCCCTCAATCAGAAAATCTCGAAGAAGAAGAAGAGGAAAATGAGAAAGAAAATTATGGGGAAACCCTAAAAACGGCCGATCTAACTCGTATCCTTTCTTCTATAGAAAGGTTAACAAATGAGCTCTGTGAGATAGACGGGGATTTCAATCGAAGCGCAAATGTTAAAAGAAGCGTCACAGCTGCCATTCGACCTTATGCTATGATTCTGCAAGAAAGGAAGCAACAATCAAAGTAAATGAAATTGGATGTTTTTTTCAAAAAAGTTAATTTCGTACCGACGAACTGGTGAATTAGTATTTATTTTAAAACATTCATTAATTATATTAAGAGATTATTATTTATTTTGTAAAAGAATTTAAACTTTATTTATTAAATACATTTATAATTTATTTTGAATATATATAGGCTATGTATTAAATAAACATGTTAGATTGTTCTTAGAATATTGAGACGGAACCTAGCCTTATATCGTCCATTATATTTGTGTTCATTTTACGCCGATTTTTTTTACACCGGTGTCTCTTGGAACGGAACCCCGGTGTAAAACGAGGTTTACCTGTATTTGTTAGTGAATAAATTGTACGGTTTGGAGTCGAAAGACTTGATGTGTCTAAGGAGGGAAGAAAAGAAATGTGAGAAAAAATATGTGACTGTTTTTTATATATTTCTAAAGTAATAAAACAAGTAAACTACGATAATGACATATGACAGATCTATTGGGAATTTTCCGGAGTTTTCAAAGCTCCATTTCCCCACTGAATTGATATTTTTTCCGGAATATTTTTATTTTATCTAAATATTTCGATCCGAGTACACCAGTACTTCAAATAAAATATATCACATCAATATCTTCCAACAAATAAAAAAAATATGCCACATTTATCACAAAAGGTTAAATTAAGCAGTTACACTTCTTTTATTTAAGAGTTTTTCATTTTCAGAGCGTCTTCAGTGTGTTATAAAGACATATGTAGTTGTCACATTTTCCTTTATTCAATTTGTGCATTGTGTTGATAAGTTATAATTTAGTGTGTGGAAAATAACTGAGAACACACAATGCATGTATCTTTTCATTAAGTATAAGCGTCACTTTGAAATTGACGTCCCGCAGAGATTGGCGCCTGATCAGCTCTGGCGTCAAAAAGTGTCTCTTTCACATAACCAGCTGTAAACACTTTGTAGGATTTCCTGCTTCTTATTTTCTTCGTTTTAATGTAAAAGTAAAAGGAAAAATGTGATTTATTTTGGGTAAATGGAATAATATTTTGATCTAGATGATTCAGGAAATAGGATTTTCCACGTGAAACGAATAGTTTCCAGAGATGTTTGCCAAAAATTGAAAGTGCTCTCCATTATCTCTGTAGACAAACATATGAAACATAAAATGGCGAAAGGTAAGTTTGCGCATTATATGAATCTGAACTTTGGAACTTGATTTTTGGAATAGATTTTTGAAAAGAACAATTACCGCCAACCAATTTTTTTGAATGCTGCGCTACGAACCTTTGGAATGCCTTTCAAACTAGGATGTATGTGTAAAGAAGTTTCTAACATTAAAAATGGAACTGAGAGGACATTAATTGACGATCATGTTCCAGTCATCCAAAAAGCTGTAACCGATAAATTAAAGACAATCAAACAGAATAAGTTTTCTCCATGACCGCTATAGAATTTACCAATTCTGAAAACAATTTTGACTATAAAAGTTAATATTCTAAAGGTAGCCATACACGTTGAGGATTTCCTCAAGGAAAAAGCGTCAAGGAATTCCTTGAGGAATTCCTCTGCCAAACCCTCGCCCACACACGGAGAGGATTGACCTCAAGGAGGCCTTGAGGACCACAACTTAGGCTTGTGCGTAGAATCAGCAGATGCTCCTGATTTCATTGAGTCCTTAATTTTTTTATTCTCCGTTCGGAGAGCGCTTCTGATATTGTGTATTTTTTAATTACGTCATTTTTTGTAGCTTTCGCGTCCACTTCTTTTATTTTTTCCAATAATTTCGCGTACACAGCCTCCTTTTTATTTCTATCATGGTTTTCTTTAGAACTTACTTGCCACAAGCAAGGTTCATTTTCATACATTAGTATGAATTTCGATAAAAATTCTCTAAACATGACTAAATAAGTTCGACACTCACTTTACAAATCCTCAAGGCCGACTGTCGACAGCACACACACGGTAGTAAGAGTCTGGCCTCAAGGCCAATTATAATCTGGCCTCAAGGCCGAAATATGATTTTTGTTCGGCATTTTTTGGCCTCAAGTGCCGTCCGGGGCCTCACGGGCACCGACATACACGGTGAGGATTTCCTCAAGGCTTGGACTGTTCAGGTCAAACCTTGAGGAAATCCTCACCGTGTATGGCTATCTTAACACAAGAGTTGGACTGTTATTCTAAAGTACTTATCTTCTTATGCATTTTGCGTGTATTTCATTCCTTCACTAGTGAAGGAATAGTTATTCCATATTCGTTGTCAGATGTTATTGTTCACTATGCAAGAGTTCATATTAGGAAAATTAAGAAAACGATAATAGATAATAAATATTTTACGAAGGGATTTCCGATCTTTCACTTGCATAACTGGTGTGTATATGAACTCTTGGTATGCTTTCCTGCGCACTGAAAATTAATGCAGACGGTATCTTTGGCGTATGAATACATTAAACATATGCAAGATTTTTTTTTTTTTTAATAAACATAACTTACTAAAAAGTAATAAAATAGTGGCCGATGTGCGGTAAATTAAACTAAAACTAAACAAAAAATAACAAAATTTAAATAAGTTTAAATAATTAATTGTATAATATTGTACAACTTAAATAAATAAATAATAATAATAATTTTCGTAAAGAATCAAGTGACGTTTCAATTAATTTGTTATGTAATGTAAATTATTTGTTAAAATAAAAAGTTGGTTAAAATAATTATTTGTTAAATTTCTTTTTTTTTTCTGGTGGTCGTGGAGAAAGTAGGGTCTGTGACTCGGTTGGCAGAAAAAATTCGATGCTCGTGGTTCCTCATGCTCGCGCTCGTAATGTTCTACTCGCATCGAATTTTCTAATTCCAACCTTGTTACAGAATATATGATTGTTACATATATTCTGTTCAATAAAATATACATTCTAAAAAAAACTTTTATCATCAAATGTACTGTCTATTATTTTCTATCACTTATCACAAACGCTCAGGCAATTTCATAATGCCATCTGTCCAGAAGGTTCCGTCTTTGCTCTCGAAAAATCTATCCAGGTGAATTTTGATATCGTCCACAGATGCGAAATTTTTTCCGTTAAGGGAATTTTGTAGAAAGCAGAACAAATGGTAGTCGGATGGTGGGATGTCTGGACCATATGCCCCGACTACCATTTGTTCCGCTCTCTACAAAATTCCTTTAACGGAAAAAATTTCGCATCTTTGGACGATATCAAAATTCACTTGTACAGATTTTTCGAGAGCAAAGACGGAACCTTCTGGAGAGATGGATTAAAGTGAAAGAAAATAATGGACAGTACATTTGATAATAAAAGTTTTTTTAGAATGTATATTTTATTGAATAAAAGGTGAAAAAAAAAAAAAAACTAACGGACTTATATAACAACCCAATACTATTCTACGTCTCTCCAAAAACTACAACATTAATGATTGTACAGACGCGAATGGGTCATATTTAGTATAAAATACATGTTTGGTATTTCTATCTAGTCTTTTTGATTGTTTATATTTTCTGTACACCCAGATTCTTTGTAGGGTTTTGTAGGTATGGTCCTTATACCGTTACTCATGTTTCTGTCTGCCAATTTGGTAGAAATTTTGACCACAATTTCAGCAGGACCTAGAAATTTAGCATACTTACCAATACATCTTTTTGACCCACATATAGAAAAAATATGGTGACTATTCTCTATACGTGGATTAACGCTTAAAATTGAATTTTTGCAAAAACAAAAAAATACATGCTCGTGGTTTTCACGAAAAATGTGATAAAATAATTTTGTCCCATAACCTGTAGCCTAGGGGGATATGAACCGGATTAGTAAAATACGAATTTTTCATTTTTTTGTTTTTGAAGAAATTTATTATTTTTTAAATTTGTTACTAAATTATGGCCAGTAATGTTATGGCTTTTTTTGTTGTTTTGGCTAGGGTAGACATACATCTTATTTAGACATTTTAAAATAATAATAAAAATAAGAAATGGTGATATTCGAATTTGTGTTTACTGGTGTCTAAACGTTGAGTGATGTGTAAAACAATGTTTTCAAGTCAAGTAAGTTGCGAGTTTTTCTAGGTCATTATTTAAATTTTACTAAAACAAAAAATGTCAAAGAAAAATTCTTGTTTATCGCAACAACTATTAAATATTGACTAATTTAGCTATTATCTAAAAATCAATGTGTTGTAATTTTTAAAGATTTTCCTACTTGTATGTAGAGAATGTTCTATTTTCTGCTGTGGCAAATACTTCTAGAAGTTAGAATTCCTCCGTTTACAAAGTAAGAGCTTTTAAACCTAGCTTTATTAGCATTCAAAAAGTTTTTGTTGCAAACTAAAAATAGAAATACTGCTTTTACATTTGTTAAAATATTTAAAAGTTGAAACCAGCTTTTAAAACATCTTTTAATTTTTTTAAATATGTAGATATATTTCATAAACTAAATTGTTGTTCGCGCGACCCTCGAAAAACGAAATCAGCCGCGAATAAAGAATGCGAAACAAATGTTTACTTTGCGAATACCGACACCGCGAGTAATTTTGACTGTATTGAGATTCAATAAATATACAAAATCGCAATAAAATTCGTCTCATATTTTATTGTTACCACGTAACAATAAATTAAATACTACAATGTCTATGTCGATTTTCATAATTATAACAAAATCGTAAATCACTTTATTTATGTGCATAGTTTAGTAATATGTTACGTAATAATAAAAGTCAGTTAAGGTTTAATAAAAAAGTATTACATATCATAACAAGCACACGTAATATTCATGATTATATGAGTTAACATTGGTTCAAAGTCCACCATGTGTTTAAAAGTATTACTTTAGTACTTAATTAATTTCAGTTTATTTCTAAAACGTCGGCACATTTCCAACAAGGACAGGGACGAATTTAAAGAACGAGAAATGAGGGCTACTAACCTATCTGAGAAAACCTAGCTTCCTGTTGGTGTGATACATTTTTTACACATTTTTTGCTAAAGTAACATCAAAATAAATTTTTTGAAAATTAACACTTTCTCCTTCTGTTGATTCCGAAAAATGGCGTTAAGTCATGACTACAGGATAATGATAAGGGATAATGTTAATTAATGGGGAACTGTCGTTAAAAATTTAGAAAATTATGGGGGGGCCATATTTTTAAAAATCTCTCGAAGGGGACCAAAAATTACAAAAATAACTTCAGAATCGGTTGCAGGAATTGAAAATATCAGCTGTGGGTGGGGGGTCAAAATTCAGAATATAACTTGGTGATGGGGAGGGGTAGAATTTAGAAATATAACTTTGCCGTTTAAAAATTATTTTTGGGCCCGGGCAGATCTTATGTTGAATACTGCATTACAGTAATAAATATATGGCAACGATTATATAGTAATACAAAGTAATACAATTCAGCACCTCAGAGGTAAATTGTATTAAGTCACAAATGATAAACAGCTCAGAAAAGACGATTTAAGATAGTTTATTTCCTTGCGTTGACCGACTTGATACAGTTTTAAAGCAACGTATATTGAAACTGGCTAGAGCTATAATTCCAAATTATTTTCCACTCGACGGACTATAAAGTATTAAGCCACTTGGCACTAAAATGTAATTTCTGATAAAAATGTGACTTGATACAGTTTACCTCTAAGGTGCTGAATTATAAATTATATAAATTAAATATATCTACATATATTCTATAATAATCATAAATATAGTATGGAATAACTGGATTATTAATAAAATAGTAAACTGATAGACTGCATTATATCAGGTGGCAGGAAAAACTCTTATTTGATTCGCCAAATGTAAAACATGTACAAAGACCTGCAGATCGTATTAATGTTGGCGTGAATTAACGCTGGCCAAGTCACGCAGAGACTGAGAATACCGATGTAACATTCGATCGTAATTATGGTGAGCGTTATTTATTGTCCACGCAACTGAACTCCAGCTTTCAGAATTCCACTGATTATAGATTTTATTTTGGAGACAGAAATCGTATTTGTGGAATTTTCATGTTTAATTTATTTTTTTACGTTTTTACGAGTATAGTAAACAAATACAAAACATGGCTTATGGCCAATTTTTCGACAAGTTATTAATTATTTTCAATTTTTCTTAAAACATTATGAGTTTGTGCTTGAGACCTTGCCAATGTTACCCAATTTCTTTTCAGTAATACTCATATTAAGTTGGTTTTTTACGATGTACACCAAATTTTTATCCTGTATTAATGATAAATTAAAAGTTCTATGAGTGTTTATATTTTATGGTTTTGCAATAACAGATGTAAAATATAAAGTGATATATGAGTACCTATTACTTTTTTCATACGAAATATAGTCTTAAAACTCAAAACGATTGACGTTTCAGAAATATAAAATACTAGTGGCTTGTTGGAGCAATTGCCCCAGTCTAGATGTAATAAACTTACAATACTACCTCTGCAATACTACGTTCTTAATATTACTAAGAACATAGGGAAGTGTATCAGTTCTTGGCCTTCCTCACTCGTTCATTTGAAATTCGAAAATTGTAATTTGAAATTTAATGAAAAAATACCGCATTAGACTGTTGCAGTCTTTCCTTCTTAATATCTGTTAGAGTCTCACGTGAATTAATGCCACATATGAATGCTGACCCGTAAATGAATACTGGCTCCGACAAGTAGACTTTAATTTTTTTGGAAAGTTTGTCCAGGCTTTATTGATTATCATATCATAGCAAAGGCGATACTTAGCGGAAACTGGTCACTTAGATTGGTATATTTTAATTGATAGATATTAGTTTTATTTTTGACATGATCTCTACTCATTTTTGTGTCAAGCCGCGTACCACGGGAACACCTTTTACTAAGCCTGAATTCAAGTTCATATCCCTGTTTAGCACAACGATAACGTCAACTATCAAATTAAGTTTTTGTGGTCGCTCTCCGGCAGGTGTAATAGAGTTAAGGTACTCCAAAAGTATGTTTAATTTTCCCACTGGATCAACAGAAATGATCGAGTCGACACTTCAATATTCCTTGTAATCTTCCGCAATTAAATTTACGTTATTTATTTAGTTCCCGGCAGTCTTCGAGTCAACGAGCATACCATAGCTCTGGAGAAATAATCTTCTGTAAGAACGATTTGTTGAAAACTTGCTCAACAATTGAATTTTCTTTGCACATCAATTTGCAGGGTATCAACAATATTGTGATCATATTTAGATTCAAGGATTCAAGGATTGAAGTAACCAATCTGAAAATACTCATTCATCAGCATTAGCACGAGTATTTTGGGTCAAATGAAGTATACGAAGGGACTCCCAAATTCTATTTTTTTTCATGCAGGGTTCTAAGATTTGATCTTTACTGGGCATTAACACATTATTAGTGAGACGTGCCTTTTTTTCAGAATTAAAAAACGAAAATAAAAAATAAAGAATAATATTTATAAAGAGATATATTAATTTCAAAAATTTACTATTAATATATATTTGTAGTAGTAATGGGTAAAACATATACTATTTTCTCCCCCCTTTGATTATGCCATCGTTTCATAATGTTAGGTGTATACATTAAATGATATTAGAACATTTAGAAAAAAAAAAAAAAAGAACTGGAAGGTAGTTCCGTTGCTATAGGTGTGATCGTTTGTGTTGCTCAACCTACACTGAACTTGTGTTCCGACACCCGTACGTAAAGATTTATGAACTTGTTCAGGACAGGCAAAATCTACACTTGCTCGGGAGTGAATGTATCTTCAGGCAATGTAAAAAGGCGGCAAACTTAATCTAACTTGGTTATAATCTGTATTCGGTCTAGAGGAAATTTATATTTTACATCTATCTATCTATCATATATCTATCTATAATCATGAATCGAGTAATATGAATAGAAGGAAAGAACTTTCCCTACAATGCTGGTAACTAACATAAATAAATTCAGAAGTTTTATAAAATCTGTCAAAACTTCAATTTTTATTATTTATTTTTATAAAATTTATTTCAGCATTTAAACTGTTCATATTATCTTATTTATTTACTATTACTTTATCACAAATTTGTTTTAAAAAGTGAGGTTATCAACTTTGTCTGGAAATGTCATTCGCCTGCCTGAAAAACCGTTCGTTTGTATTCCTGTTTCGAGCAGTTCGGAAGAAGTTTTTAGTTGCACTGTGACATCAGCTGCTCTTGTCCTGGACAAGTTTGGTGCAACACAACGTGCGTCTCCCCACCAATAATGTTCTCGGTTCGCCGTTGGCTACAGCCTGCCCCCCGGTCTTCCCGCTTCACTCCAGACCACAATCATTTTATAATAATTAACCTTTAATTAATGTTTTTTTGAAATAATTTTTTTTTGCTGAAATCCTGAGAATCAGCTCTTTAATTCAAGCAATCATACATTGAAATCGTTGCTGTATAATTTCAAATGTACTACGGAATTATATATAAAGTTTTCCCCATTTGTAAAATTATTTTACTTAAATTAATGAGTAATAGCGCTGCTGTGCTTCAATTTTAAGCAGAATTTAAAATTTAACCTCAAGTTGAAAGCAAATTCGATCATTAATTTTATTTTTAATTGTCACTTAATTCACTATCGTATGGATTTAAATTTAGTATTTGTTTTCATTGTTCTCTTTGTAATTATTGTTAATAATACATAAATAATCCAACTTGTCTTTGCCAAGCCGTAATGCTAATAACCTTCAGAGGAAGTGTAGGTTCCCGTCAACAAACTCTCTCGTTGACCCAATACTACTTGGAACGGTGATTGGGTTATGTGAAATTTTCCTATACTGGCTTGTTTTTACTTTGTTTTAATGATATGATGATTATGTCCTGGTTAGTATTTGAACCCGATACCTTTGACACGTAAAGCATTGATGATAGCTCTGCGATATCGAAGCCGGAGTTCTCTTTATAACGTACTGATTAAAAATATGCAGATTCTGCTCTTGTAATTATGTGTAAAATATTCCTGAATTAAGGAACATGGTGTTGAAGTAGCATTTGGCTGACCCGTCTTGTAGGGACTTTGGCAATTAGTTGAAATGGGCACAAATGGTGTACCATTACCACAACCCAATTAAATGCGGTATTCTGCCGACAATTACAGAAATTACTTATAACACACCTACTTTACGTGTTGCTACTTTAAAATTGTTAATTGTAAAACTGAAATTGCTATTATTATTATTTCTTGCATGCGAGGTGGTAGGTAATATGCTTAGATGTACTTAGAAATTAAATCGCTAAGTGAAGTTGCACAGCTGGGTAATTATACAATTATGTAAATATTGATAGTACACAAAAGCAGGACATTACTGTTTAATTAACTCTCTAAAGGGTGTATTCTCTAAGAAATGCGTTGAAATTAAGGTCACGTTAAAATTTTTAGTTTAATACCATGTATAAGGATTTTTTAGAAAATTGCTATTCTGTAAGAGCATTTGTAGAAGTTAAAATGATATAGGTGGTTTCTTTGCTTTAAGCGGAACTAGACCTTCAAATTTAGTAACTCTTACCGATTGATTGAAGCTTTTGATCATTTTGTTTAGGAAAAGCCAAATTCAATATATAAAAAATTAGTTAGCGACAACTTAAGAAAATTTTAATTCCATTTAGTTCCGCATAAAGGTTTGGAATAGCCTATATATAGCCTGTTTCTTTGGTTTAAGCGGAACTAGATTTTGACAACTAGTAATTTTTATTGGTTAAATGAGGTTTTTGATCATGTTGGTTAGCAAAAGCCCTCTTCAATAAAAAAAAGTGAGATCGCGACGACTTAACAAAAATTAAAATCCCATTTAGTTCCACCTAAAAGTTAAGAATATAGGCTATTCCAAACGATTAGGCGGCACTATATTTTGCAATCTAGTTACTTTCATCGTTTGAATCGTGCTTTTTGGCCGTTTGGTTTATGCTTTGTAAATCATACTTACAATAAACATTTTTTGGTTAAGGTTAATATCATTTTAAAATGTAATTTTCTTTATATTTTGATTTTTTGTGTCATTCTTAATACAAATTCCCCATTTATTTATTTTAATTTCACTAAAATATGTAAAACAAGTATTTTATTTTTGACATAAGTCATTCATTTTCATGGTTTCATTGTTGGAATTTGGCAAAAGGTACCACGGTCTTGAAGAATATCTCTGATGTACCTATCTGCTGTTGACGCTCCGCCATCAATCACCACTAACTCTGTACGAGTTCCCAAACATATTCCACCCCACACCATAATTGAACCTCAACCAAAAGATACAAGAGTAGCAAAATTAAATGGTGTATTTTGTTCTCCTTGGCGTCGATACAACCTTCGTTCGTCGTTTAGTAGAGCATTCAATGCTATTTAGATACAGGCTACAAAATAATAAAATAAAAAAAAAAAAACATTATTTTCAATCTGTTCCTTTAAATTTGCCGGTGTGTATATACTTTGTCAAAAATGAATATAAAATATTTAAATATTCCAGTAATTTTTTTTTGTCTTTCGTGTTTGTTTTAATAATAAAATGGGGGTTTGGTAAATAACTAGATTTAAATTTTTTTTAAAATGATAAAAACATATATATCTACCTTATTTTGTTTTAATTATCTTATGTTCTTAATTACATTTAGCAATCATCAAATTATTGGATACAAGTTAATATATTCTTATTGTATATTTTAATGCACTCATATACTTTCAAAATGAATATATAAACTTGTAAACTCAAACAGAATACAACGTAATATAATTATTGATGTTTGTACTAGCGTACAGAAATAATCTCAAGCCAATAAACTTTAGTTGAAAAAAACTGATTATTTTTTGCAAAATAAGTTAATCATTTCAAATTGGTTATAATCCCGAAAATCTCGGGATCCAGCTTTTAAAATCCCGAGATTTTCGAGACCAAAAATCAATCGGGATCGCGGAATTTCGAGATCCGGGCTCCCGGGGTTGCATCCCTGCAAGGTCTGGGTCATATCCAAGAAATCTTAAAATTAAAAAAAATATACTATTGCACAAAATTTGTTAAAAAAAAAAAAAATACACAAAAAGTTCTAAAAACACCGTTGTATCTCATTCTTAATGAAAATTGGAATTTTCTTGTTAACTTTTTTAACACAATGATTTAGTCGCACAGTTCACAAATTATAATCACATAATATATCTTTAAATTGCCAATTATAATTGAGAACAATAGCATTTTTGCCCTAATTAAAAAGAATGCGTCAAAATCAAAAGTAGTTTATAATTTGCCATTAAATTATTTTCGGCTAATCGTAAATTATTGCGTTCTGTTTGCTAAAAGTATCTTGCAATGTAATACAAACTTCTAAATTTTAGAAGAAAATTGTTACTATCAAAAGGAAAGTGAATCGGAAGTTCCCCTTATCATCCCGTGAATCCGGCAGTATTGCCAACCTTACTCCATTAAAACACCAATTTCCCCAGTCTCCATTTATCAGTGAATGCAATTATTTTAATCTATTTTAGCATTTCTCTTCGGCCAAATGGATTTATGTCAGTTAAAAGCAAATTTTAATAATATATTACATTAGCAGTTCTACAATTCACAAATTTGTTCGCAATATTGATTTAAAATGTCTTGCGTGTATTGATCCTACAAACTTCTTGTAGAAACAAGTTTGTGAAATAAAAAAGGAAAACTCTTCACTGAACAGAAATAAAGGAGGCATTCTGTAATCATCATAGAAAGAAGGAAAGACTTCTAGGTCACGTAACTCCTCTTAGCGAGATAGGATTGGATCTTTCTTGGTTAGGGGGTTGACGAATAAACAACAAAGTCTTTTTAAATACCAGCAAGTCTTGTAATGTGTGAAAATTCACATTTCACAACAGTTTTTAGGGCTTTGTAGGTATGACCACCTTATAACGATACTTATGTGTCTGTCTGTCTCTCTATACGGTAGAAATTGTAGCCAAACGGCTTAACATAGAAAGTTGAAATTTGGCTTGCTTATACAATTCTTTGACCCACATATAGGAAAAATACTGAGAGTTCAAAAAAAAAAAACACATAAATATAAATAATTATGTATTGAATAAAAAAATTAATATATATTTTTAAAATTTGACTGGCATACCAAATGAAACCTCTTAATGAGTGGATCAACAAACACATTTTTATTTTTGAGAAATATTTTTGTCAAATATATGTCAAAAAAACTTTTGTCCCCCGACCTATCTCTGAGAGGGGTTGATCTAAAAATCTGAAAAAAATCTCCATAATGAACATTGATAGGATCTGTAATACTTCAACAGGAATTTTTGATCAGATTTATTTTTCGAAAAATGTAAATTTTTTTGTGTCTTCGGTATTGGAAGAAAGCTATTAGATGAAGATTAAGGAACGAAAAGTAATTTTTTTAAATTCGTTTTTTTACACGATTTTAACAAAAAATGTGCTAAAAAAGTTCTTGTCCCGCCCAAAGGGGTTAAACTAAAAATGTGAAAAAATTATAGGTAATGTACATTGATCTGAGTCGGAAACGTACGAGAGGAATTTTTTATCCAATTGTGTTTTTGAAAAATATTACAATTTTTTAAATTTGAACAAAATTTGTTATTTTTTTTAATTTCTGGCTAAATTATGGCTAATAATGTTATGGATTTTCTTGTATTTGTGGCTAAGATAGTGTGTGTCTATTTTTGAAATTAAAAATATATTTAAAAAAAATTTAACAAATGAGGACCGAGTTTTGAACACCACACTACGCTCTACACTGTAGAGTGTAGTGTGTACACACTGTGTGTAGTGTGTACTACACTCTACACTGTAGAGCGTAGTGTGTAGTGTTATTTTATTATACTATTATACCACGTCGCTCAATAGTCTCCGATCTAACTAAGAAAAACATTTTCTTTTTAGAAATTCGACTTTATTCATCAACATACTCTCCTTCAAGAGTGATACACGCATTCTAAGGATTCTCTAGCTTTTCGAAAAAAAAAAAAAATAAATAAATTTAAAAAAAAATCATCATACCAATCAGTAATAGTTGATTTGCCTGTAACCTCTAAACTAATTGTCAGAATGTCATGAAATTTTCACACGTATCGTTTGAAGGTTGGCACTATCCAGAAATCATATGGGTCTGTCAACAGTGTTGCCATATATATGTCAGACCGGAGACTTATTGAGTGAAGTATTATGCTGTGATTCAACCTATTGTTTGAAGTACTTTAGATTTTTGTTTTTAAGGTATCAAAGAGGAATAAATCATTTATAGTAGTGAAATACTTATAAATCAAATAACAGATTGTTAATAGAACAAATATTCGTAGACATCCAGTATTATGCCGGCTTCTTACACTTATTAAATACCTACAAAAAAATTTCTTTTGTCTTCACACATTTGAATACCCGTGGCAATATCGTTGCAGGCAGACAGTTGCACCGAGGGGCAGACTGGCCATATAAGTGTCCGGTTCAATCGCCGGAACGGATCAAGAAAGGGCCGTTTTCGGGCCGCTTACTTTATTTAACAGGGCCGCTTACTTTATTTATCAGGGCCGTTCGAGGCTGAACTCCATACGAATTGTGAAAAGTGGGAGCGGCACGGTCGGATTTACCATTAAGCTAAGCAAGCTGTAGCTTACGGCCTCACGTTTGAAAGGGTCTCACAAATTCAGTTAATATTGAATTTTATATTTAAATCATTTGACAAAAAGGGCCTCCAAAAACTTTTCAGCTTAAGATATCATTCATCTTAAATTCGGCCATGTGTAGCGAGCCAAAGTCCTTTTCCATCTTTTCATTAAGAAAACCAAATCTTAAATGGTGTTTTTTTGGGGTAATTGGCTTGAAAAAAGGGCCGGAATGAGAGTCCTCGTCGGTGACCCTAAATTCACCCCTTTTGTTGTCTAGGTAGCACCACAGAGCAAGTAAAATTATGTGCACAATTTCGCTTATAATACCAGAAGTAGCCACAGTAAAGCAAACCAATATAATGTTCTATGTAGAGAAATTGCCCTAAAATTAGTAGTGGCTTGTTCAATTCCATGACTAGGGACAGTAGTTCTATTCAATACAATTAATATTATTTAGGTCATTTGAATACAGTCTCTAGTGCGACCTAATTGGTTATATTACAAATGTGTGTGATTGGTGTTGTGTATATCAAAGTATTTTAAAGGGATTAGGTCACCGATAGATAGAGAAGTTACCGAATTTAACGAAATTTAAAATTAAATTTGTTTTGTGCTTAAAGAGGGCGAGATAATTACTTTGAGGGTTTGCAACTGCCATATACCAAAACGACAAGGGTTTCAAAGATAATATCTGAACAGAATGGAGCCTCGACCTAAAAAGTATAAGAGGTATTTAAGTAAGAAACAGGTTTAAAAAGAACAATGCAAAATATGGATTATAAAACTTTTTTTTATGAAACTTTACTTATGAAATTAAATTTATGGTGCAATTCTATGGTAAATCTATAAGCTATAGACCAGGTATGTGCAACTTACGGCCTGCGGGCCGGATGCGGCCCGTCGTCTCCCTTTATCCGGCCCGCGGTAACTATACAAAATCCTATTGAATCTGTTCCGCGAGTATATCTTTCTTTTCAGAGATCAAATGCGGTTAAACAGTTGATGTTAATGCGGAACAAGCGCCACTTTCTCTGCAAATGAAACTACTTGAGCTACAGGAGAACTCTGATTTAAAATAAAAAATTAAGTAGATTTCACTAATTGAGTTTTATAAGAAATATTTCCTAGTTGACAAATCTCCAAAACTCACAGATTATGCTCTGAAGAGAATATCGCTCTTTGGAAGCTTTTTTTTCTAGAATGAAGTTCGTTAAATCAAAAACAAGAACGCGAATAACGGATTCGCACCTAGAAAGCACGTTGCGTGTTTCTACATCAGTTGTTTTCCCGAACATAAACAAACTTGTGAGCAGTGTGAAGTCTCAACCGTCCCATTCAAATTAAACAAATATTTATTTATTTATTTTTATTTATATGGATAGTTTATAAAATTTAGAATTATTTTTATTATAATAAAGAAAATTTCAGTGAAGTAATTAAAAAAAAAAACTGATATTTAAAAAAAAAAGATCCTTAAAAAAATTTTGGCCCGCGAATGTATTTCAGATCGCTATCCGGCCCTCGGTCTTTTGGAAGTTGCACATGCCTGCTATAGACGATCGTATCTAAGGAGTTATTTTATGCGTTGTAATGGACAGTTTCTTATAGATTTTGTCTGTAAGCTTATAGATTTGCCACAGAATTGCACCATTAACTCGATTATCGAAATTACGATCAAAACGATGCCTTTTAAGGAGTCATACGTAAATGGTGGCCACTCATTGCATTTTAAGCGTCTCTTTGTGGCACTTGCTTTTATAATAAAATATGTCGTCTCGAATACGTTCTTTTTTTTGCAACCAAAATGTTAAACGCGGAGCCCTGCAATGTTCTCAGACGGAGACATTAACTAGGTTCCTGATTTGAAGAGCATGTTAGCGACGATCGTAAGGCAGGTCTCACGATCCGGATGAAAAACGCGAAATAAAGCGAATGGACTTTATTGGCCGTAATCTCACGCGATTGTAGAATGCTGGAGATGGGATTGGATATATGCAGGTTGAGGGACTTACCTAGTGGTTAAAACGTCACGTAGCAAAGGGCCCTTTGTGATACTGTAGGCTTCGTAATACACCAGGTCTGGAATGTAGAGTTTGGACACACAGCCAAGATCGATTTCACAAGTCCATACCATATATTCGCGAAATATACTATGTATGTGTGTGTGTGTGTGTGTGTGTGTGTGTGTGTGTGTGTGTGTGTGTGTGTGTGTGTGTGTGTGTGTGTGTGTGTGTGTGTGTGTGTGTGTGTGTGTGTGTGTGTGTGTGTGTGTGTGTGTGTGTGTGTGTGTGTGTGTGTGTGTGTGTGTGTGTGTGTGTGTGTGTGTGTGTGTGTGTGTGTGTGTGTGTGTGTGTGTGTGTGTGTGTGTGTGTGTGTGTGTGTGTGTGTGTGTGTGTGTGTGTGTGTGTGTGTGTGTGTGTGTGTGTGTGTGTGTGTGTTGGTGCGTGCGTGCGTGCGTGCGTGCGTGCGTGCGTGCGTGCGTGCGTGCGTGCGTGCGTGCGTGCGTGCGTGCGTGCGTGCGTGTGTGTGTGTGTGTGTGTATTTTTTTTTTTCTTGGAAATTGTTGATAGAGACATATTTTAAAAGTACATGGCATTTATTTTCGTCTCCGACGAAGAATTATGATGTTATTGACATAAAAACGCAACGAAATAGTTGAGTTTATTATACAAAAGCACAGTGGTTACGTTAGGAATTGTAACTTAATATGACTAGTGACACTGAAAAATTTCCGTTGGAAAAATTGCACTCGGTTCCTACAAATTGCAGACCATTGCAAGGTATTTACATTGTAGTTTATGTAAAGCGTAAAAAAATGTAAGCTACATTAAGGACCGGTCTGTCCACCTTCAGATAAAGTTCCAGGTAACTATCTGACAGATAAGGTTATTTGTAACTTCATCTGCTGAATAAATGTCAATACCAGTCAGTGAATTCAATACGTCAGTCTCATTATCCGTTAGATAACTATCTGACAGATACATATGTATAGAAAGAAGGGATGACATTTACTCAGCAGATGAAGTTAAAAATAACCTTATCTGTCAGATAGTTACCTGGAACTTTATCTGAAGGTGGAAAAACCGGGCCTAAATCTGCTATTCTAAAAGCTCCCTCTTTTCTTTGATATCAATATTACTCTAAAGCTGCATTCACAGCTTTAAATTCAATAGATTATTCGTTTAATAATACTTTTAATAATACCGTTTACAGCTCTGAAAATTATGTAATGAATGTTGTGACATCTATGTGTTTTCAAACTAACTAAGAACGCGTGCATGCATTTATATGACTTTACGAACTCACCATTGGCGAGATTGTGCTTTCTTACTATATTTTAATAACAAAATTGTAGCCGAAATTACAGCAATTCTTTTTCATTTCACAATTTCCGAAGTTTATTGAAATGTGTGTTACTGCATGTTGTTATGTTATGTAAAATGTGCTAACTGATGTCTGTTTATCTCAAACTCATCATTCTGTCTCATTAAAACAGTGTATTGAGATTGAAGATTATGTATAAAGATTGCAAACTTTTGTCTACAGTCCACAGCGCACTAATTATAAGAACAAGACACAAAGCACTAAATGTATAGCTGTGAACAGTCGCTTAAGTTATCATTTGACAAATTGGCTAGTAACAATCTACAGTGAATAGCACTGTGCGTAATACAGTGCATTAATTTTTAGGTCTGAATGTCAACGTAATTTCGGTTTTCCTACTTTGCGTTTCCCAATTGGTTAAACTTTCAGCATGCGCTACGAATTCGTAGTCTCATCCATGTCCCAACCACCGGACGGGTGTATTCTGAAAGAAATGCGTTAAAATTAGCGTCAGGTTAATATTTTTATTTTAACTCCATGTCTAACGTCATTATCCAAAAATGCTATTCTGTAAGAGCGTTTGTTAAGGTAAGCGTTAATACAATATTTGTTAACGCCAGGCGCTAACTCACCCTGTAGAGAGGCTAATATTAACTGCACGCGCATGCACTGTTACGTTGAATTTTAACAGGAGTATTTATTTGGTCAAATGCCAAGAGAATCTTAACCTAATATTTCGGTGTTGAATTAAATATTCAGTGGCGAAATTTATTTTAAAAATGGAACAGAAATGTTTGGTCCTGTGATTCTCATTATAACTGGTTTCCACAGTGTATTAAATAAAAATATAACTTTATTCAACTTTTGTTTAGTCATTTTATATACTACATTGTATTATAACAGTTTATCTAATTTTTTAATAATATGTGAATTACATGTTCATTTTATTTTTAAAAAGGTGTTCGGTGATATTAATTATTAAATTTGATTTATTACGCTATTTCTACTCTGGAATAACACTGTTGTAATCGTCATTATCAATCTCATCAATTGTTTCTTCAAATAATACACCAATGTACTGCGATATTTTGAAACACGGCGGAGGCATAAGTGAAGTTTTGTAGCTTTCAGAGGATTATAATTTTAAGTACTATGTCTCAACAAAAACCAAAACTGCTCTCCAATACTCCATTTACTTCCTTTCTATACAATTACTTGAACTTGCGTCTGGGTTACTTGTATAACAAAAATTATGGAGCGTCATTCTTATCTCTACTGTAAAGAATTCACTTTAAAAAGTAATAGAAAGTTGATTAATATTCCTACCGTCTTGTGTTTTATTAATTTTTTTTTTAAATAACATGACATTTACTTAAATAGGTTCAGCCATTTTTGCAAACTAAACACTAGCGTTAACTTTTAAAGCCACCGTTTCGGCAGGCGCTTATTGTAGAACGTTAACTGGCTATTTTAACGCCGCAGCGCTATAATTTTAACACATATATGTTTAGCGAATAGCATTTAGGTTAAAAATGGTGTTAAAAAAATTAACGTCATTTTCTGACGCTAAGATTTTAACATCATGCTTAGAGAATAGACCCGACTGACTGTTAATTCTTTAGTATTGTTTGGCGTTCACATCATTGAAACATTAAAACTTTTCGAAGTTGTACCATCTATTCCATAAGTGCTTTGCCTGGATGGGTCCAAATATTTTTCTTAATCTTTTGCGTCCAATTGAGCCGACGATGTTAATATCGTATTTTGACAATGCCCATGTCTCACATTGGAAAAGGTCGTAAGTGTCTTATAGATGATGCACTTTGATCTAAAGCAGAGGTCTCCTAACTACGACCCACAAGAAGAAATCAGGCCCATAGACATTTTTAAAAAAGTTAACTTACATAAAAACAGCAATTTTAAATAATCAGAAAATCGCAAAATAAAGCATAATTATAACTAAATAATATCTGATTTTTTAAATTATTATGTTTATTAATAATATCACCCTTATTATTAAGCTTGTTTTTAAAATCAAGCGCCAAGAGCCCAGCTAAATTCAAATTGTCCGGCCCGTGATTTATTTAAGAAATTTTGATGTTGCCCGCTTCCGAAAAGTTCGTAGACCTCTGTATACGTCTTTGTATACGTGTTTGTATACGTCTCTTAATTTTACAGGATGTGTTCCTTTTGGATGTTATTAGTGATTTAAGAAACATGAACTCATTAACTGCTTGGCAGTTATTTCTTTCAATAGCGATACTTATATCGTTTTAGCGAATGCCTTTTTTTGAAGTACAGTAGTTCCCCACTATCCGCGAGATCTATATTTTCAGTTGGTTTTTATTTTTTAACTCGCCCCGAATCTGTGCCAACAAGAATGAATGGAAGCCTACAAAAGGCCCAAAGATGCATTTCAAGTCTTTGTGATCGTATCGTTCCCGGTATCTCAATGTTTGTCTTCAAACAACCCTTATTTACCGTAAAAATGCCTTCGAAAAACAAGACTAGTAATGGTTGTGACATACTTTAAAAAGACTTCTTAAAGTACTTGAAATAAATGAAAAGCTTAAAATTATTCACTTAATTCGAAAATAATACGATCGTTGCCATTGCTAGAGTTTATAGAAAGAACGAATCTTTTATTAGTGAAATGATCTAAAAAGATAATAAAATTTGTGTTCTGGATTAAAGATATGAACAGAAAGAGTGTACGGATAGACAGTAGTGTTTTATTTAAATACAGGCTAATTTAGAAGTGGTTTGTTATTATCCGCCAGTTTCGCCATCTGCGGGGAGGTTGGAACCTTTCCCCCTTGAATAACGAGCTGCTCTGCTTTGTTTTGTGCTCATTGACTGTCATACCCATGTTTCTCGCTGCTCTCAATGTATGACAAAAAAATATTAAATGAGATTTAATAGTTTTACATCTCCATATATATATATATATATATATATATATAAGAAAATTTATTTAGAAAGTCAACGTCTGTCTGTCTGTCTGTCTGTCTGTCTGTCTGTCTGTCTGTCTGTCTGTCCGTCTGTCTGTCCGTCTGTCTGTCTGTCTGTCTGTCTGTCTGTCTGTCTGTCTGTCTGTCTGTCTGTCTGTCTGTCTGTCGTTTGTATGTCTGTCTGTTTGTCGGTCTGTCGTCCGTCCGTCCATATACGCTTTTAACTCGAGAACTGCTCCTTATTCTGATTTTCATGTGGTTTTACTATCTGTAGCTACATCATTTGGCTACATTTTCGGCTACGTGTTATTAAAATGGGTTCAGTAGTTCTAATGTTATAACGATATTTGTGCGAGCGGGTAAAACAAAATCCATGTATTCCGTTCACATTAAACGCATTTTCCTGAAATTATCAGCATCATCATCATCCAGGTTTCGTCAGCGGCAAAGTTAGTAGACGATTTATTAGAATTGAAAGATTTTTGAAGATCTATTCAATAGTTCCAAAGATATAGTAACATTTGTGCCAGCGGATCATACAGAATCCATAATTTCGGTATATATTTCAGCATTTTTTTTTGCTATCTAGGTACATCATCTGGTCAAATATTAGGCTATTTTTTATTAAAATTGGTTCAGTAGTTCCAAAGTTATTGAATTTTGTACCCACGGATGAAACGAAATCCATATTTTCTGTTAATATTTAACTCATTTTCTTGAAACTATCAGTGACAACATATATTCCTTCAGTGCCAAACTTGGTACACGATTTATACACTAACCAGGATTGAAAGAATTTGGAAAATCAGTTTAGTAATTCCAAAGTTTGTGGTCGTAAATAAAAAATGGTTACTGGGAAATCTGTATTCTCATATAGGTATATATTAGGTGTACCGGAAAGTTTTTTCGTTTTTATTATTAGTGCAGTATGCGAACTAGTCACGACTTATTCGCTGAATTAGACAGATGTCTTTTGCGTTTTTATTAAACTCTGTAATCTTGAGTACCTAATTATTGTTTTCGTTTCATTTTGAACCCTTGCATTTTAAAATGGCGGAAGAATTTCCATCAAAACATTTTTTATGCTGTTTAATATTGTATGAGTACCATAAAAAAAAATCTGCTACAGTTGCTACATAAAACATTTGCACTGTTTATGGTGATAAACTAAGAGTACGCACATGTGAACAGTGGTGTATAAAATTTAAATCAGGAAATTTATGCTTGGATGATGAACTTCGATCTGGAAGGCCCTATAAAGGAATAATTTATTATGATATGTTAAAACCGAGGCAAAGTGTTAATTCTGATCTCTACTATAGATAATTGGATCGACTGAATCAGAACTTGACCAGATATCGGCCAGAAATTGTGAATAGAAGAAGAGTTATTCTTTTGATGAATGAGGTCAGGCGACAATGCCTGACCTCATTCATCAAAAAAAGACACGTGAAAAAATTTCCGAGCTTGATTGGGAGGTTTTAACACACCCACCCTAGTCACCAGACATTTCACCTTCCGACTGTCACTTATTTCGATAACTGGAACACCTTTTAAGAAACAAGACACTTATGGCCGGTTGCTAAAGTAAGAATTATCCCTAACTCAAGTTAAAATCATTTGTTTTTGTAAGATAATGTTGTAACATATAAAAACAAATGGTTTTAACTTGAGTTAGAGAAAACTCTTTTTTTTTTTTTTCCTTTTATTTGTTGTCTTTAGCTGCTTTGGCTATTAGCCATGTATAAATACAGAGATTACTATATTTTTAAAATTACATTTATAATTTGATATTTTCTGCTTTAATATAGTTATAAATAATTTCATAAATGTCTAGAGAATTAGTAGCAAGAAGCGTTTGAATATTGGTCGGTAAGGATATTTTTTTGACAACTAAGTTTTGTATGAATAAGTTACGATTATGAAAATGAATTGGGCATTCAAACAATAAATGGTTCGAATCACTGACAGACAAATTATCACACGGACAGAAAGGAGACGAAACCATGTTAATTCTATGCAGGTAATATGGAGAGAAGTTGTGATTAAATCTAAGCCGGATAAGAGTGGATATAAAAAATCTGCTTTGGTGAGAAGAAAACCAAGGCTTTCTAGGAAGAAGAGATTGAATTTGACCGTAGTATGATCCTTTTTGATGTAGAGAATCTATGTATTCTTGTTGCCATAGGTTGTATATGGAAGATTTGAAGATTGACATAATCTCATTACTGTTTAGAGGAAGAAAACTCTTACGTTAGCAACCTGCCATTATAGATATAAACCATGTTAAAATGAGCCTTGAACAATTTTGTCCTTCAAAAGATCAGGAATTTTATAAATCGGGAATATTTTCTCTTCCTGGTAAATGGCAGAGTATTATAGATCACAATGGTAACAATTTTACTCAATAAAGTACATTTTTTTCTTTCGATTTGTTTCTATATTAATAATACCAAATAAATGAAAAAACTTTCCGGTATTCCTAATGTATATTTAATTTTTTTTAAATTTTAGTGATACTATTCATTATGTCTAAAAAAGAATTTATTCTTTTAAAACCCAAATTTGCTACACTTCCAATAATAACGACTTGGTCAGTAATAACGAAATGTCCACAAACGAAACCGGGCGGGACAGCTAGCCTATATTTATAAAATAGGCAACGTCTGTCTGTCTGTATCTGCGCTTGTCACTCGAGAACTACTGTTTTTTTCGATCTGTAGCTACATCATCTGGTCAGGTTTTAAGTTGTTTTATTAAAATCGGTTCAGTAGTAGTTTAATAAATGCTATATTTTTTAATTCTACCACGCCTTTTAATTAATTTTGTAGAAATTTTAAACCAACACTAAATCGGTCTATTAAAATAGTCTAAAGAGCAAAAAGTAAAAATTAATTTTTAATAAAACTAATTTTAATCCAACCCACATTTAACGTCCACGTTTCTAATCAAATTCATATTTGCAAAGCTGCAGGCCACTCAGATCGAACTGGTTGCTAGGGTGTCTGAGGGTTGTCTGTGTGTCAGTGTACTGTGCAAGCGCATTGCAGTTTTAGCCGCCGGAGCTGAAACAGGTGTTCGATCACAGTACTGTTCTAGTCCTGCTCCACTACCCTCTGGACACACAAAGCTTCCTGCTACATCTCTAGAATTTATTAACCGGGTAATTTATTGTTACTTTATTGAATGGTATTGATTTTGTCAATGTGCTAGTCAGTTTTTGTAGATTGATGTATTTTTGAGGTAATTTGAAATGGTGGTTGGTAAAAATTTATGACTTGGTAGATGTAAATTTTATTACTCCCTTTGTCCCAAAATAGTAGTTCCTTTTTTATTATTGATTATTTTTGTTTGAATTATTATTTTAGTACATTTCAAAAAAGTTTAATATTTATCATTGGCATAAACTCGATACGTTCACTTTACAGTCAATTTAACTAAAACATCATTAGTTGTCATCATCAAACGTAGATGAACTAAATGAGTCATTCAAATTCAGGGAGTTTTCAACAAAATGAAAGTTGGATGACATTTTCTCTGCACTGGAAACGTCTACGAACAGTATAATGAATCTCAGTTGGAAGTAATGCTTACACAATTATACATATAAAGAGGGAAAAATTGTGCAGTCAAAATTGTCTTCCAAATTGTGGTACAATCTTTAAGCAATTTCGACTGCCAAAATCTACCTCAATATTAATGAAAATGTGTAATTCTTGTTTAAACGTAATGTACAATAAATATAAGTTTTTGTTGTGATTAAGATTTCATTTGTATTCGGTTTATTTTACAAATATGACAATTAATTTGGGGCAAAATTGAGACAGTTAAAATGACAATTATATTAGGACACAGAGAAGTAGATGCAGGGCTGCCAACGCTAGTTTTTCGGCACTTTACTGGGTTTATAAGTTTTAATTTTTATATTTTTATGAAATCTGGGTTTTTGAATTATCTTTTACCGATGTGGACTTAAGGATACCAAAATTTAAAATGACTAAAGATTCGAATCTGGAAAGAATTGTTAGACGTGAAAATACGTAATGAGATATACATATATGAAACCATATATATTTTTGGATATTCTGAAATAGTAAATTATTTTGAACAACAAATTTTTTATTCATTATTATCCCAAAATTAATTGAGTAATTTGAGGAATTATTTTAATTTACGAAAATATATTTTAATAAGATCCATATTGGTATGAATCAAATATACTGGGACTAAATTCTGCATTAGAACTTGTATTTACAGACAGGCGGAGTCAACATTTTAAATATGTTCAGCATTTTATATATTTTAGTCATAAAAAAAGTCTGATTGAAGATAATTTCAAAAGTTATGTTCCATCTCGGATAGCATTGAAAGTGTGAGGGAGTGTGTTTCACATATTATAATTAGGGCGTCAGTACTACACAAAAAAAAAAACCGTACTGCTTAGAAGAAAAGTATAATACTACAGAGTTAAGATAGGTGAATATGTCGTTAGGAAGAACTTATAATTGAATAATATATGAATTGTTTTTTTTTTGTCGAATTTTTTTGTGACAATTTGGTTTTTTGTGGATTTATCATCGGAAGCCATGGTTATATGTTTAATTTAGGTCTTGCCTTAATAAAAAAATATCTTGCCTTAAATGTTGTATTTCGTATCGAGTAATATTTTTAGTTATTTGATAAATATGCAATTGCTCTAAGTGCATTTAGGTGTTTTTATGTACATGACACCCTTGTGTAATACAGGTGTGCCGCGGCTTGGGTAAGGAGAGGACACTCCTTACATTTATTTATTTATTTATTTATTTATTTTACATCGGCCTATTTCTGCAACGAGGCTAATCGCCGATGTCAGGGGGCGAGCTCCTACACCTGAATGAGGGGTGAATGATTGTCAAATGAGAGTAATGTAAACATATTATTCTCGCTCGAATAATATCACCGACGGAGAATCGAACTACCAACCGCACAATCCAGACTGTATTCACCAGTCCCAACTGCTGCGATTTAATGCGCTCGGCCACTCCGTCGGCAAAAGTACTGATACAGAAAAATTCACATCTCATCGTGACGAAATAGTGTGTGATTCAGAACTCTAAACTGCCAAAAGAGTGATAACAAAGTGAATTTAGTGCTCATATGGTTACCAAATGGTGACTACATTGTGACAAAATGGTATCTAAATGACAAATATATTTTCGATATCATCAGCTTTCATTTTTCGCAGTCGTTCACTGAGATCAAGATAATCAGCTTTTAAACATCGAAACGAAATTTGCAAATATTGTGGACACAACATCTCCACCAATAATAGACCAAATTGTTTCGCCTGCGTTTTTGCATTGCTGGGACTTGTACCGAATATTGTGTTGTATGTACAAATATTCGTTCTTCATGGTGTTAATTCTGTTTTGGGCGGTTATGTTAATTATTAAATCATGTTAAATCACGCTTCACAAACTATGAGGAAAATAGCGCTGAAAAAAGAAATACTAAAGGCATTTTTACATACACTTTTAACAATTGCAGTCTTTCACACACACACCTACAAGTTCGACGCCGGCACCGGCTCTAAAGTAGGAAACAGAATGCACCGAGTTCTACGACGCGTTGACGGCGTTCGTACGGCGCTATCTGTCAGAACAAAGTTAAAACCAAGCTGTCGTACGCAAGTGCACAGAATGGACAACGTCCTACGGCGTTCGAACGCCGTTGATACTGAATGTTCGTCAACTTCCAACTTTTGACGCCGTTGAACGTTGACGCAGAACACCTAACCTCGGTTTTTACTGAATGGTAAAGTGTTTGTATGTATAAATAACTTGCATACAACATAAATAACATCACACACAAGTCTTCATCATCCATTATACTTTTAATAAAAGAAAGCGCATGTATAAACACAGATATAGGTTGTCAAGTGACACTTGACGGCGTTAAATATTATTGCATTGTGTGCAGGCGAAAATCTCAACGGCGTTGACGCAACGTTGTCGCAAACGACGGCGCGCTGACGGCGTAACGCGCTGTGCATTCTGTTCCAGGCTTAAGCATTGCAGTCTTTAACTCACGGCGTCATCGACTGTATGGTTGTGTCATCGGACATGTGTACTGCAATCAACAGACGTTATCTCCTTGGGTTATTCTACCTTAGAAGAAAGTATCGAAGAGCATAAACAAAAGACAACACTGGGTACATCTCTTTTTGACAGTCAGCTACTGGAAGGCAGTTTTTACTTTGGAAAACTAAGGCCGCGAACATACAGAAAGCTGGTAAATCAGCGCTGACAATCGGTACCGAAAACAAGCGTACTGGGTTACTGGTTGAGCACACGCTAAACGCTGATATTGCATGTGACACTGACAGATCATAACCTATATATTGAAGATTTTATTTATTTTTTTCCCATTTATCGTACATTTTTTAATTATATTAGTCTAGCATAAAGTGAACGCTCGTTTTGAAAGTATATAGCAACGCTTTCCTATATTAGCTCAATTATATGTTGAAATAAGTGAAAATGGCGAGTTCTGATTCATCTTTGGATGGGTTGTATCTAACAGAATCACTATATTTAAAAATGGAACCAAAAAGAAAAGGTATACATGCAATAAACCAAGAGAGACGTAAATATGGGGAATACCACCATCTTTTTCCTCAATTAAAAGAAAATGATGTAAGATTTTTTAAATATTTTTTTATTTCGGCGCTGACAACAAGCTGCTTAAACTGCTTAAACGTTTCGGTAAGCGGGTAGCCGACACCGACCGGCGCCGATCAGTATACAGCGTGTGCGGTTATATTTGAAAACATGGACAGATGCGGCAGATCAGCGCTTGTTGCCAGTAAAGCCGGTGCCGGCTTTCTGTATGTTAATAAATCCTCTCTAGGTCAAAATATGTCAGTTACGTTCGTATGAGTACTAAAACATTTGATTTTCTTGCAGAATGATTAGAAAATAGTATTAAGGACCAGGATACTATAATGAAAGCAATGCTATTGTCGAGATCATCGCCGGTTGCATTTTCCGGTGTTGCCGACCGGACCAGCTAACCTATCAGGGCGTGCTGTTTGTGAAAGCGTCCATTTGATTACATTGGCACCAGTACCAGTTTTTTCGGTGTATAGGAAAACTCCCTCTAACTTTTGCATACACGTAATACAATGTACATTCGTACTATCTGTCAAGAGCTCTGATTTGGCAGCGTCTGTATTGTGGCATAATGTTTGAGAAGTACTAGACTAGAATTGCAAATATTTCTAATACAGTTCGTTTACACAATCGTAATGTATGTTGACGGAACGAAAACAGTTTTCCAATCTTTGCTGGAAAATTAATGCGCGAAACAAACTACAAAATCCTTCGTTTGGTATTCAGCGGAAATTGTGGTTGTTGAAGCAGAATTATCTGAGTTTATTTCTCTTATATCTATCGTGGTCTTTGCTTTGTGCGATATAAGACTGGGTTATCTATCCACTTTTTATAATTATAAGTTATATTTAAGCAGTTTTATAAGAAGCAATTATAACAGTAAATGTATTTTCCAAAGATATTTATTTATTTATTTGAAGTTATTCGTTCGTCGTCAAACTGTTCATCATATTTAGTGTTTAATTTCTAAATTTTGTCTTCTGTCAGGCATTTATGTTAACTTTATATAAAGGTATATTGCTGTGTTGTTCAGTCTTGTCCAAGTATTCACTCAACTGCAACACTCTATCACTTGTCTAACCCAGCAACCTCACATGGCAATCTCCGACCTCGAAGTCTAACTTTCGATCATTCTTAGCGCAACGGTTTATATACCTCCATCATTCGTTCCAGACGAAACTAGTACCGTCCAGTACTCTGTTAACATTTTCTGCTACAAGGTGTATGTAGGTCAGCACTAGGTATTCGTAACAGCATTTTATATTTTGATTTGTTCAATATCGAATCTTTTTCCAGATATATTGTGTCCTAATACTATCTAGATTTTTGTTCGGTTGATCCTTAATATTTTGCCAGGTGTCTTCACTGAATATTCAATCTCCCTTTTCAAACCTTATCAATCTGGTCTCTTTTATCTTCATTAAGTGGTTTATCTATCAATTTCTCTGTGAAATGTTTATAAAAAATTATTTTTAGAGAAATATATATTTAATAAATAAATATCATTGAATTACGTATTTTGTTATGGCTTCATCGATCTAATATGCTTTTATAATGTCATAAGATCGTTGAAAATAGATTAGAGAAAGTGTCAGAACTTCTATAACATCCATCTTTCACGATTTAATTTCCGGACGACATAATGCCTAACACTAAGATCATTATCAGAGCTATGTTTTACCACAAATATACCAGGGGAAAGGGGTAAATTTGTGTGTATTAATACGTCACCCTGCCATTTTGTGACATATTTGTTAGATACGATAGAAATAATAATCTTTTTAGTTTTTGATAACGAAGTAAATACCATGATTTATATATATTTTTTAAAGGGTGATACTCTTTTTAAAGTTATATTTTCTTAATTGTATTATCTTAAAAATTTATATAAAACTATACTTCTAAAAAGTACCAAAATTTCAAATTCAATTCTGACCCGGCTGTGGAAAAAGATTCACTATCGCTGCTCTTGTTGAATTTAGACAAGGAGATTCGCCGACAACACTATTCTTTAATATCGGATTAAAAAAATTGATCCAAGAAGTTAAGTACGAATATTTAGGTTATGTAATATCTTATCATCACATTTATTTGATGATTAAATACCATATTACCAGAGTTAGGACATAGTAATGCTAATTGGAACACTATTCGAGTTTTCAGAAAAAATTTAATATAAAATAAAAAACTGGATTTTTATTATGAACAACTTTAATTTAATTGCTTCACTGAAAACCGAAATAGCTACAAAATTGTTTCATATGTGATATTAATAAGTTAAAACTAGACAAAAAACAATTTATGCAATCACAATATGCAAAAACAATCTATGTGCTAATAGAAAAAAAAAAAAAAAATTAATAATAATAAATAAATTTGAGTAGGGTATCAAATGAAAGCCTTTAGTACGTGGATTAACGGTCAATATTTTATTTTTGCAAAATAAATTATTTTGATGCGTCTTTTGCGAAAATTGTGCAAAACAAATTTTGTCCCACACTTGACACCTGTACATTGGTGTCAACTGGAATAGTACAACAGGGATTTTTGATCAGATTGTTTTCGGAAAATAATTTTTTTGTGTTTTTTTGTTGACGATGTACAAAAGTCATTAACACTATATTAGAAGACGTATCCTGGTCTAATGGTTAGCTTGCTCGCTTACTACGCAACAAACTAGGGTTCGCTCCCGGGCAGAGGAGACAATTTTATTTTTTGTTTTCTTTTTCATTTTTATTTGTTTTTAAATTATCTTGTCAAAATTCTAGTTATATTTTGGCAAATGTTGCATTTAATTTTTAAGAGCGCAAATTTAATAACCAGTTGGAATGTTTCTCAAAGCTTCGACAGTTGTGGACCACTTTCAGAATTCCACACTAACCACGGACTACTAACTTCAAGAAAACCATTATTTTTGCATAATAAGGCCCATTATTAATACTAATGAAATTTTGTGTGCGCGGACCAATAAGAACTGACCCGCGGACCTCCAGTGGTCCGGGAACCACCTGTTGAGAAACACTGATGTATACGAAACCAGACGGGCGGAGCATATGACTTAAAACAACCAATGGAAGCCATAGACGCAATTTTCAAAATAAAACTTGCTATGTAAAATAAATACTGCACATATTTAGAAACCTAAATAATGGTATTAGGTATTCGAATTAAAATTATCAAAAGAATATTTTAACATAAAATTTGTTTTCAAAGCTCATAGATTAACAGAAGATAAATTATTTTAAAAATATCGTTCATTTTGCCGTGATTACTACAAAGCAAAATTTGTCCTACACACTCAGCATGCCGCCTTCATTTATTATATACCTGCAAAACCCTGCAATGTGTGAAAATCTCCACCTCACATTTTTTAGGATTCCTCTACTTGATCTGTGTCGCGAAGACAGATCGCGTTGGGCACTCTGAAACCACTCTCATTACTTATCAATAGAGTAAATCGAATATGAATTTGAGAGCGCACCAACTGCTCTAAGCCAAATCGAAAACGTTTTTTTGTTGTGAAAGTGATCTTAGAGCAATCCTTGAGCACTCCAAGTATACAAATCGAAGACGCTATTAATTTGATTCATTTGGCCATGATCTCCACTTAAATAATTTAAATAACATAAAATGTATTTAACTGTTGTAATTATTTTATTTGGAAGTGTTCCACTATTGCAATGTTTTGTTATAATAATAACACTAATTATTATAACAAAATAAAATGTTAGAACTTCGTTATTTCTTTTTTGTGACAAAACATTGAATATTATACAATATATTTAATTTTCCGGCTCATATCAACTCACTAATTAGACATTGTAATCGGAAAATCATGCATTGTAATAAATTTAGCAAAGTTTAAAATGCAATATATCAACCTCTGTTGTCGGCAGTTGATACATTAATTAAAGTTGTCATTTGCAATTGAAGTGGGTGCAGTGTCCGATGAGTATATATGTGGTGCTAAATAATTAAATTTTAAACAAATTATGTATGTTTTTGATTTTACAATAAAGTACTAATTGCTCTGTTATTTTGCAACCAGTATTTTTAAAAATAAAACTCATTGTTATTCAAATATATACTTTTTGTAGAATATATATGCGACATAAAGTTTGCGGAGTACTTTTGTCATGTGCGAGATTTTCATACTTTTTACAAGGTTTTTTTATTATTTTTACAGGATTAAATATGTAAAGCAAGGGGTGATAATGCGCAGTGACCTTTTCGTGGTAGAAAAAGTTAAATTTAATTCATTTTCATAAATTTAAATATATTTGATGTTTGCAAAAGTTTTAGTTCTTGGTTTAAAATTCAAATAAACTCCCGTTTATTGCGTTTTTGAAGGGTTAGTTTCGAAGGGTCGTTTTCCATTATCCAATAATAAACATAACCTCACAAAACAGTTTGAAGACGATGAGCGACGAAAAGTCGTTTAACACTGCATTCGGTACATGTTCCAAGACAAAAAGCGATGTTAAATGTGCGAATAATTTGCTCTGCTCTTGGCGAACATCTGCATGTGAACACTATACTTATAATTATTGATTTCGACGTTTTAGAACCATTAATTTTCATGTTTTGATTTCATTTAAATGTGATTTTTACAAAATAAAAAAGTCCCACATCCTATAATTCAGAGGGGAAGGTCTTAAAATGTGAAATAATTCGTAATGAATAATGCACGTTGTAAATGTACGTGTTAGTTTCAAGTAACCTTTATATTCATATAGTTTTGTGTAGATATGTTCAAATAATACGTCAATTTTTTTTTCGACATGATTGTTTATAGTTCTGAACCTTACTAATATATATATATATATATATATAAAAATATTGTATCTGGTACAGTAACTTGCAAATTTTAGAAACCACTAATTGATAGGTACCTTGAAAAAAATAAAAGTATCAAACCAGACCGGTGAACCGCTACATTCACATACCAAACTCCTTAAACTAGCATGTTCTTTTATTATATAATGCAAAATTTATTATTTTAAAAACCATGAAAAAGCAAAATAGAAAAAATTGTATAAAAAAAAAAAAACTCTTTTTAAGCAAGTCTGAAACCCTAAAGGTCCGGCCGTTGGTTTCTTAGATTTTTTATAAGAGGAATAAGGGTATTTGAATTAAAGTCCGCATTTTTGCTTAATCTAAGTTTAATGTTTAGTTATGATTGATGTTAATTATTACACTAGAACTTACAATTAAGATCCTGGATACGAAATCCCATGAGAGACACTCAACATAAAACCTCGCAATCACCGTTTCACCTCACAAGCCGTTAAACACCTCATAACACTCACAGTGCTTAACCCGTTCTCGAGGTTCGTTCACTTCATTCAAATTGTCCTCAACATTTCCAGACTACTTCTGGTTCACTACCCACTACCGGGTCTCTCAACTAAAAATGCTTGGGAAGTTCGTCGAACTCCGGTGATGGTTTACTCACGACTCCTCTATCTCTTACACGATTTCCCCAGCCCGTTTCTTAAAACTAATAATTTGATCACCGAAACCCCTTTTTTGTGGTTTTAAAAATAATCAGCTCTCCAATTAACAACAAAAACCTTTTAACTTATCTTAAAGACTCGTATTTCTATTCCCTATAATTCATAACCCCAAATAATTAATTTTGACTCTGTTTACCTACGAAGTGCATATCACTACAAATATATGGTCGCATATCAGCATATGTGTAAACATTCGACCCTGTACTTGGGAAAAACATTTGGTCACAACATTTTAAACAAATCATATAATATATGACCGTAAATTCAACCCTTGTCTCTCAACATTTAACTAATAAAATATATGATAGCTCAACTAATCTTTGAGGATGTTTATCTTAAAATAGATTGTTTTTATATTTAAATAATTTGAATATTTTTAACTAATAGATTAATTTTATTTTAATTAATAATGAAATTTTATTTCTGAAATTACCGCTCCCACAGAAGCTATCCGCTTGCACTAGAGCAGCGGTTCTTAATCTTTTTATACTCGGGACCCCCCCCAAATAGCCCAAGATAATTTTTGAAATAATATTTTACATGTTCTTAATAATTTATTGTTTAATAAATAAGTTTATTGTAATTTTAAAAGCAAAAACTGGTAAAAATTAATTTTTTTCTTTTAATTTCGGGACCCCCCGGTTAAGAACCGCTGCACTAGAGGGTTGCGAGTGCGAAGTCGTAGCAAATTATATAGTGGCGGTAAATTTGAAAATGCATATATATTTTTTTATTACCAAATGGAACCTAGAATTATTACCGTACTGGTGTTACAGTACTAGTGCCTTTTAATAAATTCCAAGTCTGTATTTAATTTAGAAGCAGCTTAAAAGCATCTGTGATGTAAATAAGGAACTAAAGTTTCATGTTAGAAGGATTATTTTTTTTTTTTTTTTTTAATTAAAGTTTATTTTGGGGTGCTTCAGCTGCCATGGCTATTAGCACCCACTCAGTTTTCTATACATGATATATACATTATTTTAATACATTTTGATTTCTTATATTACTATATACAATTTCATTACGTGATTATTATATTTCATTATACATATTTATTTCTTTCAGAAACAGTATTATATTATTTATTTTGTCTGAATTATTTCCCAATATGTTCTTCAGTTCTTGTTCTAGGATATTGTATTGTGTCCGTTGGGCAGCATATTGCGGGCATTCTATTAGGATGTGCCTAACAGTAAAGGTTGTGTCACATATAGCACATTTTGCAGGTTCCGTATGGTCAAACAGGTGTTTGTGGGTTGGTAGACTATGTCCTATTCTCAGTCGGGTAATAACTACATCTTCTCTCCTACTCTTCCTTGCGGGCCATGCACTGGTGTTGGTTTTAATTTGCTTTAAGTGATTTCTATTTACATCTGTTTCAGTCCATTGTTCATTCCATCGGATCATAATTTTTTTCTTGATGAGATTTTTGTAGTCTCTAGCTGGAATGGGAATGTTCGTAAGTTCCGTGTTCTTGGTGGCTTCTTTGGCGGCGATGTCAGCTTTTTCATTCCCAGGTATGCCCACATGTGATGGAATCCATATTATGGAAATGTTTTTCCCATCATCACCTGACTCGTGTATGTTTTGTTGAATTTCTTCGATAGTAGGGCTTTTTGAGTACATTTTTTGTAAATTTTGTATTACACTTAGTGAGTCGGTGTGGACTATAAATAATTTATTTGTATTGTTACTGTTAATGTACTCAACAGCCTTTAGAAGTGCAAATTCTTCAGCCGTGTAGATGGATACAGTTTCTGGGAGGTGGTATTTTTTTGTTTCGGTGTCAGTAACCAAACCGGCTCCTACTTTGCCGTCAATTTTCGAGCCGTCTATGTAGATATTCTCTAGTTCCGTTCCACTGTATACTTCTTTTATTTCCTGCAACAGACTTTTGTATAAGGATGGGGATGTGGAATGTTTCGGATATTCGGACAGGTTTAAAATGAATTTAGGTTGTTTTCTTGTCCAAGGAGGAGGATTTTTGACCGTTGATTTTTGGATGGTTGAAATATTAAGATTAAGGTTTGCTAATATGTTTTGGATTTTCTGTTGGAATTCATTTGAGGTTTTCATTGCATAATTATTTTGGAATAAATGTGGGAATGTGGGGTGAGAGGAGTTGTTTACAATGGTTTTGATATAGGAAAGGGTTATTTCGTCTCTTCTTGCTTGCAGTGGTGGTTCGCCTGCCTCGCAAAGGACACTTGGGATAGGGCTGGTTCTGAAGGCTCCGCTGGTGTATCTGATTGCTGTATGGTGGACTGCATCAATGGTTTTAAGCAGGTGCTTTTTAGCTAGGCCATAGACTATGCATCCATAGTCTAACTTGGGTCTGATGATAGTTTTATACATCGTTAAAAGAATTTTCCTACTTGCTCCCCATTCTTGACTTTTGACAGCTTTCATAATATTTAATCTTTTCATGCTTTCGATTTTCAAAGCTTTTATGTGTTGTTTCCAATTTAATTTTTTGTCGAAAGTTACTCCAAGATATTTTATTTTATCAGCATACTGAATATCGGTATTATTGAATTTTAAAGATGTTTGGTCATATTTTCTGCATTTTGTAAAGTGTATAGCATTAGTTTTTTCCGTTGATATTTTAAAGCCTGTTTTCTTTGTCCATTCTTCAATTTCGGATATTGCAGATTGTAAATATGTCTGTATTCTTTGGAGATTTTTTCCTCGACAAAAAATTAAAAGATCGTCAGCAAATAGACAAGTGGAAACTGGGAATCTGATGTTTGTTACAATATTATTTATCGCTATTAGAAATAATGTGACGCTGTAGGGGGAGCCCTGTGGTACACCGTTTTCTTGACATCTCCAGTCTGATATACATTTGTTTGCTCTTACTTGAAATAATCTTTTCTTTAAGAAGTTGTTGGTATAGTTAAATGCATTACCTGTAATTCCGCATTCTTTTATTGTTTTAAGTATATGATACTTAAGTATTGATAGAAGGATTATTCCCAGCAGTTGAATACATTATTTTTATGAGCGGTGAGACGAGAAATAAATCCTCAGAGATATCCCTGAAAGCCCCAAAGGAAGATTTAATAAGTTAAACGTTCAAATGTCAAAATGTTTAATCCTGAATACAAACGCAACCCTATTGCCCTACTGCCTACTGGGTCACGGTATTGTGTTCTAAATGGCTGTATAATGTAGGTATTAGTCACGAAGATACATTTATCAGAATGTCACAAAAGAATGAAGTTTGAAAAATGCTCGTCTATTTAGTGTTAAGTTAAGTATAATGTATGACATAATTTATTTAGGATTATTTCTACGTGATACAATGTTTGCGTAGAGTTATTAATTTGTGGTATTTTTTAAGATGGTTTTTCTAAAATTCTTGTTACCGAAAAAACTGTCCAGTTACAACCTGTATATAAAATGAAAAGAATAAAAAGAAATATGATATTGGGGGTAAATTTTGATAAAAAGTCGTTTAAATGTGAATTTGAAATTTCAGGGTTTCGTAGGTATCTGTAAAGGAACAACATTATGAACACATTTTTGTAATCGCAACAAAATCTTTTTTTTTTGCTATCAATTTTTAGCTATTTTTCTAATTATTATAGATCCTTTTCAGTTTTCGAAAAATTTAAACAGGATCAAGGTTTTGAACATATATATATATATATATATATATATATATATTTGTAATCGCATCAAAATCTTTTTTTTTTCTAGGTAATTAATTTTTGTCATTTTTATATTCTTTCATTTAATAACCTACATGAATTTGGGAACATATATTTTTTCAAAGATCCAAAAAATTCGTTTTTTTAAAATATTATTTGATAAAATATTCTGTGTGCATTATGTTCATCTTTCGTATAATAGCCTACATGTATTTAGAAATATATATTTAAAAAAAAATTGAAATTAAAAAAACATTTTGATAAAAGATTCTATGGGCATTAGATCAGTGTTTCTCAACCTTTTCTGGGATGGGTCCCCCCGAAATTATATATATATATATATATGGTGTATCAAGATAGTGGGAATGCGATTTTTCGAGATGTGTTTAAGTTGGGAACAAAAATTTATCCAAAAAATTAAATGGTTGTATTAAAATTTCCCAGAATAAACCGGAAGTACAGGATATCAAGAACGATTTTTGAACTGGGAAGGTATGTCATATCGGGTATCTTTGGATAGAGATTTGAAAATTTTACTTAAATATTTTTTTTAATATCTTTTACGGTTGACAAATATTGTGATATTTTTATATGACGATTATATTCCCCATAACGACTTGAAATTAAAGTATTTTTATTTAAAAGTGTTCAAAGTACCTTCCAGTTTCCTAGGTAGGTATGGATAAAATTTATATCTTGCAAGATTGAGCACATTTCTACTATATTTTCATGCTTCTATCTTGCACGACTTCGCGGCCCCCCGACGAAGCTTTCACGGCCCCCGACGAAGCTTTCACGGCCCCTCAGTGGGCCGCGACCCCCCGGTTGAGAAACGCTGCATTAGATCATTTTTTTCAGATTTTTAAAGCAACGCCTCAAGGTAATAGGTTTAATTTTCTTTTGATTAAAATCGAGCCAAAATAATTTTTTAAATAATTTTCCGATTCTTTTGTACCTAAAATCTGTCGCATGATGTCTCAAGAATCCCCACAATAAGTAAAAACAATATTTTATTCAACGATACAAAAGAATCCTTATTTTGCTCAAAAATAATCAGTTCCAAAATTCCTGTTGTACTATTCCAGTTTCCAATAATATGCATTACTCTGAATTTATCAGATTTTTACACCTCTTCGGGGCTCTGGGGTAGTCGCACACCTAGGGAAAGCTCCCCCAACACTCAAAAATAAGCCTTTAAGAATCACATTTTTAATAGTACGTTAACGCCACAAGAAAAAAAAATGTTTCGCAGTCACAAAAAAAGAGTTTTATTTCTGTCCCCCCTCCAAGAAAAAGTTTGGTTGCGCGCTTTCTCTAGTGCGTGGGACAAAATATCATTTTTGAAAAAATCGAGTCAAATTACTTTTCAAATTTCTTTAAGAGTATACCTTTAGAGCTTTCATTTGATACACAACAATAAAGTTTTCTATGGCCCAAATTTTTTTTTTTTTTTTAAATAAACACGGGTGGGAACAGTAAAAAAAAAGTTTGTTTGTTATATTTTGTATTAATAGCTTTCATTTTATATCCCACTCATTTTTTTTTTTAAATTCTCAGTATTTGTATATTTATTATCAGTGTTTTTCTATTATCGGATCTAAAAACGGGTCATATAATCGACCAATCAATTGGCTTTTACAACCCTTAGAGGGTTTTTGCCACCTCCACAAACTTTTTCCATCTACCGCGGTCACGCGCTAATCTTCTCTAATTATGGGCATCGATTCTTTGTAGGTCTTTGTGCACATTGTCCACCCTTCTTATTCGAGGTCTTCCTCTTGATCTGTTTGTACCTGGAACGCTATCGAATACTCTTCTCACTGGCATGTTGTTGGACATTCTGATGACGTGTCCGATCCAACGTATTCCGGAAACTTTTATGAAGCCAATCACATCCGGTTCATTATAAAGGTCGCGCAGCTCATTATTTCTTCGGATTCTCCATAATCCATCCTCTTGGACAGGACCGAAAATTTTCCGTAAAATTTTGCGATCAAAGATTTTCAGCACGCGTTCTTGTTCCAAGATTCACTTTCATATAATGCATGATAAATTTCAACTGTATAAAACCCCCTAAAGAATAATCTATATTGATGTGAACCGGAATAGTACAACCTGTATTTTTAATTATTTATTAGTTTTCTTAAATATATCAATTTTTAGCGACCGCCAACATATATAAGGGAGGTATTGTGATCATACCGATTTTGACATTTCGAGGATCTCTACGATGGATCTCTACGAATTGAGGTCTCTACATAACTTTTTGACTGTTTTTAGCATGATGTCTGTCTGTCTGTCTGTCTGTCTGTCTGTCTGTCTGTCTGTCTGTCTGTCTGTCTGTCTGTCTGTCTGTCTGTCTGTCTGTCTGTCTGTCTGTCTGTCTGTCTGTCTGTCTGTCTGTCTGTCTGTCTGTCTGTCTGTCTGTCTGTCTGTCTGTCTGTCTGTCTGTCTGTCTGTCTGTCTGTCTGTCTGTCTGTCTGTCTGTATGTATGTCTGTATGTCTGTATGTCTGTATGTCTGTATGTCTGTATGTCTGTATGTCTGTATGTCTGTATGTCTGTATGTCTGTATGTCTGTATGTCTGTATGTCTGTATGTCTGTATGTCTGTATGTCTGTATGTCTGTATGTCTGTATGTCTGTATGTCTGTATGTCTGTCTGTCTGTCTGTCTGTCTGTCTGTCTGTCTGTCTGTCTGTCTGTCTGTCTGTCTGTCTGTCTGTCTGTCCGTCTGTCTATGTACACGTGTAGAGCAAATTCCGCTAAAAGGATTTTCATGAAACTTCATATTTAAGCTTTTGAAATCAGTGGCACGAGTTGATCAACTTTTGGCAAAAATCGCTTGACTAGAAATGGGAGTTTACGCGTTCTTGTTCCAAGATTCACTTTCATATAATGCATGATAAATTTCAACTGTATAAAACCCACTAAAGAATAATCTATATTGATGTGAACCGGAATAGTACAACCTGTATTTTTAATTATTTATTAGTTTTCTTAAATATATCAATTTTTAGCGACCGCCAACATATATAAGGGAGGTATTGTGATCATACCGATTTTGACATTTCGAGGATCTCTACGATGGATCTCTACGAATTGAGGTTTCTACATAACTTTTTGACTGTTTTTAGCATGATGTCTGTCTGTCTGTCTGTATGTCTGTATGTCTGTATGTCTGTATGTCTGTATGTCTGTATGTCTGTATGTCTGTATGTCTGTATGTCTGTATGTCTGTATGTCTGTATGTCTGTATGTCTGTATGTCTGTATGTCTGTATGTCTGTATGTCTGTATGTCTGTATGTCTGTATGTCTGTATGTCTGTATGTCTGTATGTCTGTATGTCTGTATGTCTGTATGTCTGTATGTCTGTATGTCTGTATGTCTGTATGTCTGTATGTCTGTATGTCTGTATGTCTGTCTGTCTGTCTGTCTGTCTGTCTGTCTGTCTGTCTGTCTGTCTGTCTGTCTGTCTGTCTGTCTATCTGTCCGTCTGTCTATGTACACGTGTAGAGCAAATTCCGCTAAAAGGATTTTCATGAAACTTCATATTTAAGCTTTTGAAATCAGTGGCACGAGTTGATCAACTTTTGGTAAAAATCGCTTGACTAGAAATGGGAGTTTACTCGCGTCGATTTTAAGATTTTTGCGAACAGTTAGTAACACAAAAATATCTATTTTTTCATACTTATATGTAACGTTTCCATGGTCATGATAAAAAATATCTCTGTTAGAAAATATTAGGCCAAGTTATTTCTACTCTGTTGCTAGAATGTATTTTATGCAAGTACTTTGTGATGACAGTTGGTCCTGTGGTGGCCACAACTGAGTTTTTTATTCAGAAATTGTAGTTAATAATAATTTCAAAAAATTTACCTACCACCCAGAGAAGGAAAATTCAAAAGGTTTGGTCTAAAAATCATAATAAATTAATTTTTGATCAGTTTAGTTTTTACGAAGGATAATGAAAATTTGTATTTGTGAAAAAAAAAAAAAATCCAAAAAAGAAATTGATTTTGACACGTTTACAATGAAGTTTTCATTACTGATATTGAGTTCCAATGCCAAATTCAGCAGTAGTTGCATTCTTCAAAATATCTTACCATCCTGCACAATTAAACTGAAAACTGGGCGTGTCTGTAATGATAAAATATTATTTGGGTAACTGCTTCATATGCAAAAGAGCTTTACCCTGCCTATGACACAAGTGTACGGGTCATAAATTCTCCTTAATGAACTTTGCATTCAATTATCTTAAAACACAGTGGAATGTTCCAAAAATCATGGAAACGAAACCTCTTCGTGACATTTTCAATTTAAATTCCATGAAAGGATATCAAGGTCCCTTGAAAATCCACAAACTGTAACGAAAACCATAGAATTAATAACACTTATGTGATGATACTTCTAAAAGAGCGGATATTACAATAACATTTGTTATCATTATGTTATTATTTTTCATTAAATGTATTTTTTTGTTGCTATTTATTAACTGAAGTTACGTTACATAATATAATCAGTAATCATTTTTGTTGGCATTGAAAATAGGAGCCAAAATTAAAAAACAAAATATGTATGTTATATATTACAAAAATTTGTTATAAATAGATTAACAGAATTGGAACGAAATCAAATTTTGAATTGAGATATTCCGGAGAGAGATAAATAAGTTTATGCAACAAAATCATTTAATTCTACTAATAAGTACCGTAATAATAACAGCATATTGACAACACCGGTCTATAATGGGAACTAGCCTTTACTTTTCTCAGGGCTGCAGGTGTCAAGTCCAAGAACGAAGGGTTTGTGCTTGCGTGCCAGGATGGTGTTATGAACTCGTTTTATCGTCATATGATAACAAAGACATCGATGTCTACACTATACAGACTATGTAAACGTCATCCCGAACCGTTTATACACGTACTTTCTGCGCGTTCCGTTTTAGTACAATCGAGTTATATATATATATTTATAAAATTTTTGATAGCGCTAATTTTCACGGCTAAAAATAATAAAAAATGAATTACGAACGACTATGTTGCAAGAACGATTTACTAATTTGTCAATCATGTGCATAGAAAGTGATATTCTTCAAAAATTAGACTTTGAGGATATAATAGAAGATTTTGCACAACAGAAATCCCGGAAGAAACCATCATCATTAACGTAAGTCCAATTCTCAAAATAGTAATCACTTCACTTATATTTGATTTGTATAAAGCTAACCATAATAACCAATAAAGTCACTAAATAAAAGTACATACTGATGTTTTCATCCACTTTTTTTTACTTTCTAAAAGGGACCCCCTTTTCTCGTTATATGAAGCTCGTAGTCTTGATTTTGGATGTATTGGGTGTCCTTAAAGCTGATTTTAAGAGGGAAATCGAGATCATTCCCGTCTGTAGACCATTTGCTACCTCTCATGGTCTGTAGTATACAAAAAACTGTGCTTTTCCGATCGCTTCGCATTATGGGAACACTGAATTTGGTGTGAGCCCATCGGTCGCATATCGCCAGTGTTTTGGATGCGGCCGATTATTGAGATAAAGCTCCCTCGACCTCTTTTCTATGGCGGTTAATTAGGAGGTTTAAGAGTTTATAAAATAACTATAACTTATTTGGTAAACTCTTGAAAATGGTGTAATAGCCGAAATACGTATTGAGAAAATAAATATATTAGTGAAACCTACCTAGTGTTCTTAATTGATTTTTTTTCAAGAAGTATACTTAAGAACAAAGAGATTATATTGAAAAATGTCACGTTTTATTTTTACCTCTTTTGGAACATAGCCCAGAAACTTATGGCGCCTACTTAGTAATTGTTTTGGATCTTTTGAGACTTCGTCAGAAATTACATCCGCTAACGAAGTTTATTATAAGGTACTGATACACTGATCAATATCCTGAAATTGGCTGATCAAGAGTTGGTTAGCCAAGGTGCAAAAGACCTGTGAGGAAATGCCTTTTTCTATTGAAGGTTATTTAGGTGTGTCAACTTCGGAAGTTATTGGCATCATTTAGTGGTTAAATTAATTTACAATTATGATTACATTTCCATTTTAGATGATATATAGTGATACAATTTTATATTATACTAGCTGGAGTACCTACTTGTTTATTTTAGGGTGTCTCCTCGTAACTCAAATATTCATCTAAATGAAAAAATGTATTATTTTGGTTATGTTACTGTTGTTGCGTCCTAAGAATTCCTTTGGTACCTCGTTATTTTCTCTTTCATTTTTGTATTTTGTGAATTGGATGAGGAAGTGTTCCACGCTCAGCGTTTTTTGGCATTCTTCGCACTGTTGTAGTTCTTGGTGTTGAAAAATGTGAGCGTGTGGTAACCGTGTTATGTCCAACTCTCGGTCTATTGGTGATAGTTTGAACCTTTCTACAGCCTTTTGAGCCATGGATCAATGGTTTCTTTTATTCTCCTTAGTTTGCTATTTCTTTTGTGGATGCTTTATTTGACATGAATATCCATTTGATTCACTCTTAAACTACACTAGACATTTCCAATGTACATTCTTTCTGCAAAGATTTTTCATTATAAATGCAGAATGTAAGAGAAAAAGACGGAACATACATGCTCTAAGTTATTAAATATGTATGCTGTATATTTTTCAAAGTAATATTATTAAAATAGCTTTATTAAAAATTTCTAACAAGAATATCTTAGTTAGCCTAGTTATTTTGGCAACATTGTAATATTCTTAGCACTATCTAATTTTATACTGAACTCTATTTCCATGTTATTTTACAGTCTAGGTTAAAATTATTGCATTGCGGAAAAGATATTTTTATCTTTGTTGAAAACATAAAACTTAACTAATTTAAAAATACAATAGAATGGTTTATAAAAAAATATGTTTGTAAACAAATTTAATTGTTGGTGCAATATTGATAAAAATGTGCATAGTATTTTATTTTATTGTACCATATGTTGCACCGGAGGCGCTTAATCGCGGTACATAGAATGCGAACTGTAATTCACAGAATTCACATTGAATGAGAGGTTTAATGGAGAATCTCAAATCAATTATTAATAATAATAACAATTATTTATTGAAGTTAATTGTATATATAAAAATACAGAAACTTGAGGCAAATTGTTACATTTTACAAAAATTTGAATGCTTATGGATGCTTCTTGCTAAAGATGCGTCTGTGTATTATATACTAAAAGAAAATTAAAATATCTGTAAGCATCTTGTGGAATTTCACTGTAAACTTTGTGACAGTATTTATGGTAGGATTAGGTTATCAATAGAACAACTAAGCGCAAGAGACATCTTTTAACGAGAGAGGAACTAAATAATACGCATAAACTCATTGTTTAATTTTTTCATATGAAACGATTAATGGCTGGTTGCTAACTCAAGAATTTTCTCTAACTCAAGTTAAAATCATTTGTTTTTGTATGCTACAACATACAAAAACAAATGATTTTAACTCGAGTTAAAGAAAACTCTTACTTTAGCAACCGGCCATAAGTGAGACGATGTATGGAGCTCTCAGGTTAAAAGGATTAGGGGAAATCTTGTAGTACGAAGCCAGTATGATCGAACAAAAAGTTATGTGTAAACCAAAAACTGTAAATCTATATACTTTGAAACGGCAATTGATCTAAGACTGGAGGATATCAGGCTATAACCAGTGGTGGCTGAAACGCAGCTCACAAGCTGCATATATAATTTATATAACTATATATCTTGGTTGAAATCTGGTATTTACGTTACATACTGTAAATAAAAAGGTAAAGTGAGACAGAAAACGGAAAAATAAACAGAAAATTACTTGAAGCAGCTGGTAAGTTATTTAATAACTCCAACGGAGAAGGTCATGCGGTTCAGATGGACGGAAAAAGAAATGATTTATTTATAGGGCGCCAGGTGATCTGTGAATGAAAAGTCGGCAACACGGAGCGCCTCGTCCTCCCGGCGCAATATCAATAAAATCACTCGTAACATAGCATTAAACATAATTTTTTAGTGAAAAGAGAAAAATTTAGAACATGCTGAAGTTATATTTTTTAGAGTGAACATTAAAATATTGACTATACGTTCTGAACTATGGATCTCAGACAAAATTATAAGCATATAAAAAGCATTGAAATGAGATTTTTTTATAAACTATCGAGAAAAAGAAAAAATTTGATTAACAATAGATGTTGAGCTATTAGTGAAGAATTCAGAACAAAAACAGTGGAACAAGTAATAGAAAGTCCATTGAGATGGTTTGTTGACATCCAATGGACAGATGCAGTACAAGAAAAATATATATCAAGCCAGAGAAGAAATCGCTGAGGAAGACCTAGGAAAGAATGGTTTGACGAAATTATGATAGCGATAGAGAAAACAGAAATTCTCTGGAATATGGCAAGAATTAAGACACAAGAAAGAAATAAAAAAACAATAGAAAAAATATGTGGAGGCGTTCTCTCGTGAAAGAAGAAAATAAATATAAATAACACGCAAACAAAGCTTGTATCAGATCTTCTATTCTGTAACTTGTTGACAGTCATTCGTTCACTGTCAAGGTCTCTTATTATATATATTGTAACAGTCAACTTTCGACAGGACACTGTAAAAAGAAATGTCGTAAAGCTTACAAAATAGACCCCTACAGTGGCGCACCCAGGAATTTTTGTTGGGAGGGGGAAACAAAATTATTTAAATTATGAATAAGGTTCACGCTTCTTAATTTCAAGTGATGATCTAAAAAAAAGGTCCTCACTTCTAAAATACAAATGACGACCTAAAAAAAAGGTTCTTATCTTTATTTTTTAAATTTTCTAGTGTGTTTTTATTTTTATTCTCTTCCTTCTTAGGGTGGGTCGGGAACCATTAGACTATGAACGCTTACTGGTTTACTATGTTACATAACGTATTAAATATTTTACATCGTCAACCAAAAAAATTAAACAAAAAATGCGTTATTTTCCGAAACCATAATCTGATCAAAAATTCTTGTTGTACTATTCCGGTTCACACCAATGTTATACTTAGAATTTACTTAGAATTTTTTCAGATTTTTAGATTACCCCCTCGGACTTACAGGGGGTGGGACAATTTTTTTTTTGCACATTTTTGGCAAGAATCGCATCAAAATAATTTATTTTGCAAAAATAAAATTTTGATCGTTAATCCACGTACTAAGGGCTTTCATTCGATACCCTACTCAGAATTTTAAAAGAATATATGAATATAAAGAATAATTGAATATATTTTTTCGATGAGCACATATTTGTTTATATTTTTAGGGGGATAAGTTTTTTAGATGTGTTAGTATTTTTCCTATGTGTGGGTCAGAGAGTTGTATAAGCATGCCAAATTTCAACTCTCTAGGTTTAGCCGTTTGGTTACACATTTTACCGAACAGACAGACAAACAGACGATAAAATGACGGTATAAGAATTTTTTGTCATACTTACAAAACCCTAAAAACAGTACAGCATAAAATAAACATAAAGTTGGTATGCTTGAGAACGTATCGATGCGTCAGACAAAATATGACTGGACGTTGAAGTGTTTCACATTATACTTCCTGTGTCAGTACTACGGAACCAATCTGTAGTACTTAGGAGAAAAGTACATGTAAAAGTTAATGTATAATCTATCGACTTAACATAATTTTGCACCAATAAAACCATTAAATATGTGATAAAATCAATCCGCATTAGAAATAATCTGTTCAAGAATTCTCATTCATTTACATACGTGATTTATAAATGTGTTTTGGTTCATCGCCAATGAACCTAAATGCATCGTTGTGAAATTCCGTTTCATAATCTGAATATCTCCTAGCTAGTTAGTTACCGGGGCCTTAATCTCCTCTCTTCACTTCAAGATTTATTTAATTTGGCTTTATATTATGTTATTGTTTAGTAAACATATGTTATATTATTTTTATTCACGAATATATAATGTTTTGTTTGTTTAATTTAAATATAGCAATATGCGTGATTATATCAAGTTTAGAATTGCAATAAGACATTAATGTTACTGTTTTGACAATTAGTTACAAAATTTATACAAAAGATTTCAGCATGTAACATGATGATTTTATGTTATTGCATTAGAAATTTGGAGATAGCGCCAATATAGTTTTTGGCATAAAGTTATTTCACATTTGCGCGGCAGTGCTTTACGGAGCGCTACGTGGAACACGGCAGAAATTGTCATAATTTTCACGGCTTCATCTATGAGTGAATAATAAACAAGATAGAATTGAAAAACTCCATCTAAAGTACCTCAGATGGATATTAGGATTGGTTCAACACACTCCCAACTATTTAATATTAGAAGAAACGAAGAGGTGTCAAGTAAAAACGCACACAGGTTGGCGATGAGATACGAAGAAGGTATAAGGATAATGACGGAAGAATCAATATTATACAATGCTGGAGAGAATTAAGGAGAAGGAAGTTGAATGAAGTAAGAAAATCCAGATGGGAGAAAAATAGAAGAAAATATTACGAAAATAAGGGGTTCTCGACAAAATTAATAGAACAAATGAGGGAATTTGAAGTACTGAAAATCATAATAGCAAGATAAATTGAAATACTGATACAGGCACAAACTAACAGAATAGAAAACGGCACCTTTTTCCCCATATATAGTGAAATAAGAACCATAAACATGCCAAGGTATTTGACAGAAAACAAAATATACAGCTGATAGCGAGATTTCGATAGCGAGACTGTGGGAAACATGCCGTGGTTAAATCCAAAAGAGAGAAAATGCAGACTGTGTGGAAGGAGAGAAGAGACGCTGTGGCATATACTGTATGACTGTAAAGTACAAGAGGTGAAAATCAGCTTGACAGAAATATTAGAAGATACCGGAATAGGAGTATAATGAAGGCAGTGGCGCAGCCAGGATTTTGTCTTGAGGAGGGCCGAATCAAATTTCGAGGGCACACGGGCCGCATACGGCCCTCAACCTCATTTTTTGTGGCCCCTGAAGCGGTAATCAAAATCACTTGAGCTTATTTAGGGGAAAAATATATTTAAAAATGTAAAATATACTCTCTTCTCCTTTTCTGTTTATAAAAAAATGTCAAGAAAACCTTCGGGATATTTTAAGTTGACTGCGACCCGAATCAGTTCGACACCCCTGCTGTTGGATGTTGATGTTTATATCAAATAATTCCATTATTTGTTGATAAAAAAATGTAATTGTTAATCCATGTATCAAAACCTTTCATTTGATTTTTTCTTCGATAAATACATATTTATTTATATTTTTCGCGGGATATATTTTTGGAGTCTCAATATTTCTCTTACTTATGTTCCGTTCTCTAAATCAGCCGCTTGGCCACAATTTGTACCGACCGAGCAGACTCATGTGACGGAATAAGGATTTCTTGATTATACCTACGAAAACCTAAAAGTAACATGTAAATATGAATTTTCTGTTAATTTCAATTTAATCTGCTGGTCCTTGGAGGGGCCCTGGCCTGTTGGCCCTCCCCTTGGCTGCGCCACTGAATGAAGGAAATATTGAAAGAGAGAAGAAACACAAACAGACATGGAGACACATAAGCAAAAACAGAAATAAGGCGAACATTTCAAAGAAAAACGAAGAACGAAGAGATTTGTAACTAACACTATGAAATTATTAGCAATAGATACAATGTATTTCAAAGCCCAAGGGCATGAATAAATATTATTATTGTTATTATTATCTATGAGTGTGTCATAAAGAAATAGAGATTAATATTATTATTGAAGTCGTGTATTCATTTAATCCTTTAAAGCCCAAAATAAATGTTATTAATGAATTTGTTATTACGTTTTTTGAGAAAAATAGAAGAAATAAAGCTGTGGTTCAATCAGATAACCACTGCGACAGAGGCGACACATTTTTACTTTTCGTGGTATTCAATAAAACAGTTCTTTTAGCCATTTAGATAAAGTCCTACCCTACACACTGTGTAACCCACTTGATACGATGAGGCTTACGCTTTGTACTGCGGAATCCGCACGTAAGCGAGGTATCTAACTTCATTTGGTTCCTGAGGTTTGAAATTTATAAGATTAGATATTCTATAAAAGATTCCTGGTCTGGATAAAGCTTCATTTACATTTTCCTGAAATTAGGTTAACATCATAATTCCCTGTGGTTGTGCCGCGAAACCACATTACAACGTACAAAAAATTAGACATTATATAAACATGATGAATTTACCTATCAGCCATTGCAAGTAGCTAATTGTGTCAAATTGAAAGTTTATTGCAATTTTTAACTTATGTTTGATGATGAACTTACTTACTCTGCGCAAAATATTAAAATTAAATTTTAACATACAGACATATTTCAGCGTGAAATGCTGTCTACCGCTTAGAGATGGTTCTATAAAAATAAAAGTTCCCTGGATATTATTATTTTTTTTTTAAATGTGGTTTCTTGGTGAAACCACTAGGAACAAAAGGGTTAACGAATATTTCAGCTTCATAGGACTGGAATTCATCTGAGGTTGAGGCTCTTCATAGTGTCGAACACTGTCTTGAAAATTGTTAGGAGTAAGGGGGGAGTAATTGGTCATTAAGGGCTAGAGGCTATGTCTTTTCAACCTGAGCGTATAAAGGTTTGTCTCTTAGAGGTTACCGATCTTATTAAGTTCGGTGTCAAAAATAAAATAACTTATGCATACATATTTTAACACACTCAAATTACATATTTAGAATTATCATGCAAAGTAGAACTATACTTTTTATCGACGCCCGCGAGAAAAAGGGTATGGTTCAGTCTAAAAGGTCATAAAAATTAAGCGATGCTATTGGCTCGGATGGTGAGAAAGAACTATTGCCTTGTTTCACTCGCTCTATTCACAGCTACAATAGAAGCGCTGCATATTAAATACATTTACACGTATATCTGAGTATATTAAAATATAACAAACGAAGACTACGGACGTACGTTGGGTATGAGAAATTCAAACACGTCATTGAATTTTACATAGAACTGTGTGAAATAGATACATATTTGATTATTATCGATTCTCTGTCGATCAATCGGCATGCAAAGTCTTGTGAAATATATCATAAGTTAGCTATAAACTCTTATTCAATCTGAAAAATCTTATAGTCTTAAGTCCATTCTACATTATACTTTTTTCAATACTTTTTGCAATACTATCCAACTCTGACGTAATTTCAACTTTTGATACTACAGAATATAGTGGGGGAAAAAATAAGAGACAGTGATATATTTTATACCTTCCATCTTTTATTACTTTGTCATACTTCTCATTGCCAACTTAAAATTTCTTAGGTTCAGGTGGCAGACAACAATTTGGTTATAGTAATCCAATTTATAAATATTGTTCAAAGTTTATATTTAATTATATGTTCTAAATAAACTTCTTATCAACTTAATAAACTTCTAAAAGTGAAGTTATAAACAAAATCTTAAAAGTTGGTAGTTGGTATGACTGAGAAGTATAGAACTGTCAACCAAAAATTTGACCGGAGGTAGTTTTGAAAATAGTATAGTTTGAAGTGTAGCATCGAAAGTTGGAAGGAGGTATTGTGTTTTACATTATACTTTTTACTTCAGTACTACGCAAAAAATCTGTAGTGCTACGCAAAAAAGTATAATGTAGAAAGAACTTGATGTAATATTTTTTACTTGAGTTGAAACAATGAACTTGTGAGAAAAAAAACTTATTTTTAGAAACATTATTAATTTATATAATGGTTTTTGTTTATTCAGTTATTAATTTGTCTGTTTCAAAAAATAGCAGTAAAAATGTAGTAAAAAAAGAAATAATATATACAAATTTTTAGTACATTTTTATGAATCACGTGCTGTTTCAAGGACAATGTTCTTGCCAAATATAATTTTAATAAAATAATTAAATTAATGGCGTGCATAAAAAATATCCCCGAGGATTAGATATCAGAACTAAACGCAAAGTTAGGTTCACTGTCCACGTTCTCCATTTTCACAGGTGTGTTCATTCACATGAAATAAAATCTAGGATGTTATTGCACGGTTGCCTCCACGAGCACCTTGTAAATTCACGATCAAATACATCCAGATAGAAGTGTTTGGAGATATATTTTTTTAAAGTGAATACTTGTAGAGGTCTTGACCTAATCGGAAACAATATGGAAGAATTGTCTTCTCCTTTCTTTTTATGTAGGCCTGTGATCTGTTAATACCAGTGACTTTTCAAAGTAAACTGCCAATGATCTCGCTACCGCTTGTGGATGACAACCTGATAAGAATCCTCGTGGGTGAATACTAAAAAATAAGCTGTGGCCACCACAGGACCGACCGCCATCACAAAGTACTTGTGTTAAATACATTCTAGCAGCAGAGTAGTTATTATTGTAAAAGACAATAACATATTATATTACGTTGACAATTTCATAATGTGTATTTATAATTTACGATAACCATGAAAACATACCCTGCATTCATACAAAAAAAATGTCTCAAATAAAAGTTGTTAGTTATTACTTTTATAGCAACTTGCGTTACATAAATTTTTTCGAAATATTTCTCTGTTGTGAAATATTTGCAAAAATCTTAAAATCGACACGAGTAAACTCCCATTTCTAGTTAACCGATTTTTACCAAAAGTTGATCAACTCATGCTATTGATGTCAAAAGCTTAAATATGAAGTTTCATAAAAATCCTTTTTAGCCGAATTTGCTCTGCACATGCACACAGACCGACGGACAGACAGACAGACAGACAGACAGACAGACAGACAGACAGACAGACAGACAGACAGACAGACAGACAGACAGACAGACAGACAGACAGACAGACAGACAGACAGACAGACAGACAGACAGACATACAGACAGACCAACAGACATCATGCTAAAAATAGTCAAAACGTTATGTAGGGATCTCAATTTATGGAGATCCATCGAAATCTCGAAATGTCAAAATCGGGGTGTGATCACAATACCTCCCTTATATATGTTGGCGGTCGGTAAAAATGTGAACCAGTCATGTTACACCAAAGGTTTCCAACTTGTGTTCCATGGAATCCTAGGATTCAGCCAATAAAATTTTGGATTCCGCGATAAAATTAGTTTTTGAGTTCTGATTAATCCATTTCCAATTTTAAATGATTTTTTAGGAATCGCACTGTTAAATGACGAGGAAATTCGAAAATAAATTATTTCTTATCCAAAATCAATAACTGTGTTTTTAAATAAAATTTTCTACTAAAACGACAATAACTATTAAGTTTTCAGTTCCTTCAATATTGAAGAAAATTTGAAGTAAACTTTGAATTTTCACACATTACAGGGTTTTGCAGGTATTTAGTAAATGATGATGTGGATGCATATTAAAAATTATAAATTTCGATAAATTTTAAGAGAATAACGACGTGCTTCCATCTAGAGTTAGAGATTTACAGTCGTACTTGAGATGCACTCTCATTAAGACCCAGCTATAGCTATCAAATTTTCTAGTCAGTCAGATAAATATTATAAGCACAGTTTTGCAAAATTCAATAACATTCGAGATAATTATCAGATCAAAAGTTCTTGTGATTCTATTCCGTTTCACATTACTGTGCATTATTCAGATTTTTAGATTATCCCCTTTTAATCCAGGGGGATTGAATTGCATCTTTCAATCCCACAAGATTTATTTTAGCATATTTTTAGAAAAAATCCTATAAAATACAGAATTATAAAAAACTTTTTCTAACTACTTTTCGTTCCTTAATTTACGTCGTAAGAGCTTTCTTATGTAATCAAATATTCTTGTTGAACTATTCCGGTTCCTATAAATGTACATTATTGAGAATTTTTTCAGATTTTAGATCAACCCCTCTGGGAAATAGGGTTGGCGCAAAAGTTTTTTAACACTTTTTTGAGAATCTTCATTAAAAATAATAGATTTTTCAAAAATAGAAACTTGTTGGTTTATCCATTAAGTGGTTTGATTAAATGTTTCTTTGATTAAAATAAGTTTAGTTGAAAATTGCCGATCAATGCGTTGGATATGCCATTGATCATTCTCTTGTCCTGTGTCTGCGTCATCACACAATGTCTTCCATTTGACAGATGATCCATATATCATAGTTCCGGACATGATTAATTATTGTATCATTTGTGATTGCACCTAAAGTTCTCATCTCTGTGGTTCTGAGAACTGCTTTTATCATAGTGGTATTAGGACGGGCATCCACCACATATGTCAATAAGTTTCTTATACATTTTTATACAATCTAGTTTTTCTAACATTTGATATAATACGAGGTCTGTTCAAAAAGTATCGCGAATTTTGTGTTTTTTCAAAAATTATTTATTTATTATGAATATCTATTTTGTCCCCTTCAAAGTAATCCCCACCAGATATTTATACACTTGTGCCAACGTTTTTTTCCAATCCTCGAAGTACTTGAAAAAACCATTTTTTGTGATCTTGTTCAGCTCCTCCTTCGATGCCGTTTTTATCTCCTCACTCGTAGCGTAGCGTCGTCCTTTCATGAGCCTCTTCAGTTTCGGGAACAAGAAAAAGTCACAGGGGGCCAGATCTGGGGAATACGGTGGCCGCGGCATTATTAGTGTATTGTTTTTGGCAAAAAATTCGCACACAAGCAACGATAGGTAATTTTTGTTCTTCAACAAATCCGGGCGTTTCTGGCGGATTGCTTCGCGCAAATACCCTGTGGCAAGAACAAAATTTGATACAGATTCTTTGATCCATTTTTTAGGGTTTTGTAGGTATGACCAAAAAACCCTTATACCTTATACCGTCATTTTGTCGTCTGTCTGTCTGTCTGTCTGTCTCTCTGTTCGGTAAAAATTGTAGCCAAATGGCTAAACCTAGAGAGTTGAAATTTGGCATGCTTATACAACTTTTTACAATTTTATAAATTATTTTGATGCGATTTTTGCCAAAAATTTGTCCCACACCCTGTAGCCCAGATGGTTTAAACTAAAAATCTAAAAAAAATCTAAGTAATGTATATTGGTGTGAACCGAAATAGTACAACAGGAATTTTTGATCAGATTATGTTTTCGGAAAATAACGCATTTTTTGTGGTTTTTGGTTCACAAAGTACAAAAGTTATACCAATGTAAGACACTCACATGCAATGCGTGCGATAACGTAATGGGTTAGAGCACTGGTGCCGTAAGCTAAAATGAGCTGGAAAACGAAGGGTTTCGAGTTCGAGTACGGAGTGAATTTTATTTTTTTCTGTTTTTTTTTTTTGCATTTTTATTATGTTGAAATTATTTTGTCAAAATTCTAGTTATATTTTGACAAATGTTGTATTTAATTTTTAAGAGCGTAAATTTAATAACCAGTTTTATTATATGATTAACAGACGATAAATTATTTTAAAAATATCGTTCATTTTGCCGTGATTACTACAAAGTAAAATTTGTCCTACACACTCAGCATAACGCCTTCACTTATATACAGGGTTGGATTGGCCCGGCGGGATACCGGGAATTTCCCGGTGGCCCGAAAATCAAAATGATAAATATATATATATATATATATATATATATATATATATATATATATATATATATATAGTGGCCCGACTTCCTCCAGATTTCCCGGTACACATTTTAATCCCAGTCCAACCCTGATTATATACCTGCGAAACCCTGAAATGTGTGAATATTCACACTTCACATCAATTTTTTGGTATAGGCAAAAATCGAAGACGAGCTAAATCACGTGCAAGCAAAGCAACTGTCAAAAATTAACTGAACATTAAAAATGGCCGAACTTGTCGGCATAAGTGAGTACCAATATAACGCCACAAAAAAACGAAAATCGAATATACGTAACCCGCGGATATTCAAAATTCGCGATACTTTTTGAACAGATCTCGTATGTTTATTTCTCCAAACTATATCTGTTATCATGATCAAACATCCTGCCATTGCTGTTATCTTGGTGGTCTGTCATAATACTTCTTTGATGGAGAGTGCTAAAACTGAATAGGTCCAGATATTTGAAAGTTACATATTGTTCAATTATTTGGTTGTCAAGTATAAGTTACCGTCGTATTGCAGCTTTGGAAATAGTTAGTACTAAGTAGATGTTGGACCTTTAGATGTTAGGTGGAATTTATAGAATTTCCGGAAAGCTCACTGAACCGATAAAAAGGCCTGAGATGCATAGTTCCCTCTGACCTGCGCAGGTGCACAACCACGCACTGATATCTCTGACACTGTCAGAAATTGCACAGATTAATTTACTTTCCGCGCACCCCGGTGACAGCGCTTTAGCTCTTCGACACCGTTTTCCACAAATTTACTTTTGTTTAATTATTTTTTGCAGAGATGCACTTCTGCAGGTGGAGCTGTAAGAAAAAATTAAAGGGAACTATGCGCGAATGTAGGACTGATTCAACATATAACGATAAGTGCAAGAAATGAAAGGATACTGTTGAGAATAACGTGTAGTTGAATGTCCAGTACTAAAAATCCAAAGATAGAAATGGTTGGGAATGAAACGGTTCATGACCTAGTACAGTTGGCCTCAAGTACATAATAATGTGTCTAAACTTAAATATATCCTTTTTCGACAAATCATTTCATTTCATAATTTTCGTTCAAAAGATTAGAATCTTTATTACACACTTTTTTCGACTAAAATTGTTTGGCTGATTCATTAAAATTTCAGGCGGTAGCTCCTTCTAGTCCTTTCACTGCCATTCCTGGAGGACAGTGAAAATTTATCTCTAAATAAATAATTTTATCTACAACCATCAAATAATAAATGCATTATGTACATAAAGCTATCCATATTACACGCTGGGGAATATTAAATTTTCTATTAAAGATGGCTATTTTCTCCTAACAACCCATCTTTATGACTAAAATATAATTTAAAAGTTAGAATAAATAAAACAATAAATAAATAAATATATTTTAGACATTTTTGTAGATTAGAGTGCTTTTCTCAGGAGATGAGGCCAGGAGCGTTATCTTATTTGCACCACACAATGACGTAAAATCAATCGCAATGCATTTTGCAACCGGTTCTATGTCCGTTGCTTAGCTACCAAGTAACTACAAATTCTGGTTTCAGCGCAAGTGACTGGCCTCATCTCGTGGGCAAAGCATTATACAATTAGCTAATGGTTCGGTAGTCATCTTGTTGATGTCACTTCTGAAGTTTTACAATTGACGCTCAGAATTTCTGTGATTTTAAATGAAATTTATTTTTTTAATGATCTTGAAGTCCTGTAAAAGTTACCTGGTTATTATAACAAATTGTACACTTGTAAATAAAATATTATATTTGACTCAGATACCGGGTGAATTATTTAAGGAGCAACATACATGTTTCACATATAATGCTAATGAAGTGAGTTATTTCAAAAGCAACATAGCCATAAAACAAATGCTTATCGTATCCATAGAAAAGACAAAATATTATAAGATTAATAAATAAAACACTCGCTAAGTTTCACAAATAAAATATTATTTTTTTAAATATTTTTTGGACTTAGCTACTAAGGATATTATTATTTTTGTTTGTATGTAAATATAAACAAACTAATAAAAATTCATTTATTGTTTCTAATTTACTATTTACTATTTTTTAGCCGTCTAGGAATTTTATCATGTCAAATAACTATTATATCTAATCACCTCTGCTTTCATAATTTGCTATGTTGCAAATGAAATAACTCACTTCATTAACATTATATGTGAAACATGTATGTTGCTCCTTGAATAATTCACCCGGTATATTACAAGCTATATTACACTCAGTGGATTACAAAACTACTTTGGCTTCTGTTGTATATTTCATCCTCATGTAATAAAATACTATTATCCTAATGTAGCTTGGTAAATCATTAGTAAAATAATAGTTTCATTTGTTCTTTTTCGTCATTGTAAAAATATAAGTTCTTTTGTTGGAGCATTAAGCAGATTAAGCTTGAGCTTTTTCAGTCGATTATTTATGTGGGTGTAAGCTTTCTGTATTATACTCATCTCTTTTTTCTGTCTGATTTTTAGATTTATAATATCTAGACTATCTTTATACCATGTTATGGATAGTAAAATATTATATCTCAGATAATAATTTAGAAAATGTTATGATTACTAGATAATAAGTAATAGCCTATTCTTGTCTTTTTATAACCTCTGACACTATAATAAAACCATAGGGCGACTTTTCAACCACATATTACAGGTATTAATTTCAAGATTGCTTAGATATTCGTCTGTTTGTTTGTCTCTTTGTCTACCGACACGTATACAGATTCCGTGACTATAGCTGAAACAAGAAAACGCACTGAACTTGTAGTCAACTAATGGGAGGACGGCTAAGTTATTATAGCGCGCCTCATCTCTGTTGCATAACGAATGTGTTTGTTTTCTTCTGCGCATTTCATGGAACAAACTACGAGGTGTGTAAATTAAGTAACCGTACTGGCAACATAGCGTTGGATCTAGCAAGATTTGGAACGCGGGATTTGAAGGGGCGGCAGGTGTACATTTTGTTGTCCGTAGCGATTTTTTTCGTGAAACAGTTTTTTCTAGTGCGTTCTAAAAATGAGTGACATTCATTTCGAGCAACGGTGTGCTATCAGTTTTTGCTTCAGACTTGGGCACAGTGCAACGGAAACTTTTGCAAAACTTCAGCAGGCCTACGGTGTTTTGTTAAGGACTCAGGTTTTTTGGTGGTTTAAGGCATTTTCAGAAGGAAGAGAGTTGATTGAAGATGAATCACGCACCGGAAGGCCTGCATCTTCAAGAACCGATGAAAATGTTAACAGAATCCGGGATCTTGTGCGTTCAAGTCGTCGGTTGACAGTCAGAATGTTCGGGAAAGAGTTGAATTTGACTCACACTACCTACCGTTCATTACCGTTCAGATTTTGACAGTGTGAAAATGCGCCTCGTTACACAGCAATTTCAATAAACGAGTTTTTGGCCAGTAAAAACATTCCTGTGGCTCCTCAGCCTCCTTATTCGCATTTTAGGACACTCGAAAACATTCAAACGTCCGTAACCGACCAGCTGAAGGCTATTCCAGTATCCAAGTTGCAGCACTGCTATGAGGATTGGAAGAACCGTCTCCAGCGCTGTGTAGCTTCCCAAGGAAGTTATTTTGAGGGAGACAATATTGAACTGTAATTCTTTTCGAATAAAAAATAATAATAATAATATTAAAAAAAATCAATCCGGTTACTTAATTTACACACCTCGTACGTTACGGAAACTGTGTTTATTCTATGGCTGCCAAATAAATGATTGTTATCTATCTGTAAGTCTGTACTGTATAATGGTACCCAAACCGCTGGACCTACAGAGCTGAAGTTTAAAATTTATATACAGTTCTTTGACTCATTCTAGACATATTTCTAATAGCGAACACTAGTGTATGCCAGTACACATAATTTGTAAAATCATTTAAGCTCACATATATTATTATTATTATAATTATTTACTAAGTCCAAGAAGCAGAAGGACCAATGTATGAAACGTTTTTTTAAACATTACGTAATTTAGAGTATACCTATATTAGGTATAATATAAACTGCAGGTTTCATGCTGACACGAATTATTTTTTTAATAAAAGGTGGTATTTCATGCTTGAAGTGGTACAGCTAAAATGTACAAATTCTGAACTTTTTAAAGTTGTTCAACATTTTATTTTATGGTTTTGTGAACCATTTTTATTATTATTTTGTTTTAAGTGTAGTATTATATGTTCTTTGATATAAACTTTTTAAAATAACTATTTTTTTCTTTTTTCAGGTAAGCTGAGTTTCATTTACACGCTTATATAGTGGTGAGTTTTAGTACAATTGTTCGATTTATCAATAATGACACTGTCCTACTACGAAAACCCAAACCTAGCATTTCTGTTCAAAGTCAGAAGTAATTAATCCAATAAATTGAATTAGACAAAATCAATCATATTCGTATTGGACATAACGAAGGAGGTGGGGGGATTCGAACCAGCGTCCCTGTGCTCCGTAGGCAATCATCTTATATCTATATGCAGTATTGTTCTTTTGGGAAATGGGAGCGGTGTTGTTAAATGTTGTAAAAGTGTCAAATATGTCAATGTTACCAAAATATTATGAGGAATTTTATGTTCTTTGGTTGTTAACCTAATCCCAAATATGTAAAGAATTTTAAACAATTCGGGACAATTTTGTATCCCATATTTTTCTGAAGTACTGTTAGCCTACAGGTAAGACCTATAGGGTTTGGGTCGCTATCTTACGTGCTATAGAATATGTGTACAATATTTACATAAAGTTCTAAATATATTTAAATATTAACATAACAAAGCCAGTATTACCATAAGAAAATAATTATAGAGTGGCTTGTTTTAGAACTAAAGAATTGGTAAGCAGTTTGACATCAATAATATTAGTCCTGCACTCAAAAAATCAAGAAGTAATTTTACAATTCAAGAGAATGGACGAATATGTATATTTGTATCCATATTGAAAGTAGTGTTTCTGTTTTCTCGACATTTACTATGTCTCGATAAATAAGAAATCGGTTTGAATTTTTGGAGAATTCTCGAGAAATAGGAAATTATTGTAAAATCATAATTTTATCATTGTATACTATTAATTCCTGTGAAGAAATAGTATATTGTGCAACTAGCGCGGAATATGTATTCTGCGCGTGTTGCCCACTATGATTTTCCTCCGATTACCATTTTTCAATAAATAAATAATCAAGAAAATACAATATAAATATGGTTAACAGCCATTAATGCGCGCGCAGCCAGTACAGGAATGAAAATTCTCGGAAACTGCACATGCGCATTGCTGCGAATTTATTCTTTCCCGCACAACGCACATGCGCATTGGGGCGCATTTATCGTTCTCTCATCGCCTGCTCGCGCATGAGAGTAACATGCGAAATTAAGCTAATTTCCTGTCAACTAACAGTATCGAAATTGGACAGTTCCATAGTAGTCGTAAGAAAACAAATTTATATGATAACTTAATATTTATTTATGGCTAAATTACATAATATAATGTTTTCATCTTTTTTCGCGCTTCATTTTCGACTTTGTAAACCCTACGCCTTTCCACGTTGGCGCGTGGAACATTTTTGGAATCCTCAGGATCCGATCTATTCGATTTTGATCGTTGAATCGATTTCTACTTAGTTTTACGACGAGTAGATGCCGATATACTGAAATTTAAAAAAAAAATCAATTACGATCCTAACTTTCACCACCAACACTGTATTATATTTCACATCTAATGCCTCAGATTACCAGATCTCGACGATTGATACCAATTTCGACGTCATAACATGGTGCAATCTCGAGTTAAACTGAATTGAAGTTTGCGCGTTCTTTACCAAATCTTAAACAGATATTGCCAATATTGGTAATGATATTTGATTTGTGCGACTAAAAAAGCGAAACTCGAATTAATTGAAAAAAATTTGGTATCAGTTATCCTGTATTTATGTAAAGATAATTATGTAAAAATACTTAAAATCATATTTTTGACCTTTTAGACAATCGAGATTGAAAATATTTCTACACAACGATTTACAATTTCTAATGTTAAATCAGTGGCGGCTGAGACAGGGTGGCGCTGGGACAGTGTCCTCCTAAAAAATTTTCATAAGAAAAACTGAATTTAAAATCTCATTTATACTTTAAAATTGCATTAAACTAGCTAAATATAACTGCATATATCAATTTTTATTATTTCTAATTCAATTATTTTTCATGTGTTTTTTTAAAAATTTAAAATTTTAAAAATTTTGATCTAGAAATCTATGCCCAGGACACTACCTCGTTATGTCCCGAGACAGCGTTGCCACATGCGATTTCTAGTGTATTTATCTACACAAGTAACAAAAATGAACTGGATAGGGCAACAGCGGCGAGTTGTTAGTGTGTATGTGTTAGTGAATTTAGGCCGGCGGCCTAACCTTCATTTGTTTTGATTTGTGAAAAGTACTCAGACGTGAAACTGGATACAGTGCGTTATATTAAAACTATTGTGCTAAAGTATGAAATTATATTATTAATAAAAAATATTGGTCCTCATTGGCCAAAATTGAATATTTCACAATCGAACAATTATAGAAATAGAACATTAATAGAAAGTTCAGTAAAAAACAATGGTACATTTTTTTTAAGAGGATCCTATACTCGGTCCGCGCGGAACGTAAAACACATGTTAGGACTTGTCGGATTTTACCTACGCTAATCAACTGATCAAAATTTAACAAAAACATATGTAAAGATAATATATAAATCTTTGATCCTGTTGATTGTTTTTTCTTAAATTCCTTCCTGTTTATGAATAATTGCACTTGCAAAGTAAGCAATTTGAAAGTAAAGAAAAACAAAAAAAATTGATGTGAAGTGTGAATATTCACACATTTCAGGGTTTCGCAGGTATATAATAAGTGAATGCGGTATGCTGAGTGTGTAGGACAAATTTTACTTTGTAGTAATCACGGCAAAATGAACGATATTTTTAAAATAATTTATCGTCTGTTAATCATATAATAAGACTGGTTATTAAATTTACGCTCATAAAAATTAAATACAACATTTGTCAAAATATAACTAGAATTTTGACAAAATAATTTCAACATAATAAAAATGCAAAAAAAAACAGAAAAAATAAAATTCACTCCGTACTCGAACTCGAAACCCTTCGTTTTCCAGTCAGTTTAAGAGCGCTTTAACGCATGTAGCTATCGCACGCTATGGATGTGAGTGTCTTACATTGGTATAACTTTTGTACTTTGTGAACCAAATACCACAAAAAATGCGTTATTTTCCAAAAACATAATCTGATCAAAAATTCCTGTTGTACTATTTCGGTTCACACCAATATACATTACTTAGATTTTTTTTAGATTTTTAGTTTAAACCATCTGGGCTACAGGGTGTGGGACAAAATTTTTTTTGCACATTTTTGGCAAAAATCGCATCAAAATAATTTATTTTGCAAAAATAAAAATTTGATCGTTAATCCACGTACTAAGGGCTTTCATTTGATACCCTACTCAGAATTAAAAAAAAATATTTTTGTTTTCGATGAGCACATATTTGTTTATATTTTTAGGGGGGTATGTTTTTTAGATGTTTTAGTATTTTTCCTATGTGCGGGTCAAAGAGTTGTATAAGCATGCCAAATTTCAACTCTCTAGGTTTAGCCGTTTGGCTACAATTTTTACCGAACAGACAGACAGACAGACAGACAGACAGACAGACAGACAGACAGACAGACAGACAGACGACAAAATGACGGTATAAGGGTTTTTTGGTCATACCTACAAAACCCTAAAAAATGAAAAAAATACACAATGCAAGCAAAGTTTAATGTGTCGATTGCACATACATACACAACTGTGACTTATATTAGTTGTAGTACTGCAAAATTCGAATAGTCAAAATGATTTTTTTTAATTGAAAATATGCTGCCTCTAGCGGACAGAAGTATGAATCTATAAAACTCCGCCCCAAGTACAGTCAAGTAAGAAAAGTGACAAAACTTATCCAAGGTCATTATTATCTTTCGGAAGATTTATTTCATAGATTATTTCAGTATAAACATAAGATTTTAAAATATTTTAGAGGGAAAAAATCATTTATAATTTATTTACCGGTCTTTTTAAATCTTCTTAATTGATTTATCCTAATTTTTAAGATCAGAATGGTAACCAGACAACTGGGGCAGTAAGACAATTCGGGCCGTTCACAATTGGGGCTTTTCACAACTGGGGCCATTAACAACTGGGGCGATGGACAATTCGGGCCGTACACAATTGGGCCATAAACTATAAGAGCTGGAGTCTTCTTTTGTTTAAAATTGAAAATGATTATTTTAAGAGTTGGATTAAGTACATTTTGGTGGGAATTAGAATAAATAAAAAAATTGTATTTTAAGGGTTGGCTTAAGAAAATTTTCGTGATTATTTGATTAAAAAGAAATTGTATTTTAAGAGTTATATTAAGTAAAATTTAGTGCTCTTTTGACTATATAAATAAAAAATGTTTTTTAAGGGTTGGCTTAAGTAAATTTAAGTGTTCTTTTGAATAAATAAATAAAAAATGTATTTTAGAGTTGGATTATATACATATTAGTTTTTTAAAATAAATTTAAAATTTTGTATTTTAAGGGGTGGATTAAGTTAATTTTAGTATTCCTTTGAATAAATCAAAAAAAAATCATTAAAGGGTTGGAACTAAGTTATTTTTAGTGTTTTTTTAAATAAATATTTTTTTTTATATTTGAAGGGGTTAAGTGGCGCCCCATATTTTGGCTGCGCCCGAGGCAAAGTGCCTCCCAAAACTAGCGCCCCATATTTTGGCCGCGCCCGGGGAAAACATCCTACGAAAGCGGCGCCCCATTCTTTGGCTGCGACCGAGGCAAAAGCGCCCCCACGAAAGTTGCGCCCCATATTTTGCTGCGCCCACGGCAAAATCCTAACAAGCGGCTCTGACTCGGGACACCGTCCGGAATACAGCGCCACCAACCGCAACTTTCGTAGGGGCGCTTTTGCCTCGGGCGCAGTCAAAGAATAGGGCGCAACTTTTGTAGGATGTTTTCCCCGGGCGCGGCCAATAATGGGGCGCCGGTTTTGGGAGGCACTTTGCCTCGGGCGCAGCCAAAATATGGGGCGATTGACAGAAACTGCTTAAACAGACGACAACTAAATCAATTAACAGATTAGAGGTATTGAGACCATATGCACATAAATAATAATTAACCTTTATCTGAAATATAAATACAGTGATTTCTTTGCGTGTACAGATAGATTAATTGATAGTTTATAAAAAATAACACGAATAATAATAAGGCAAAGGATGTAATACGACATGTTTTGAAGAGTATCTTGTAGTAGCCGACTGGCAAATTAAACCGGCCCGGGGAACGTTTGTAGAGCCATAGTTTGGAGAACCATCTGAAAGCTGCACATACCCAAAATTTGAAATCTGAATATTGTCGCTAGAAACTAATCATCACTCTAGCAATGTAAAAATGGTATTGCATTTCTTAAATATAACAATGTACTTGCAGAGCACATTTAACAATCGCTTTCTTTTGCTCCAACAATCTATGTTTATGACAAAGACCAATAAACATCATCTAGCGTCATTGTGTAAATGTCATTATTCAGCTTACGGCTGAACCCCGTAGGCTCACCAGTAGGAAAATATAATATTTTCTTTTCATATCCAGCGTAGTCAACACATTACCGAGCTGATTAGGCATCTGACATTAGGGGTTTTTACTCCGACATAAATTATGTAAACCGACGTAAACAAAAACTTAAGATCTTAAAATAGAGAAATTAAAAAAGGAATTAAAACCGCCAAAAAAATTTTGTTACTGATTGCGGCCCGCGACCTAAAAAATGTAAAATTTCGTTATTAAATGCGGCCCCGACGTGAAAAGGTTGCAGATTCCTGTTCTAGTGTAAATCTGATGAATAGTTCTCCTAAAAAACTGTGTCCGCCTTGGTAAGTCCTCCAGGTATGATTCGTTAATTGCATTAAGATTTAATTATATTGAAATATTAAGATCGTTAACTGACTGAAATTATTTTAAAAATTAATAACAAAAATGTAGTATCCGAAGCAAAGAGTTTGAAAAATAAAATAAAAAAATTAATAAGTTTTAGATCAGCATTGTTGGACAAAATTCAATTATGTTGCAGAACAAGAGAACTTGCCCAAATATTTTTAATAGACTATAGTACGATTTTATCCAATTTCGACGGTATGTAATGCACAGCTTTTATACTATTTTTTAACATTTCCTATAACATTTTCGAAGTTAAAAAGTATAAAAAAATTTCTAAGTAGTACTATAGGACCACAGCGGTTTTGTGACTTAACATTAATTAGTGTTGAAAACGATCGAGCAAGAGAGTATGAAGGTTTAATAGACATTTTTGCGGAAGCTAAAAGTCCAAAAAAACTGTTTTAAACACTAAATGTATATGTACCTATAAATCTCTTGGTAAGTTTTTTAATTCGCTTATTTATTTTTTTCTTTTTTTAAAAACTATTTTTTGTTGTATTGATTTTTTAAAATGTTCTTCAAATAGATATCGTAATTTTAATTAAGTATTGTCAATCTTAAAGCGCATAATTTTTTTTCGAACGTTGCACGAGGTTTGAGAAAGATATCTCAGACCAAAAATAACAAATATGTGTGTAATGTGTGTTATGATTCTGAGTGTACTGTCAGTGATATCGTCCACGCCTCCTTGAATTGGGGGGAGCCGGCGGGAACGATAGATGCCCTAGCGCAAAGAGTATAGGATCCTCTTAACGACCGATGATTGATCTGTCTGTAGCTCAGAGCTTAATAAAAAAATATATATAATAAAAAATTAATTACTTTCAAGTCGTACTTGGAAGTATAATTTGAAAGCGAAATATTTTTAATCATATTTAATGTTATTATGGTCAACTTAGGTCATCAATTTTTGTTACCAAATTACACATCGCGTTTTTGAGATAAATCGTATTCCCTCTACCTTGATATATTGTGTATATGAATTCTATATATGTATCACCCGCCAGATTGAGTTGGATTGGAGACCAGATATTTAAAAATCACAGAGGACGAGTGGGCGAAATTCTGAAAATCATTTGAGTACGTGGGGAAGAAATTTTGAAAATCAATTAAGGACAGGGGGAGTGGAGAAATTCCAAAAACCTATTAAGGAAGGGGGTTGGGTGATTCTAAAAAAACAAAGGGCAGAAATTTCATGCGAGCCGTTTGAAACTTATTGTTGGGCCAGATTAGGCCCGCGGGCCGTAGGCTGGACACCATTGCAATATATGGATCAAGAAGTGTCCCCCCAAATATTTTACCCTCCAGCCGCTACTGCGTTAAGTACAAGACGTTCCAATATAATAATATTTAGATACATTTCAACGTATGGACTGTATATATATATATGCGTATATCTTTGATTGCTCGGTTACATCATTCTCTTTATTAAAATATTCAACTGTACTTTATCTTAATAAATCAAAAAATAAACTGATTTATTTTTCAATTGATATTAAGTAGTATCATTTTTAATATCTTTATATTGTCATTTAATATTTTACAGAGGGTCGCAAAGAACTACCCAACAGCTGTTTGGTTCGAATTTGAAAAGGTTGAGAAGTACAGAGTGATTTGATGTAATTCATTTAAACCCGGATACTGCTTTGGTCGTTTGTAAAATGTCTCCGAATTAAAATTAAAACGTGATATATATTAATCTGGCAATAGTGTTGCCCGGAAGTTGTTCCTACCGCATGTTCTGAAGTAGAGTAAAACTTAAGTAATTAAAGATAAGAACATGCACTTGTCTTTGTCAGTTAGCTGCCATTTAGGAACTAAACTAATTAAAACTGTAATTATTTTATATATTCTCTACTAAAATAAATTCATGTTTTGTACTATTATTTTACACTATTTTATAAAATCGCAACCCTCCAAGATTTTGACCCCCCCTCTCATCACTTTTTAGATTTCCCGTTTCATTTGCTCATTGGATGTTTGGATTTTTTTTGCTCTTCTGATTTTTTAGATTTCTTTTCGACGTGAATACGTATTTAAAATCACTTCGAGATATGAGATGCATGTTCAAAATTCTGACCGTTACGATAATAGGTTAGACTTTAAACGCTTATACCTCAGAAAGTATACGACATAGACGGAAGTTAATGATGTCAATGGATTGAGGATAGATGTAAGATTTCTTTAGATTGCATCATCCGCGCCCCGAACTAGAATGACACATAAGCGCACAGGCTATTACAAAGACCTGGAGCATTCGAACACGTGGCCGGTTTTCGGGAAATTAACTTTAAATTGTTCGTTTACTCGAGAACAATCTAAACATTTCATTTCAGTTCAATCGGAACAGAATTGTGGAAAACTTGTGCTTCAAAATTTCTCGATATATGCGTCATAATTACAAGCAGAAATCGAAGCAACGGTCAAAATCGAATAGATCGGATCTTAAGGGGTTACAGAAAGCGTTTGAGAGCTGAGCCGCAAGCCGCAAAGCCGAAAATGGAGCGCAGTACAGTACAGCACAGCACAAGGACCACGCGGACGTATTCACGTAAACCCTAGCTGTTGTGTCCCCGAACATAACCTACACCGATTATTTTTTTTATTGCTCACTAGATTTTTCGAATAGGCGCCAAAATATCACCGCACGGCCCTGTGAAAGGGTGCTAGTCTCTTGCCACCGGCGCATTTACAATACTTAAAATTAACAGCCGTATTAGAACTATTTTTATGTAATTATATGTAGTGTTCCCATAAAATTATCATTTGCTGTATAACTACGAAACCATGAAATGTGTCTAAATCCACAGATTTTTTTATATCGTTATAAAAGATACTGATTTTACTTCGTTTTTATTGTTCAGTCATTCTTCGTTCCATTCTAATCTGTTTCCTAATTTAATTTTGCACTTAACCCAACTAACCTGTTTTATTTTTCTTCAAATAACCTTTGGTTTTAGCAACTGTTTTCATTAGATAAAAAGCTTGTTAATGGATCTTTTTTGATACTTTTACGTAAGGATATATTTTATTTTGTAAGGTACTTGAAAAAAGAAAATATGAAACTACTAATTTCCGGTTTTTAAAAATCAATAAATATTTTTCGCGAATATACTATGAGAATCTAGGCAACGATCCTACGCAAATATTTTCCTTGATATTTCAGGAAAATGTGTTGTTATAAAATATTCACAATATTGCCAAAGGGTTTATCTTATAGAATTTTAGATTTAGCCAAAACAATTTTTATGAGATATCTTTTACAAAAAACATTTTCTAATATTTTAATTATATTTTAAAAAACAGTATCCTAACAGCATGTCGTTAAGCAAAATTAACCAAGGAAGACGAAAAAATTATAGAAATAGAGTACGATCTAAAATGTCTGAACCAGGAAAAAATCACAACTAAGGAATAATCTTTTCTAAATTTGTATTTACCAACGGATAAATTCTTTATCGCGACTTAGATATGCATACAAATTGTATAATCTATCAGAAAAAACGTACTGATGGCATCGGATATATTTTTTCTTAAAAGCATTTTTTTGGTATTGTTCAGATTGGTTCGGAAAGGCTTATGTGATGTAATTTTTCTCAATTTCTCTAAGTTTTCCACAATTTTACCGACGATTTTTATAAAGGAGGTATTGTGATCATACCGATTTTGACATTTCGAGATTTCGATGTCTGTCTGTGTACACGTGCAGAGCAAATTCGGCTAAAAGGATTTTTCTGAAACTTCAATGGTACGAGTTGGTAATGGTAAATCAACTTTTGGCAAAAATCGGTTGACTAGAAATGGAAGTTACTCGTGTCGATTTTAAGATTTTTGCGAATATTTAGCAACAGAAAAATTTTCGAAAAAATTTATTTAACAAAAGTTGCTATAAGTGCAATAACTAATAACTTTTATTTGAGACGTTTTTTTATAAAACGAAAAAGAAGTATCTATTTTTTCATACTTATATGTAACGTTTCCATGGTTATGATAAATAATATCTCTGTTAGAAAATATTAGGCCAAGTTCTTTTTACTCTGCTGCTAGAAGATATTTTATAAAAGTACTTTGTGATGGCGGTTGGTTCTGTGATGGCCACAGCTAATTTTTTAATAATAGAAAATTGTTTAACGTCCAAATAATTAGATGGAAAGAAAAAGAATCACTCAGCTTTTTGGACAATACGTATATTTTAGAAACATAACGTTTCGCTAAACCATTGTTAGCTTCCTCAGGTGCTATAAACAGTAACAATTACAATAGTAATATTAAATCATATAATGATATGTTATATTATTACCTAATCTAATGTTACGTTAAACTAACAGCATCAAACATAATCCATCAACAATAGAAGGGCGGGTGTAATGACTGACAAGTACACTTATTAGGAAATTAACAATGTTCAAAGATTGGAAAATACGAATAGTTCAACAGGTTAAACGGAATCGTTATGAAAATTTAAATTACAATATAAACCAAATCTATAGTCAACCATCTGAGTATTATAGAAAATATCCAAAATTTAAAATATAAATTACAATAAGTAAGTACAATAATAGGTAAACGGTTATTAAATGATGCACTTGGTTCAGTTTCACAAACTGTTTTATTTAACATGCTGACTGCAGTTTCGGTAATATTTACCATTTTCAAAGATACAATCATTGTAGCTTTGAAAAAAATATTTATCATTTTCAAAGCTACAATGATTGTAGCTTTGAAAATGGTAAATATTACCGAAACTGCAGTCAGCATGTTAAATAAAACAGTTTGTGAGACTTTACCAAGTGCATCATTTAATAACCGTTTACCTATATTCGAGTTTCACCAAGTAAAACTATCAACTATTCAATACATTAAGTACAATAATATGACGACACGTAGTTCAACACTCCCTAGGGTCTCGTACCTGCAAAACCTACAGAATGAAGCACTACCCGCTGAGCAACATATTGTAACAATAAAAATTCAATTATAATAAGTCCAAAATATCAAATGTCGGTAATAATTTAAGACCAAACAGCGTGAACTGTACAAATAGAACTGAACGGTGGACTATCATACAATTCGTAGTACTGCCCCCCAAGATCAATGGTACGCACAAGGATAAAGAGTGAACAGTACACAAAATTGTATATCAAACCACTGAACAATTACATTAAATAAGCAGACAGCGGTGCTACACCAAACCACCAAATTGCAAAATATGCAACCAAGGACTTCAAACACAACTCTCAGCTCAATTTAGTACGCACAACATTGAGAAAAAAGCCTGTGCTCGGCGTACAAAACGTCATACCAACAAAAGGTGAAAAAGGAAAGAAAAAACCACTGCACATCCAAAAGTATCTCGACATCGACTAAAATATGACACGTACAGTTACACCGCTAGTTCCACACCCAAAATTAAAATTAAATTAAAAAGATGCCATAAAACAAGGGGAAAGCATAGATAGAACTAGTACATCAATATGAGTGTCATCACAATTCATCGAAATATCTGAAAAACACAGATTAACAATGAACATAACCTCAATTATATAACTGACAGAATGGAGTAATCACACAAATAAATCACTCACCAGTTAAGAAACATCCATGGAAGAGATAATATCAAAGAATTGCGGAACAAAACCTCAAAAAAGACCACGATGATAAACGATAAAAATCGATAACAATGGTTTAGCGAAACGTTGTTTTTCTAAAATATACGTATTGTCCAAAAAGATGAGTGATTCTTTTTCTTTCCATATTTTTCAATGTACCATTAAAATAAATATTAAAGGTACGAGGTTAAACTTGCTAGAAGGTTCGACATTACTAAATTATGTTTAATATTGGTGTCCACTCAGTGAAAGTACCAATACATCAATATCTAATCACTAGCAGACCCAGTTGCCAACAACGTTCGCAAACTGATATCGAATAAAAATCAATATAAGCAGGAATTAATTATTAAAATTTGCATGATTCTGCGTATATTAACAAAACAAAAACGTTTCTTGATTATACCTAGGAAATCCTAAAAACCCCTTAATGCGTGTCGTTTAAAAATTAGTATCGGGCTTGATACGGCCCGCGGCCCATATCCTGGATATCAATGTTATAGCTGTTTCTGATTATACCTAGGAAATCCTAAAAACTGCTTAATGCGTGTCGTTTAAAAATTAGTATCGGGCTGGATACGGCCCGCGGCCCATATACTGGACATCAATGGTATATCTGTTTCTGATTATGCCTAGGAAATCCTAAATGCCGCTCAATGCATGTCGTTTAAAGTTTAAAAATTAGAATCGAGCTGGATACGGCCCGCGGGCCATATGCTGGACATCAATGTTATAGCTGTTACTGATTATACCTACGAAATCCTAAAAAGCCGTTTAATGCGTATCATTTAAAAATTGGTATCGGACTGGTGGTATCGGACTGGATACGGCCCGCGGGCCATATTCTGGACAACAGTGATATAGCTGTTTCTGATTATACCTAGGAAATCCTAAAAAACGCTCAATGCATGTCGTTTAATGTTTAAAAATTAGTATCGGGCTGTATACGGCCCGCGGGCCATACGCTGGACATCAATGGTATAGCTGTTTCTGATTATACCTAGGAAATCCAAAAAAGCCGATCAATGCATGTGGTTTAAAATTTAAAAATTTGTATCGGGCAGGATATGGCCCGCGGGCCATATGCATAACATCTCGTTGCGTAACATCAATTCAAAACATGTCCCTGACACAACGACCAACGCTCGAGTATGTACTGCAATGGTCTGCTCTAGTGTCTGGTAAGCTATCTGTTTCGTCGTATACGTCGCCCCCTACTACTAACTTCGTTACCGCCCACACCCCACAAAACCCATTCACACCATGCAACTTAGCCTTACGTGGAACACACAGAAATTAGGGCTTTTATATATATAATATATAACGCGGAAAGTTTTTCCTGAATAACTGATTCCGCTCAATAATAAGCAAATTGTAACATATCAAGCAAGATTGTATGCAAGAAATGATTGACGAAAAATGTATGCAAGAATGAAATTTTTAATATTATTTTTCTTTTTACACTTTATGAATGAGTATGTGTTGATTAAAAAAAAAAACAGCTATTTTTTTAAACATTATGTTAATATCTATATACATTCTGATCCCATTTTGTGCTGATGATACGTTCTCGAAATTCGAGATGCAAATTATAACGTTGCAAACCGAAATGTAATTTGTTTTTCTATGAAATTTATTCTAATCTTGGTGTTTTCCAGTTGGTGCGGGATCTACTTTTTGGATTTTTTAACGCCACTTTTGCCAATCAATTTTTTTCTAATGTTTGTTATAAAATAATGGAATTGATAATGACAATATAAATAAATTATAAGTTAAAAAATTAAGTAGTTTTTTATGGTATTTTTGAATAAAATAAATAAATACTAAATTAAATTATTAAAACTAAAACAAGGAACAGAAATTAAAAACGGTATTGCAACTAGTATATTTAATATCTTATCAATTTTTGCGGTAATGTAAACGATAAAAGCAACTAATACCGTAAGTATTTCAGCTTAACTGATAAATAACGAAATACAAAAATCCCAAATTGTTATTCACCAGAAACAATTGCGTGAAAATATTGTTAAAACATAAATAAATTATATAACTATAAGTAATAGCTAATATATGTAACTTGTTTTATTTATCTCTGTCGTCAGTACAAGAAATGACATTGTTATTTCGCTAATAACAACATTGTATTGTTTACTATTAATGCGCATTTGTTATTTATTTTCTTCTTCGTTTCTTTCCGTACTATTATATTTTTCGTGCCTGTAATTGAACTTAACCATTTTGTTTATCTATTGTTTGGGATTATATTCGAATACTAAATCAAAAGAATAATAGATACAAATACCTTGGAAATAATTTGTTTTTCTCATACAAAATTAATATATCAATATATTATTTTTACTTACATATTATGTGTTCTTTATCGTACTATATTATATAACCACAATAAATATATTATTTTAACCACAACGATAATAATAAATCGGGTTACACTTGACCTTAAACACAATTGGAATCTCTATAAAATTACTATTTTTTTTAACTATGTGCATAAGTCCCAAATTAATATTAAAATCTGCAGATAAACTACGTGTCACACAAAGATCCATTGATCCATTAGACCAGTGGTCATCAACCTTCTTACATCTGCAGAACCCTACAGTTTAAATGCTATTTCTTTGAAACCCCCACGCAAAAAGCCGCAATAGGCTATCTTTATTTAAATTTAAGGTCAAACGTTTTAAAATAATAATTTAGATGTTTACTATTGAATTAAGTCTTGATCAAAATTGATATTTTATAGTTGACTATATTTTTTAAAGGATCCTAATTTTATGATCTATTAATAATTCAAATATTACCTATGAAATTTTATATTTTTACCTATAGAAAAATCAATCATTTACCTATAGATAATTAAAAAATGATCTATAGTAAATTAATAGTTGACCTATAGAAAATTATCAATTGATCTATAATAAACTACCTATAGACAGTAGTGACATCTATTGACTAGTAACCTAAGATAGTGTTTTGACATTAAACTAGAAGATGGGTAGCTCGCTTCGCTCGGTTTCTTCTAACCAAACCCTTACTAACCTAACCTAACCTAAGATAGTGTTTTGACATTAAACTAGAAGATGGGTAGCTCGCTTCGCTCGACTTCTTCTAACCAAACCCTTACAAACCTAAGATAGTGTTTTGTCATTAAACTAGAAGTTGGATTAGGTTTAAATACCAAAGACAATGTATGCTTTTTACTTTTTTTGTTATAATTTACTTAAAAATATATTTTTATAAGCTTTATTTACAATACTTGTTTTATTATATTTTATTTACAGTTAAAAATTTCGTCGATAGAGTGCAAGAGTACTTATAGGTCAAGTATTAATTTTATAGATCAAATTTTATAGATCAATAATTATATCAATAGGTATATGATTATTTCCATAGATCTATTAAATATTTACATAGGTTGATAATTATTTTCATAGGTCGATAAATATTTCTATAGCTCAATAATTAATTCCATAGGTCAAAAATTAAAACCATAGATCAATTATTTAATACATAGGTAAACTATTATTTTCATAGGTACTATTCTGTAGGTCATATATTTTTTTCATAGGTCAAATATTTTTATCCTTTTTTAAATGTATGTATACTAATTTAACTTTTTAAATAATGCAATACCTACCTAATATAATTTTCAATGCAATTAAAAAATAAAAATTGAATCGAATAATTAGCGATGTGCCGTTTTGAATCTTACTTATTTATTTATTATAAACATCTATTAGCAATCATTATAGACATAAAATCCAATAATACTGTACAAAATACATATTTAAATGGTAGGTTATATAAGAATTAAATAATAATCACAACTCAACAAATTTGAAATTTGATGAATATTGATGACGAAAATGATGAAAAAATTTGTTGCACCCTCAGATTTAAAGTTATTCAATTTTCAAAATTTACCAAAATCTTTAAATCCAAGCAGTCAAAAAAAAAAAACAATAAAACTATTTAATTTAAGTTGCGGAACCCAGGGTTTAAAATGAATGAATTTGATTTATTTACAAAAGATTAAAATATAGGTATTAAGATAATTAAAAGTTAAAAACAAATAGAATCGGATAGACCACCAGAATGCCGACACAGTGCCTCTAAGAATTCAACAAATTAGATCTTTACGCTAACCAGACCGAATACTGTCTGATCTGCTGTTCAGAGAGATAGGAGTTTATATAAGCAGTCTAGTCGCATTTCTAAGAAAAAGGGTTTAAGCCTTGTTCAAGAAGATGCTAGTGTTCAAAGTTATTAAGCAATAACTCTGAACAAATGTCTCCTTGAACAAAATTAACCATTTAAAAATATATTTCTAAAGATACATGCTGTAACGTAAAATTTCTAATTTTTATTTTATTATCTGAATTCTTAAAAAATGTTTTTTTAAAATACCCCTTGGAAAATCATGAAAAAAAAAAAACGATGGCAACCTCTTTCAAAGAAACTTGCGATAGGTGGTTTGTGTAAAGGTTTTGTCTTTGTTCTGGCGTACTTACCGATTCGTTACAATTATTATTAAAAGGGGGGTTTGTAGTCCCGCCAGTACCGTCGGGATTTGTCTGCAACATGTTCGGCACAAACGAGACGCTCACTTTAACCTTCACAGGGAAGGTCGAGGGAGTTTCCACATAAGTTGAACCAGACTCAACTAAAACTACGTGCCTTAAATCAGTTTATATTTCCAAAATACATTGATTGTATTTATAATAAATTTGTTTTGGCTCGTATAAATATAGCACAAAATTTACTGATGTCACGAGTTAAAAAATAACTAAAAATATCATATTATACAACAAATTAGTAAGAAATTAAACTTGGTACTTTTATAGTTTATTAATAATTAAAATAGTTTGTTTTTTATTATATATTTGAAATTTTGTATAAATTATAAATTTACTAAAAGTTTACGAGGTAAATCAATATAAGAATTATTTTAAATTGCAATGAATTATCTTCTGTTTTATCATTGTTTAGAATTCACTGAAGCAAAATGAAGTTAAAAGACAACTACAGATTGAAAATAAATTATTTTACTCGAAAATAATGGAAAATTGAATAAAAGACTGGAAGTAAGTAGCGGAGAATATAACGATTTCGAACGTAACAAGTAATTAAGGAAAGTCCTTAAGAAATAATACTCATAAGTAAAAAAAGTTTAATATCGAGTATATATAGATAGAACTGAAATAATAAACGAAAATAAAATAAACGAAGAACGATATAATATCACCGGAGGAAAATTAAATCACAGCAGGCTATACAGTGCTTCCAAAACTATTTGTTTTGGTATTAACCGCATTATTAATTTAAGAATTCTCCACCTCTATATAGAGTGACTAGGTCCCAGGGTTTCACCCGGAGTCTCAGGGTTTCAACATCGTTTCTTCGGGCTTCGGGTTTTGGTATAAAATCTCCGGGTTATGCTAATTTTATCTAAAATTAATGTAAATGGTTTATAGCAATGAAAATAACATAGTTATGTTTCAAATTTTCATCGCAAATCTCGCGCGCAGTGCCTGCATTTATCTAACTCTTTCTATTTCCGATCACGCCAACGGTTAAAGCCGATTAGCCGGATATATAGAGCGTACAGAAGTCGCCGCTGTTTGGCTGTTCTGTGTCGCCAACTGCTGCTCTCAGACTATCAACTGTCAGCCGGTAGTGCGAGTCAGATAGTAGCGGGTGATGGTTGACGGTCGATGGACGTTGTTAATGTTTTAGGAAATAAAAGTAAAATTTAATCAAACATACTGTATTTCCGATTATTTATTTATTTTTTTCTTAGTTTTAACCTAAGCTGAAATTTGGTCACCATGCCTCTATATAATTTGCGTGGCCCCGTAAGCTTTTATAATTACAAATTCAATGCGGCCCATTTGAACGCGAAGTTTATTAAACGGTCTGCGCTGTCATTTGTCAAATAAATTAATGGGGATCGAACTACAAACTAAATTAATAGGAATCGAACTACTAACTAAATAATATGTGTGCAAACTGAATTTATTATTTTCTCTAATCTCTGTTTTATACTAAGTCACACTTGTTTCACACCAGTGGCGTAGTAACTTCAAGCTACGCTGGTGTGCAGAAACATTTTATACGCCCCAAGATTGGCAATACAGGGCGCCACACTGGTAGGGGCGCCAAAACGAGCGATATACACATCCTCAGTAGCGTTCCCAGATATTTATATAGTTTGTTATTGTTGACATACATTTTTTTTGGAACCTACAAATACCTAGTAGTAGGTAATTAGGTCACAGGGCAGAAGACAATACTACTAACATGAGAAAGGTCAGGATTAAACTGAACAGGATTACTTATCTGACAGCCTCTTTATTGGATATTTATTGGATATTTAAATAAATAATACAATTACAAATTAAATAATACAAAATAAAATAATACAAATTAAATTTATACTAATTAATTACAATACACACACACACACACACACACACGCACGCACGCACGCACGCACGCACGCACGCACGCACGCACGCACGCACGCACGCACACACACACACACACACACACACACACACACACACACACACACACACACGCGCACACACACACACACACACACACACACACACACACACACACACACACACACACACACACACACACACACACACACACACACACACACACACACACACACACACACACACACACACACACACACACACACACACACACACACACACACACACACACACACACACACACACACACACACACACACACACACACACACACACACACACACACACACACACACACACACACACACACACACACACACACACACACACACATATATATATATATATATATATATATATATATATATATATATATATATATATATATATATATATATATATATATATATATATATACATGCACGTACATATACATACACATATATATATATATATATATATATATATATATATATATATATATATATATATGTATATATATATATATATATATATATATATATATATATATATAATAAGTATATTAGATTATTCCGTTCCAAAACTATATAATGTAGAAGTTATTGGGATAAACGGTGGAGGTAAGTAAACTCAACGATTACTGAGACCCAATATTTCGGTCAAATTTTTTGACCTTTTTCAAGGGAAAGTAAAATTTAAGAGTGTCCTCTGGTGTTAAACATTACACTAATGACTAGATAATTTAAAAATTTAAACATAATATCACAAAAAAATACAAAAATCTTAATATCACAGTCTATATAAAGAAAAAACGGTTATAAATCCGTCATTTATATATATCATGACATATTATATATAATCATATAAAGTCATTTATAACCGTTTTTTCTTTATATAGACTGTGATATTAAGATTTTTGTATTTTTTTGTGATATTATGTTTAAATTTTTAAATTATCTAGTCATTAGTGTAATGTTTAACACCAGAGGACACTCTTAAATTTTACTTTCCCTTGAAAAAGGTCAAAAAATTTGACCGAAATATTGGGTCTCAGTAATCGTTGAGTTTACTTACCTCCACCGTTTATCCCAATAACTTCTACATTATATATATATATATATATATATATATATATGGCATACTCGTATACTTGAATTGCCCATACGAGAATCATGGACTCCGCAAATCAACTCCAGCTATCTACTTGAGTTGTATAAGTATTCCAAATTTCAATGTTTCTATGTTCAGCCGTTTGGCTACCGTATAGACAGACAGACAGAAACATGAGTCATGTTATAATGATTTTTTGGTGGTCATACCTACAAAACCCTAAAAAAAAGCATTTTATGCTGAAGATCGTTACAACCGGGTTCGGTATATGAAGAAAAATTAACACAGTTCCTGTGGAACATTGGTCTGTACTTTTGGAAATGATTCGTTGTAACCGGGTTCGTTATAAGTAAACACTACAGTATTTCGAAGATGATAATTTGAATGTCAAATAATTTGTTATTAATACAATTTTATGACGCTAATCCGCAATATTTTGTAACAGACTTAGTGTAAGAAGAAAACTCTTTTATTCTATTCATTCAGTTGAAAAAACGTTCTCCTTTCTTTCGCCTATCTTATTTATATAACATCGAAAAGTTTTTAGTTTTATCTTGGAAGAAATTCAGAGACAGAAATGTTACCGTAGCAAATTCTAATATTACAATAATTAATCCAGAACAAGATTAATCATCTGACTTTCTCATTGTTAACTAAAAGTGACAAATCGAAATAATTAGATTATCCAGTTTGCCATTACATAATGAGTACACTGTAAAGTCAACACCTTTGATCATATCTCCGATAATTTCAGTAACAGTGTACTTAAATTAATATTTCAAGCTAATAAATTATTATAATTCTAATTTAACAAAATACTTTATTTATAAGGTTTATTTTTATACAAAAAGTATTTTTGAATACATACTGAATTATATATTTGAATTATATTGAAAGCTATATAATTTTGTGAATGCTTTTACGTATAGAATCAATATGATAAATTTAATGCATTCTTTCATATTTTGACAAGCCATTTTCTTTTTTGAATAATTCAGTAGAAAATAACATTTTATTTTGATGTGAGATATATCAATATTCGACATATATTATTGATAATGGATGTATAATATTTATTTTGATTTTGCGGCTATGGAAATTAACTTTTTTTGTAATCTTAATGATCTTATCAGTGATCATATGTGACATTTTTATCGTGTTGGACAATGATACGAACCTTTTTTGTAAAATTGTTTTCCATATTTGCATTAAAGAGTCATTTAAACTTGTGATCATAAGGAGATTTTCCAGATTTTCGATTCTTAGTACAGCGCGACCTCGATAATCCGGACTAATTAAAACTGCTGTGATCCGGATTAGTAAATAATTCGGATTACTGAAGCGCGACAGTTTTTTATTGGAAAATGGAATATATAACAAAAAATTATGTGATGCAGAATGCATGCTTATAAAATTTTATATAATTTTGTGAAGTAATTTGTAATTTTTGTTTGATTGATCTTTTTCATGTTCATTATACAAACTGTTTCTTGTAATCTCTGAAGTAGAAGAACATCATGTAGTGAGATATTATTTTCTTCCGCCCACTTTATACATGTATTGAAACTGCCTCGTCAGTCTTAACAGTCTTGTATGTAATGAATTCTGGATCTTTATTGTCACTAGTATCATGGTGTTCGTCTGTAACATCTATGTCTTAGAGTGGTAACAAATCTTCATCTTTTTCAAGCCAGTTACATATTTCCACGTTGGTGAGATTTTGCTCAGTGAGAGCATTGAGCATCTGAAACATATGTTATCTCTTCAGCCAAGGAAAGCATATTGCGCTACTAATTGCGCTAATTAATTTAGAGGAATCAGATCTTCAGCATCATATTCAGTGTGTGCGTCGTTATTGAATTCCAGCCCCTGCTATGTTTAAAGTTATCATTTCCATAGGTTTCAATATAAAACTGTTTTGCTTTGACAGATAAAATTTCATAGAAAATCGGGACGTGCTTTGATCTTTGTGTACTAAACCACGCATTCAATCGTGTTTCCATTGCTGCATGTTCGACCTTTCTGGAGCCCGGACCGGAATCACATTTTCCAACAAATCTAAACGAAGGGACATATACATAATAAAAGTACAAAATTGTCTTTAAAATATACCGTACCGTTTGATTTTGTCTTTTTTTTATATCGGATATTGTTGATGTTCCTACGCCGTATTCATTTGACAACAGTTTTCCACTTTCACCACGATCTAGTCTTTCTATTATATCGGATTTTTGTTTTATTGACAACGTAGTATGTTTTCTTTTAGGAGTCATATTAATTTGTGTATGTATAAGAAATGTTTATATGTAGCACTTAAAATAACACGCGGTTGAACACAATAATCTAGATATAACAAATAGTTAAGCAATTAAGCCAGTACGTTTTGCGCGATATATAGTCGTCAACACAAAGACACGCTCTGCTCATGGGAACGCCCAGTCATCTGATCCGGCCGAATTTCGTATTTTAGGAAGTTAGGGGATCCCCACACTATCGATTTCAATTTCCTTCATTCATTTGTATGAAGTAGACATCTAGAATTTAATTAAAAACGCAGGTCCGGATTAACGAGTACTATCAAATCCGGATTATAAAGTACACAATGCAATTTAAATGCTTGACCGGATTACCAAAGAATCCGATCTTCTGAGGCACCGGATTATCGAGGTCGCACTGTAATAATAGTAACGTAAAGGATAGGTTTACTTCATTGATACTTTATTGTTATTATTTTTCTTCATTATTATTATTATTATCTTCTATTTCTTCTGAAGCCTCTCGCATCCAATTCTGAATATAGGACTTCATCAAGTCTTTCTCTTTAATTTTATTTGCAAGTGTACGGATCCAAGCTAGGGATGGGAAAAAAACATCGATGTTTTTACCATCGATGGTCAGCTAGCGATAGTATCGATAAAACATCGATGTCTACTACCGATGTCGATGTTTAAACTTTGAAATTCAGAAACTACCGCTAGATGCGCTGGAATCTTAAAATTTTAATTTTTATTAAAATTAGTACACAAAATATAAGCGCCATCTATTGTGATATAACAATACTAATAGTGTTAGTTCTTATTCTTCTTAGCAGTTAGCAGAATACGAAAAAATAAGAAGAAACTTATAATTTTTGCAAACAATGCGAACGACCAACGACGCCTACACACTTTTTCTTTTTCAGTCTTGTTGACACTTTCCCAGTTGTTATTCCTCCAATCCCTGGATTTTTGTAAGTTGTCATTAGCTATTTTTTTATATATTGAAGTTGACTTTTCCTGAACAAAATGATCAAAAGCTTCAATTAATCGGTAAAAGTAACTAGAATTGAAAATCTAGTTCCGCCTAAACCAAAGGAACAGACTTTATTTCAACTTAAAAAAGTATAAAAATAATTGTGTATGACAGTGTTATTTTTATGTTAAATAATATAAAATTAACATTAAGATTACTATATTAGTATTGTAATAAAATCCAATATTTCATTTTAGAAATGTAAAAATAGTAAGGTCTGTTCCTTTGGTTTAGGCGGAACTAGATTTTCAATTCTAGTTACTTTTACCGATTAATTGAAGCGCTTGATCATTTTGTTCAGGAAAACTTAACTTCAATATATAAAAAAATATCTAATGACAAATTACAAAAATGAAAATTGCGGTTAGTTCCGCCTAATCGTTTGGAATAGACTGTAGGTACAAATTAGGATTATTATATTCCGTATAATAATATTAATGTGAAATTAATTACTATTAAAAAGGAATATTTCTATTTCAAAATCTAATAAATGCTTTTTGTGTATTATGTGTTACTTTTTTCGTATTTTATCTTTACATTATTAAATAAAACCTACCTAATATAAATAAATAGCTTTTTTTAATATTAATAAAACATCGATGTTTCCGATACATAGTAAGCGCCGATGTTAACATCGATGTTAAACATCGATACCCTAATCCAAGCTACCCCAAAAGTTCTTTTTAAATCATCATACCAACGCATTGGTGGCATTCCTTTTTCTTTTTTTGCTTATAGGGACATCAATCCAGAATATTTCGGCCCCATGGATTTGGGTCACTTCTCGCTACGTATCCAGCGTAAGTGCATTTTAGCGAAACAGCTCAAATGCCGACGTCAGCCACTTTGGTAATTGCTTGCATCATTTCATTTCAGAATTTGTCTCGTTTTGTTATGCAAATAATTGCTCTCTCTATTTACCTCTGTGCGGCTCTCAACATCTTTACATTGACTTGGTGAATGTTCAGTTTTATATACCATACAATATGGTTGGCGAAACACACTGACCAAATACTTTTGTTTTCAATTTTTGTTCGATCTTTTTATTTCTTACAGTAAATAAAAGTTCACCAAAGGCTGCCCAACCAAGCCTTATTCGCCTTTTTAACTCTTCATTTTGGTTCGATCTTTCCAGTTCTATACCTAGGTAAATGTACTCATGAACACATTCTACTTCTTCATTTCCTACAAAGACTTTTATTGAGTCTCCGGGATACTTGACCTTAGTTTTTTGTGTGTTCATTTTAAGCCCAATTTTTTTGAGAAAATATTGTTGTCAGCGTACCGTAAATTAGTAAAACGGGATTCATTGACGTTGAGTTCTTTATTACGAGTTGAGTTTATTCCCTTAAAAATGTTAGGAATGTTAATAAATTAGCGAATCTAAATAAAACGGGTTGTTTCTCAAAATGAACAAACTGTGACATACCATTTTAGTCTGAATCTCCTCATATAATTAAAAAGGCGAAATAATGGAAACAAATGTAATTTTAATTAACGATTACATTTATTGACAAATATTTGTGTAAATTTTATAATAGTAGTAGTAAAATAATTTATTTGTTGCCTTTCGGCTTAAAATCTACATAAATTGTAACATATATTATTGTGTTAATTATTATTTTTTCTGGCCTTCAGCACTGCTCTCATCCAATCCTCTCCTTTTCCGTGGTCTCCCAGAAGTTGTAAAGGACCCCTGCTTTCTAACTGCAGTCCTTCACAGCATCGCAGATGATTAAGAGTCTCTATCTCTGTACCGCAGGTTCTGCAAAGCTGCTCCTCCTCCTTCGTCCAGAAGCAGTTTGCCCTCTCTTCATTTCCGCATCTAAATCTCGCAATAATCGTTTGCTGTTTGTTGGGCTCTGCCATATACCTTGGAACTTCTGTACATGCAATGTATTGGTAGAGCTGATTGTATCGGGACTTGGTTATTCTACTCCATTGCTCTTGTTTCTGCACATCTTTATCTCGTTCCGTCACCATTAGCACTGTTTCTAGCCCAGATCTTTTTCTTCCTTCGATATCTTCCTTTGATGTGCCATTTCTTGCTAGGAATTCATTTTTCTTCGTTGTCCATTTTGTTATATTAGTTTTTTTTCCTTCCAGCACTCTTTTAAAATATTGTTTTCGGTGGTCGCAATATTTTCTTCGAACTTCATTGCTCTTTTGCCCGTCATTATTCTTAGCTTTTCTCTCTTTGTTTCTTCCAAAATAATGTAACTTGGGGTATGTCTGTCCAAGCCCAAAGTCCATTTCAGGTATTGTTCCTGCAATCTTTCTATTTTTTCCTGTTCTTGCCATCCCCATATTTCCTGTCCATATAAGAGGCTTTTAACCAGACTGTCAAACATAAAAATTCTTCTTTTGAAATTGTTCTGGAACATTCTTTCTCCCATACTCCAAACTCTTCCCATTACCATTCTTGCCTTTTTTGTTATCTCCTTTATGTGTGTCTGGTCTTCATTGCTCTTCTGAAAAGTATACCCTAGGTACTTGAATTCTTTTACTTGTTCTATATCCTGCCCTTTCCATCTCCATTTGTTCTCGGTCTGTCGTCCTCCTCCCTTTTTAAAAACTAAAACTTTGGATTTTTCCGTACTGAGGATCATCTTCTTTTTGTCCAGGTATCTCTCCAATCTGCTCATCATTTCCTTCAATTCTCCCGGTGTTTTGGCTAGTAAGACAATATCGTCTGCGTAAGCTAGTGTCCATATTTTTATATTGCCTATCACTACTCCTCCGGCTTGCCATTTCTCTAGTATTTCTTCAAGGTCCGATATATATAGGGAAAATAATATTGGGCTTAATGGACAGCCCTGCCTTAGTCCCCTTTCTGTCCAAAACTTTCCACTTTCTTCTTCGCCTACTCTTACCACGCTATATGTTTCTTCATAAATTTCTGCTATTTTTTTTATGAGAAGTGCGCTGATGCCTTTCTTTCGCATTATGCTCCATAGGTGTTGCCTGTCTACTAAATCGAACGCCGATTTTAGGTCAGTGAAGAAAGCATAGATTTTTCCTTTTCCTTTTGATATCTCTTTATCTATCAGGTGTTTTAATATATATATATATTATCCATTGTGCTTCTTCCCTTTCTGAATCCTGCTTGGTTATCGGGGATGATATGTTTTGTTTCCACTTCTTGTGTTAATCTATTCTCTATTACCATTGCATATAACTTATATAAGGTGTCCATAAGAGTTATGCCTCGGTAGTTTTGGGTGCTGTCGTGATCCCCTTTTTTGTATATAGGACATATAACGCCTTTTCTCCATCCATTTGGAAATCCTTGTCCTTTCCACACTGCATTTAAAATTTCTTCAATTTTACATTTCATATTTTCCGTGCTGTAAATCCAAGCTTCATTTTGAATGTTATCTTCTCCAGGTGCTTTCTTTTTCTTCATTCGTGTTAGTTGTTTATCTATTTCCTCTTTTGTTATTTAAATTTTATAATATATTTTAGAGTTTATAAATTCTTTTATAATATATTTATAATTTTTGTTTTTATACTTTTTTGTTTCAACAGATGGATGAATAGAAAGGTACAATGACATGGAACTAAAAATATTTTTTCTTATCTGGCTTGGTGCCTATAACCAAACTAATTTATTGAAATTTCAGTTGAGAAGTTATAAAAATATATTCATTGAGTTTCGTTGCATAAGAAAGTTGGTATATTCGTTTCTTTTTAAGGCTTCGTAGGTGTAAGCAAGAAATCTTTGTACATGAAAAAATTCTGTTGGATTATTCTGACTCACATCATTGCATTATTCAGATATTTGTCAAATTTTTAGACCAACCGTTCTGGGTTAATCCTGGGCTGTCCTATGGAACAAGAAATGGACAGTATTTTTTCGAAGTCTCACTATATTTTTCTATATGCAGCTTAAAGAATTGTATACACCTGCTATATTCTCAACACTCTAGTTTCATCTGTTTAGCCATAATTTCCGTAGTACAGGCAGATATATATGTGACAGCATAAGGGTTTTTGGTTATATCTACGAACTATAAAAATACATGCTTTTATTATCAGGTCACGAACTATTGTAATTGCCCACATACAAAACAATTTTGGGAAGGTATTTATTTAGTGTGAGGAAAATACCTTCAACACAAAGTCAATTCTCGTTTACAATACGTCTATAACATAAACGCATCGCACATGCATAAGGCAGATCAATAGTGTATCACTGTTCTGCTTATAGTACGAACATCTGTTTATAATTAACAGATTCCATTGATACATATTTATGCTTATGCCGTGTACCTGTGCTATGGATCTATTATAAATGGGCCTGAAGCTAATAATTATTTTGGCACCTCTGAGTGAAAGCAAAAATCCTTAATTTTACGAAACCTTTATAGCAGTGTTTTTCAATATTTTTACTCTCGTGGCACATTTTGCAAATATGAAAAATTTCGCGGCACATCTACGTAGTCATAGAAGAAGAAATTTTGAATACAGGCGCTGCTGTATTCATGTAAAAAGGGATGTATCAATTTCAATTCATCATAAAATGATCCTTCGTGTATTTTATTCTTATTAATGGTATTGTACGTAGATTCGGACAATAATGTTAAAATAAAAACGACGCTAGGTTTTTTTTTAAGATTTCGCGGCACACTTGGAAAATATTACGGCACATCCTTTGGGAAACACTGCTTTATAGTAAAATTTTACATACTTTTACAGTACATATGTTACGGTGAATGACCGAATGGCGGGGCAATCTTAACATTGACCGGCCAATGACCGAAATAAAAAGAAACAATCTTCTTTATGCTTACCTTGAGCCTTTCGGCTTCTGCTGTTCTAGATTTTTAGTAACCTAACCTGTCATTGACCGGTCGATGTTAACACTGACCGTATTCGGTCATTAACAGTAACATATACATTATACGTAGGACGTTAGAAAAGTTTTGTCGTACGCTAATATAAATAAACAACGATATCGAAAAGAGGGAAAAGTTTTTTGATTCCTGGATGCAGATCTCTACATGCTATAATATAATATAAATGATTTTTAACTGTTAAATTACAATCACAGGTATAACACTCGATTTGGAACTTCACTAGACATTCCCAAACACATATTATCTACATTTGAGAACTCTCCGATGTACCAACCTTTTGAGCCACGTCACACAAGAGACTAGTGAAACTAAATACACACGGTTGCATCCCGCACTCTGTATTATTATTATTGTTGTCTTTATGTACCAGGTCTACAAGTATGAAATGCGGATTTTTTTTTAAATAAAACACATTGATCTCAAAAGAACAGTAAAAGTTTATTTATTCAAAGTATGCTCCATTAGAAGTTATACATTTTTCCCATGTTTCAGACAATTTGTGAATACCTCGCCAGTAGAACTCTTCCCCTTTCCCCGCAAACCATTTATCTAGCCATTCTTTCACATTTTCATATGAACAAAAGTGCTGCTCGGCAAGTGCGTGACCCATCGATGCGAACAAGTGGTAATCTGAAGGGGCCAAGTCTGGTGAGTAAGCGGCATGGGGTAGCACTTCCCACTTGAGTGCCTCCAATGTGTTGCAAACTGCTTTTGCCTTATGTGATGGAGCGTTATTGTGAAGAAAGTTTACCTTGTGCTGTCTTCTTTCGTATTCTGGTCGTTTTATGAGCAGCGAATGGTTCAATTCGATCAGTTGTTGTTGGTAGCGTTGGGTATTAACTGTTTCACCAGGTTTTAACAATTCATAATAGACCACACCCTTTTGGTCCCACCAAGTACAGAGCATTGTCTTTTTGCCAAAGCGATTCGGTCTTGCAGTTGATGTGGATGGTGAGCCTGGGTTCACCCATGATTTTTTGCGTTTGGGATTTTCAAAATGAATCCATTTTTCATCGCCAGTAAGGATACGATGCAAAAAAGACTTTCTTTTGTATCGTGCAAGCAAAATTTCACAAGTGTTTTTGCGTTTTTCCATCTGCCTCTCATTCAATGCATGTGGAACCCATCTGCCGACTTTCTGGATCTTACCCATCTCTCGTAGGCGATTGGAAACAGCTTGTTGACTAACGCCTAACTGCTCTGCTAGTTGTTTTTGTGATTGACTATCGTCTTCCTGTAGCAATGTTTCCAATTTTGTATCTTCATATTTTTTTGGACACCACTTACCAGTCACCACTTTTGAAAAGCCGAAACCATCGTTCACACGTATCTTGCGATGGAGCATATTCACCATAAGCTTCTCGAAGCAGTCAGTATTATTCAGCAGCAGTTTTTTTCAAATGAAAACAAACCAGTAGTACTGTCCGCGAATGCTCTTCATTTGGCACAAAATTTGACATTTTTAACACAGTAAAACAAAACTATATGATCACTTTTCAAATTATAGCCTATACGCATTTGACACTTAATGATAACTTAACAAAACGCCTTATGTGTTGAAACTTTGAACTATACACTCTGTTTACGCGGCAAGTTTGAAAAAATCCGCATTTCATACTTGTAGAGCTGGTATATTACACATCATTTTCTTATAAAGATGGATGTCTACTGAGTCTTAGAACCAAACCTTAGTTCTAATAGACATATATATTATGCATATTGACCGAAAAGTAATTTAAGAATTAAGACTTGTCATGATACCGATATTGCTGAAAGAATGGTTAAGAATGAATATTTGGCGTTTACGTTTATTCAATCCACAAGATTGATCTGATGTCACAAGATTAGTCGGATTGCTCAGTTTTTGTTAACATTTTCTTAAGCAATATTTATCTGAAGTTAAATATTGACGCCTGGTGACGGTGGCGCTAACTACAACTGTCAAATTTCTGTCGTTGATTGCAACTGCTACCGCATTTTGTTTTATAAATATGAGTTTATAACTAATAATAGAATTCTATCACAAATGGCACTTATTTCGTCTATTTTGTTAAGTTATGTTTACAACACATTCCAATTGGCTGTAAGATTCAATTTACTTGGGCTAACCCCCACCACCAGCAATCCATTAATCCCAGCAATCCTGCCAGATCATCGGATTGCTTGGAAACGCTCGGATTACTCCGGCGGATCAATCGGATTGACTAAAAATAAGCTAATCTGACAGACTAAACGTAAACGCCTATTATCTGTATTTGCTAAGGGTGTCATTTACCCACCAAGACGTAACACTTCTGCAGATCAGATGTTGGAAACCAAACGCATAACAATAATAAACTTGACGGATACTAACAATTGTAAAATGTAGGTCTGTAGGTCGCTACTTATAAATAACTGAAATATCGGTGGCTCACTACACGTATTCCCTGAGTCTGTTCAAATTTTCGAACATACTTTTTATACTATTTATTTATGTTTGTCAGTGCAAGATTTCTTTTATTAAGTATGCGTAAATTTACTGATTTTATCTATTTATTTATTGTTTAATTTATTGTTTTTTTAAATATGTAGTGTAGTCATGTAAATGGGCTGCGTTAGGCGCAAATAGACTTTGTTGCTGTGCCCCAAAACTAACTAACTAACTCACTACACGTATTTTTTTTAAAACTTGGCTAAGAATTTAAATTATGCTTATATTGTGGGATATTTTTTTGAAATACATAAATGTTTAAACACTAAAGAAAACACAGTTTAGTTGAGTTTTATAGTTTATATTTGTTACATTTTATAGAAAATCAATAAAGCTTCGATCAATGTTAATGCGATCCATAAAAAGAATTGTTACTGTAAAGATCATGCATTACTCACGTGAAAATAATTACGATCATGCAAGGTAATTGTAATATCATGCAGAAAATTATTTTTTTTAACAACAAATGTATTTTTACACCTAGCTACCATTAAATAAGAAATTTGTGCACATTTTTATTTTGAATATATAATTGTGGCCTAGACCTTGGTGATATGTGGCTGCCAAGATCAAAACCTGACCTTCTAAATCGTACGATACAATTTTTCAATTCATTATCTTGATTGAATGATATAACATGTATTATATAGGCTAGATTGTGAGGTGATTTTAGATGACGTGTAAAATTTAAAGCATTTAATAATAAACTATAAATTAGAACATATAATTGAAGCCTAAGTTCGAATTCGTCAAAAACCTTTTAACTTATCTTAAAGACTCATATTTCTATTCCCAATAATTCATAACCCCAAATAATTAATTTTGACACTAATTACCTACGAAGTCCATATCATTCAATATATATATATATATATATATATATATATAGTCGTCTATCAGTGTCTGTGTAAACATTTGCCCATGTTATTTGCGATAAACAATAACAATATTTTAAACAAATTATATAATATACGACCGTAATTCTCTACCCTTGTCTTTCAACACTTAACTAGAAAAATATATGATAGCTCAGCTAATCTTTGAATCTGTTTATCTTGAAATAGATTAGTTTTTATATTTAAATAATTTGAATATTTTTAACTAATTGAATAATTTTATTTTAGATAATAATGAAATTTTATTTCTGAAATTACCGCTCCTACAAGATGCGTTAACTAATAGACGCGAAACGTCCCTAAATTGTTGCTTTATTCCCAACGTTATTTTTCGACGATTTAAAAATAAAATTTCTCTAATAGTATATATACTCTAATCAGAGCTGGTAAGCGGTAAAATGAACCGGTTAATCGTTATATTTCCAAAAATTTTATGAACTAACATTGATATCGTGTTAGGCCATCTTTTAAGATCATAAAAACTCATGGCTCGCGTGTTGGTGTTATTTATTTAAATGCGTGCTAAAAATCGTACTCAACTTATTTCTGTGACTTGTTAACAAAAACTAACACAAAAACATGAACAATTGAAAAACAAGTTGTCGATTCCAACATCTATCAAACAACAGTTAAACCGCAAAACTTATGCCGGGTTTACATTGGTAGAGAAAAGAGCTAGTAACTAGCGCAAGTAACTAGCAACTAGTTACTATCCCTGTGTAAACAGTTGACATTGTGACTAGTAGAGTACTAGCTGCCAGTAGTTGGGCTAGGATAGCAGCTAGCTCGTCGACGTATTTACGAGCTACTGTCTTTTCCCCCACTACGCGAAATTGATTCATTTCAAATTGGCGGCAAGCGGTAACCTGTCAAACAAATAGAAAAAAACCCATATCAGGTAAGTTACAATTTATTTACATAAATTGCGTAACATTGATTTATTAATCGATGATTTTTGAAATCATCTGTGAAATAACTGCCTTTGATACACGAAAAAGATGTTGTAGACCAGTGTTTCTCGACCAAAAACGCTAGTTACTAGCTCTGTTACTCTACCAATGTAAACCCGGCATTAAGTAGCAATCGTCGTAATTTAGATATATTTATGGCGTCTTTTATCATTCGGTATTATTTTATTTTTTTAGTGCCTGTTTAATTTGGCACCCTTAGGCGAATGCCTCTCTGCCTGGCCTATTGGAACGGCACCGATGTCATCGTAATCATGTGCTATACCCTTTTCACACTAGAACTTTAAGATCGGATGTTAAAGTGAATGTGTCTTTAAACGCTAATGTGAAACCGTATGGCCTCGTCTAAATACAAGCGATGTTTAAGACAGAGACCTGCGTCTTAAACACCGTCCCCATTGCCAACATAATTTCTATTATAAAAAAATATAATTGAATTTGTGCTGTCAACATTTTATATTATCATAAACAAGAATACTGTATTATATGGACGTTATAAGAAGTTTATACTTATTGTTGGGTCATTCCATGTCAAGTGGTCTGATTTCAGAGAAGTGCCCTGCTCGACCATCACGGATCTCGATGAAATTTTGTATGGACGTCCATACATGTCCCCAACGAACATTGGTAAAGTTTTACGTTCATCCATGCAATACTTGCTGAGATTTAGTAATTTGTTTGACCCCATACCGCAGCCTTCTATGGTATGACTCCGAGATTTCGGCAACTTTGAGACGCAGTATCTCTGGCAATATTATTTTGAGCAAAGGATAATAGAAATTTTTAGTCTTCAGCAAATCTTAAAGTGAAGTTATAAAGATTCATTTAGATACCAGTTTAACGTTATTTTTATCAACTGTAAATATTTACAAATAAAATTTATGTATTTATTCATTTCTAAGATCTGTTTATTTAGTGCTAATTTTATAACTATTAAATTCCCTTCCAAGAAATAAATATTGACAATATTTTTTACCATTTAAAAAATTTCCGATATAAAAGCAGTTTGTCTAACCTTTTAACTTCGGTGATTCATTCATTATATATTACTATTAAACAAACTTATCTCATGGAGATAAGAGTATTCAGATAAGAAAGGCAGTGTCTACCTTATTGAATTCAGTCTACACTTAGTTGTGCTACTGGCTACTGGCGTAACATAGAACACTGTCGCTACTTTTGAATCATTGTTATTGTGATTATCTTAATCGTTTTTGTAATGTAAGTATTTATTTATTTTTTAAAAACTTCAAAACATAATTATATTTCTTATCACATTGCGCAAATTCTCAAATTTCTTTGAAATCTGATTCAGCAGCTATATTAGTAAAATCAAATATTGGATGTGTGCATAGCAATTAATCTTTTTTCCTCAATTTTCGCTTTATTTTCAAAGCAGAAAAATAATTTATCATCATAATATTTGCCTCGCTTTCTATGACCGTTTGCTCAATTTTAGTTAAGTTTTGAATTCTTACCCGAAAGGAGATTGGTTTGGAAGCACTGAAATCTTCTCAATTTTCTTACATCAGCCACATCTTGGAAGCGTTGTCCACTTAGAGAATCCTACAATCTAAATAAATTATTAGATGATTAGTCGAAGGCAGCAAGTTGGGCGCCAACTTAAAGATTATTTGCTGAGTAACAAGAGCAACTTTCGGCCTATTGCTGTTGTGCAGCAAAATGACCTCTCTGTTTCATTTTTCATTAACTGGTATTTTTTATTTAAGTTCGTTGACTCGGCAGAAATTATCCGATTAGAGGAGCTCTTAAAATAGTACACTAAAATTTTTGGCATTTATATTCGGTTTTGTCATTAATGTTGTTATATCTCCGGGGCCTCTTCATGAATGATTGTTCATTATCAATTTTTCGTCAACGGGGACATTTTGCCATAAAATATCCTTACGTGACAAGCAAAATGATGTTGAGCCGGCTATCAATATTGTAATCATGTGGTACCCACTTTCCGATCTTCACCATTATTTTTCACTCTTCGTGCAGTTTGAATTGATTACGTAGGCTAAATCTTAAGAGATATATTGACATAAGACAAAAAAGTAGATCTAAACAAAAGTCCACGAGAGTATATACCTACCTATCATACACCGATCGTGTATTGGGCAATTTTCTGTTTTTAAACGTAATAGTTTTTGTATTATAAAGTTTGTGGGTGCATAACAGAGTTTTATAGTGATGTATCAATTATTTTAAAATAATAAATTGGACCATTTCACGTAGAATCATAATATATTTAAAATTATACATTAAAGATTAATAATAACGCAGTTATTACAGTGTAAACAGAAGCCCGAAATGCAAATATGTTGAGAGTTGTGGAATTTGTCAAAAGGTGGCAGTGCTAAGTAGATATTTATTCTTTGCTGCCTAATAATATTAGCCGTTTTATATATTTAACTTTATAATCGTTATGTTCCACTTTTTTGGAATTACTGTAGTGAAATACCATAGTGAAGAACGGGTACACCCACTAGTATCTTATATATTTCCAACATTTTACAATGCAAACGATTAAATTAGTTCATAATAAGTTCTTAATACATATATAACCTATATTTATTTGAACTATTAAATTCTGTTATCTTCATATTCAATTATCAAGTATGCCAACGGATTGGCCGAGCGCATTGAGTCGTGCGGTTTAGACTGGTGGAATATACAGTCTGGGCTGGGCGGTCGGTGGTACGAGCCTCCTTCGTTGGTGATATTATTCGGGCGAGAATAATATGTTTACATTACTCCCATTTTCACAATCATTCACCCCTCATCCAGGTGTAGGAGCTCGCCCCCTGGCATCGGCGATTAGCCTCGTTGCAGAAATAATCCGATGTAAAATAAATAAATTTAAAATATATATATATATATATATATATATATATATATATATATAATTCTTTATTTCCCCTAGGCCTTGCGGCGTATAGGGTTTTAACTATTACATTGAGAAAAATAATCATAATAATATAATAAAATAAAATAATATAATATAATTTTATGATTTTCTTTCTTCTTCTTCTTCTTCTTCTACCTTCTACCTCCGGTGTTCATCTCTTTCTTCGTAATCTCTTTTCGGCTTCCGTCTCCGGTCTCCTTCCTTCTTGACTCCAGTTCTTCTTCCCCTCTTTCTTCGCTTCTCTTCCCTCTTTTCTTTCCTCCTCCATTGCCTCTTTCTTCCTTCCTGTACTCAGTTCTGTCTTACCTCTCCGCATTCCTTCCTTCTTTCCTCGAGTACTCTCGCCCACCTTTCTCCCTTTCCTTCTTCACTCAACAGTTCCTTTATCTCTCCCTCCCATTTTGTCATCTTTCCACATCTTTTTGTAAGATGTTCCAAGGATTCTTCCTCCTCTCTACACATTCTGCATACCCTATCCTCCGGTTTTGCCCAATACCTACTACTCCGTTCTTCATTTCCGCATCTTAATCTGGCAATCCTTCTAACTCTGCCCCCTGCCTTTCCTCTCCTCCCTTTCAAATATTTAGGTATTCCTACCGTCCTTATCTCCCTATACCTTTTCACATTCCTTGAATTGTCTATTTTTACTGTTCTTTCCTGCTCCTGTACCTCCTTGTCTCTCCTTCTCAATTCTTCTACTATGTTTCTTCCTTCATTTCTCTTTCGCTCAGCTTCCCTTATGTCCATCCCACATCTCCAATAGTACTCTTTCCTTGTTTCTCCCCATTCCGACAGTTTACCTTTTTGTTCTTCCTTCATTCTTTCTTCCCAGCATTCTCTTATTATCTTCCTTCTTTCGTCCCTCCTGATTTTCTCCTCATACTTCGCCGCCCTCGCCCCGGCTCCTACTCTCAGCTTTTCCCTCTTCATTTCCTCTCTCACTATATATCCTGGTGTCGTTCTGTCTAATCCCATAATCCATCTCATGTATCCCTCTTGTACCCTTTCTACTATCTCCCATTCTTTCCATCCCCAGATCTCTACTCCGTACATGAGGATACTCTTCACAATCCCGTCAAACAATTTCATTCTCCACCTGATATCGTCGTCAAACCTCCTCTCTCCTATGCTCCATAGCTTCCCCATAACCATTCTTGCTTTCTTCACCCTTTCTCTAACATGCTGCTCTGCTCTGTTGTTCCTCGTTAGAACATATCCGATGTACTTCATACTCTTTACCTCTTCAATTTCTGTCCCTGACCATTCCCATCTTATCTTCTTTCTCTTTCCTCCCCCCTTTCCAAACACCATCACCTTCGTTTTATCTCTGTTTACCTCCAGTTTTTTTCTTCTAAAGTACTTGTCCGCTCTGACCATCATCCTCTTTAGTCCCTGCTCATTCTCTGCCATCAGAGTCAGGTCATCTGCGTATCCCATTGTCCAATACTTCTTCCTTCCCACCACCACTCCTCCGTCTTGCCCCTTCCTCATTGTTTCTTCCAAGTCAGCTACGTATATATATTAAATAATGTTGGGCTCAACGGACAGCCCTGCCTCACCCCCTTATTTACCCAAAAGCTTTCGGACTCTTCTTCTCCCACCTTCACCTTGCACCTCGTCTCCTCGTATATTTTTTTAATCCTTCTTATCATTTCTTCCTTTACACCCCTTCTTTCCAATACTTCCCACAATTCATGCCTGTCCAATTTGTCAAAGGCAGCCTTAAGGTCGATAAATACCATATACACCTTCCCTCTTTTCCTCTTTATTCTCTCAGCCACTATGTGGTTTATCGTGTATATGTTATCTATCGCCCCCCTTCCCTTCCTAAAACCTGACTGCGTCTCCTCTAATATGTCTTTATCTTCTATTTCCTCCACTAGCCTCTTATTGAGCACTGTCGCATACACTTTGTAGGCCGTGCTCATCAGGGTTACTCCTCTGTAATTACCTGCGCTATTCCTGCTTCCTTTTTTGTGGATGGGAATTATTATTCCTTCCCTCCAGTCTTCTGGGTATCCTTCTCCCTTCCACACGCCTCGTATTATTTCTGCCATCTTTTCCGCCACTTTCTCTCCTCCGTATATCCATGCTTCGTTTTTTATTTTATCAGGTCCTGCCGCTTTTCCCTTCTTCAGGCTCTTAATTACGCTCCACACTTCCTCCTCTGCTGGTTCTTCTTCCTTCTCCTCCTCTCTTCTTCCTTTCTCTGCCGCTTTATCCCCCTCCCTTGCTTCCCATACCCTTTTATCCTCCTCGGATTCTTCCCTTCTGTCTTCACTTCCCTCCAATAATTCCATAAAGTGTTTCCTCCAGCTCCCCATAGTTATCTTCTTGCTAATTCCTACCTGTTTCTCTCTGGCTTTATTTATATATTCCCACGCTTCTTTTTCATTCTTTATCTTTTCAACTTCATCTTGTTGCCTCTTCTTGTGCTTTTCCTTTTCCTCCTCGCAAGTTTTTTTATACTGTTTCATTTTTCTCTTGTATTCCTCTTCCGTCCCCCCTCCTTTTATTTTTTTCCTCCAGGCCTTTTGCGCTTCCTTTTTCGCCTTTCTACAATTCATTCCCCACCATGGCTTCTTCCCCATCTTTGGACTCTTCCATTTTCTCTTTTCCACCGCTCTCTCTATTCCCTCTCTCAGCTCTCTCCATCCTCTCTCCACCCCCGATCCTTTCCATTCCACCTTTTCAATTCTTGCCATATAATTACTTATTCCCTTCTCCGTCCAGTTTTGTGTATCCTTTACCTCCTCTTCATCCACTCTCTTTCTCCCCCTCCTTATCTCTACTATTATTGGTTGGTGGTCTGACTCTATTCTCTCCCTAACTTCAAACCTGCTTATCTTTTCCCACGCCCCTTCATTTACTACGGCGTAGTCGATAGTTGATTTTTTCTCTCCCTTATAATACGTCCAATTCCCCTCTTCGTCCCCTTCTTTGTTTCCATTTAGTACACTCCATCCCTTCTCTTCCATCCATTCCAGCATAACCTCCCCTTCCTTATTTCTCTCTTTGTCCTTCGCGCCTCTCGTCTCTTCTTCTCCCTTCGTTTCCCACCCCCTCATTCCTCCCGTTTCTCCTATTCTCGCATTAAAATCCCCTCCCACTATGATCAGCTCCCCCTCTCTCTCTTCCATTAATTTCTCATCCATCTCCTTCAATTTTGTCTTACTTCCTCCTCTATTGTACAGTGTGACTATTCGCCACTTCTCTTTTCCTACCTTCACTCTTCTCTCTTCTACACCCTCAATCCCCAACTCTTCCTCCTCCTCTATACTCATCTCCGTTCTTACACCTGTGATCATCCCGCCTTTTGCTCTGCCTCTTTTCTTTTCTTTCTCCGCACCTTGGAATCTCCATTCCCACCCTTTCGGCATCTTTTCTTCCCAGCTGTCCCATTCCGATCCCACCATCCACGTCTCCGTTAATCCTATGATCTCGAAATCTTTGAGAAACTCCCAAAACTCCTCATCCTTCCCTTTAATCCCTGCTACATTCCAGAAGATTGCCCTCACCCCTTCCCCTCCTCCTGTTTTCCCCTTCTCCTTCGCCTCGTCCCGCCTCTCTTCTACTTCCTCCCCGCATACCGAAAATCCCTCATCGCTTCGAATTCTCCTTTAATTTCGTTCCATTTCAGCCATTTCCCCTGTTTCTGGATCTTCATGTATCCCATTTTCGCCTGGTGTCCTTTTTCTCTTTCTTCCCTCACTAACTCCCTTATCTTCTTCTGAATTTCTCTTTCTTTTTTCGTAAGGTCGTCATCTATGTATATGTTTCTTCCTTTTAGTCTACTCTTCCTTTCCATTACTTCCATTTTCTCTTCCCATCTTTTCATGTGGACTATCCACATTCTTCCCTCCCCCCTTCCTACTTCCTGTATTCTCCCCAGTTCTACTTCCCTACCTGTCAACTCCCTTACGATTCTTTTTATTTCCCCCTCCTTGGGATTATTTCTGTTTAAATCCGCGCCTCTGACTACAAGATTGTTTTTCCTCTCCTCCCTCTCTTTCCTCTCCTGTGTCATTTCCAGCTCTTCCATTCTTCTTCCTATTTGTTTCGTCTCCTCGCTCGCCTGTTCTTCCTGCCTGTCCCTGTTCATCCTACTTTCCATGGCCTCCACTCGCTCCTTTGTTTCTTGTAGCTCCGTCTTCACTTTCCTGAGCTCCTCCTCTAAGATCTCCTGTTTCCTTCCGAAATCTTCCGCCATTGTTCTTATTTCTTCCTTTATCTCCTCCTTGTCTTTTTCTCTTTTCCTATTTTGCTTTTCTATTGCTCTCATTCTCCTTAGAATCTCCTGCAACATTCCTTCGATGTGATCTTTCCTACCCTCTGCCTTTTCTTCCTCTACTTCCGTGCTTTCTCCCTCTTCACAGCCTCCTCTATCTTCTGCTTTCCCCTTTCTCTCCGTCGGCGCTCTGACTATCTTTTTTGGCCTTAGTGTCTCTTCACCTTTTTCCTGGTCTTCCTGCGTCTTCTCCTCCTTCTTCTTCTTCTTCTTTCCGTCAACCCCTCTCCTCACCCAGTCCGACAAACACCCCACGCTGCTCGCCCTCTTTCTTGCTTCCATCCTCCTTGTCTACCCTTTCTCTTCCTCGGCAAAGAAAATGTCCCGTCTGTCGTGTCTGGGTTTATTGTATATATATATATATATCAAGCAATTAATTTAATGAATAGTAGATAAATATATTAGTATTTCGACGAGACGGCAAGTGTCAAACGATAGTTACAAATTATAAGATAAGGCATGAGACGTCACCACCGACTACCTACCGACACCCTAGTAGCAATATAAATAAGATGTCACATCACTTAACTTTAAAAATAATTAAAAAACTATTTAATAAGCACCGTGGGCTTGTAACGATTAGTTGTGTGAGTATTTTTCCAACTAAAAAAAAAAAAAAAAAAAAACTAAAAATACTTTTTGCCCGGGATCGCAAGAAATATAGTTATGCTACTGTTTTAAATACATATTTCTGCCAGAGAGTGTAAAAACTATCACTTTTGACACACACTTAAAAAGGAAAACAAAAGCGTCGGAAACAATCAATGCTCACAAGACGTAAAATTTCTTTCATGCTATAATTCTTTTCTCACCACGCAAATTCCCAGTAGTCCTGACATTTGGCCATAAAAGCTCTGTCCATCCTTTTCAAACACAATACTTTTTCACCAGCCGTTTCTATTTATTTCCGGTCCTTTCTCGGACATTCTATAGAGATACAATTCTATTTCGGCAAATACTGTGCTCTCATTTTTCTTCTTCTTCCGATTTATTTTCGCGTCCTTAAAAAACCGAACGTGATTTCATTTCCACGATAATTCTTAAAAAACGTATTTTTTTATTTTATGGAATTGTTTTCTAGATATGGAATTTTTTGCAAAGAGAGATAACGAAAAAATTATTACTTTTTGAATAAGAAACATATCATTTTGCAGACATAAACAGATGTAAGATAAATTTTATTATAAAATTTTATGGGAAATATAATAAAAATAGTTTCCTAATCATTTTTATGTGGTGTAATATTTTATTATTTGCAATTATATTTTGAAAAGTTGAACTGTACTGCAAAAAATATAATGTTACAACAACAAAATGTTTAATAAAATAGTATATTAAAACACAAATTTCATAAGGCATAATTTTGCCGCACTCGACAAGTGCGACAAAAACAAAATTATCGAAGCCTTATGTACCGAGTTTTTTGTAGAAGAGAAGGTCCTAATATGAGCCCCCTTTTGTTTTTCTCGATAGTTTTTTAAGTTTTTGAAGAAATGATCTTAGAATTGGCATACATTTGGGTCAGTTTTTTGCCTATAATTCCAAAACTTTTGCCCAAATTTGAAAATGGACCCAATTTTGTTGATCTATGATCAAAAATACATACTCATACCAATTTTCAATAAAATAGGAGACACAAATTTTTTGCTTCTAAATCATGATTTTTTTATTGTTTTTGAACGAATATGAAACGAATTTTTCCCATAAGAATTAACTAAAAATAGTTTAATCCGTCCTCAGCCCCGAATTTTGCCTATCAATTCTTAAAAAAAAAAAAAAAATCCCTTGAAAATCGATCTCGGAAATCATTGCAGATACATTCTAATTAGATAAATACATACAAAAATAAAATTTTAAAAAGAAATTTACCTTTTGGATACAAAAGAAAGAAACAATGATTGTTGTTAAGATTTTATGATATGTTAGAGGGGTTTGGCTATGGTTTGGAAGGGGAGTCACTTTCCATTATGACACACAGGTGGTGGGAGTAGTGTTTCTGATTTCTCGCATTAGACTTATTTTCTCGAGAATTCTCGAGAAATCTCGAGAAAAATAATTATATAATTATTAGAATATACCTACATCTTTTTTTAATGTTGAAAATATTGTAGAGGATAAAAACATATTAAAATTATAATCACCTTTAAAGTACTAAAGTAAAGGCGACGAGCAAATTTTACTTTTCTCGAAAAATGAAAAATGAGAATTAAAACTTTTTCTCGAGAAGAATAACTAGGTGGGAGGTGGGACAAATATTGACTTTTCGGACGAATATCAAACAAAAATTTCAACAAAAAACAGGACGATTATCAAAAAAGATGAATATTAGCGTGGGCGAATATTGGAGTTCCACTGTAATTGGTTTACTAAAACCCATTTTTTTGTCTGTCTGTCTGTCTGTCTGTTCGGTAAAAATTGTAACCAAACGGCTAAACCTCGAGAGTTGAAATTTGGCATGCTTATACAACTCTTTGACCCGCACATAAGAAAAATACTAAAACATCTAAAAAACATACCCCCCTAAAAATATAAACAATTATGTGCTCATCGAAAACAAAAATATTTTTTTTTAAATTCTGAGTAGGGTATCAAATGAAAGCCCTTAGTACGTGGATTAACTATCAAATTTTTATTTTTGCAAAATAAATTATTTTGATGCGATTTTTGCCAAAATTGTGCAAAAAAATTTTTGTCCCACACCCGGTAGCCCAGATGGTTTAAACTAAACATCTAAATAAATTCTAAGTAATCTATATTGGTGTGAACCGAAATAGTACAACAGGAATTTTTGATCAGATTATGTTTTCGGAAAATAACGCAGTTTTTGTGTTTTTTTTTTTTGTTTTTCACAAAGTACAAAAGTTATACCAATGTAAGACACTCACATGCAAGGCGTGTGATAGCGTAATGGGTTAGAGCACTGGTGTCGTAAACTAAAATGCGCTGGAAAACGGAGGGTTTCGAGTTCGAGTACGGAGTGAATTTTATTTTTTCTGTGTTTTTTTTGCATTTTTATTATGTTGAAATTATTTTGTCAAAATTCTAGTTATATTTTGACAAATGTTGTATTTAATTTTTATTATATGATTAACAGACGATAAATTATTTTAAAAATATCGTTCATTTTGCCGTGATTACTACAAAGTAAAATTTGTCCTACCCACTCAGCATACCGCCTTCACTTATTATATACCTGCGAAACTCTGAAATGTGTGAATATTCACACTTCACATCAATTTTTTAGTTAGATTTTATCAAATTTTTCAAAAAAATTAAAAATTTTCAAAAAAATTATTTGTTTCAAAATATGGTTACAAGTCGATTAGGACATCAAAATTTCAAAAATTTCAACCGCTGGTCTTTATCGCCTTTCGTTTTTGAGATACGGCTATGAGAAGATGAAAATTTGTATAAATCATGCTATATTAAAATTAGTCATAATTTTTAAATACGCAAAATGAATAAGGCCTCAGATTTTTTCTAGACTAAATAAACTACGAGGAATTCAAAAATTTTAACCTCAGGTCGTTTTCTATAAGGGTTTTTGAGTTGCAATTTTTTAAAATCCACAATAATTTAACTAAAAATCGTTTCGACAAACACCCTACGGAAGATACATCAACTTAAGTTTAATAATTATTGTCATTAATCCCAAGTTCTCACGAATTTCCAAATTTGCAATAACGATGTCTAAATTAATTATCGTTGTTTAGCTTTCTCTAAACATTCTGTCGCAAATCTTGCGAAAATCAGATCAAAGTCACACATTTACCCAAGTTAATGTAGATCAAGTTCTCATTAAATACATATTTACCAATAAATTACATAATATAATGTCGGGGTACATTCTGTTTTACGGTTCGTTAAATCAAAATATTCGTCCTTGAAAAATATTAAGAATACTTAAGCATGACGACCTTGGTTTATGAAAAGGGTGCCATGATAAAAATAGAGTTTAATTGACACAGTGCAATGAATTATTTAATATATTCAAAACCAATTTAAGTTGTTACATAATGTTTAACTGTTGCAAATTTAATTCTTAAATGGCGCACGGTGGCTTTCATAAATTATTACAATGAATTATGTTGATAGGTCGAAATGATTAAATCTCTCGTGTTTCCGGATAGTAACAGAATTAATAATAAAATTTTTACGATGAATCATACGTCATAAATGCAAATCGGGAATGGGAACAGGCTTTTAGTTAAAACATAGAATGGCGTAGGCTGGTAGGGGTTAGGGGGATAAAATTCCCCCCATGAAACTGGATTTTGTGTCATCACTTCAATTCGTCTTCTTCTTTTGTTATCCTTTCCATTTGACCTACTTTTTTTGGTCATTACTTCTTCAGCCTCTTCAGTCTATTTTTTTCTTTTGTTGCTCATTTGATAGTTTAGATGTCCATTGTATTTTTACCGACCGCCAACATATATAAGGGAGGTATTTTGATCATACCAATTTTGACGTTTCGAGATTTCGATGGATCTCCACGAATTGAGGTCCCTACATAACGTTTTGGCTATTTTTAGCATGATGTCTGTCGGTCTGTCTGTCCGTCCGTCTGTATGTCCGTCTGTCTGTCCGCCTGTCTGTCTGTCCGTCTGTCTGTGTACACGTGCAGAGCAAATCCGGCTGAAAGGATTTTTATGAAACTTCATATTTAAGCTTCTGCCATCAATGGCACGAGTTGATCAACTTTTGGTAAACAGTAACAGAAAAATATCTCGAAAAAATTTATTAAACAAAAGTTGCTATAAAAGCATTAATTAATAACTTTTATTTGAGACGTTTTTTGATAAAACGAAAAATTTCGAATAATTTTTGTAAAATTTTTGGAAATTTTTTCATTCTCAATTTTTTCATACTTATATGTAAAGTTTCCATGGTTATGATAAATAATATCTCTGTTAGAAAATATTAGGCCAAGTTATTTCTACTCTGCTGCTAGAATGTATTTTATACAAGTACTTTATGATGGCGGTCGATCCTGTGGTGGCCACAGCTGATTTTTTGTTCTTTAATCTACGTCCTAAGAGCTTTCTTTTGATACCACACAATACATTTTTAAAAAATATTTTTTTTTATGTACGAGACGAAAAAATCGACATTTTTCGAAAAAATAATCGGATCAAAAATTCCTGTTGAACTATTCCGGTTCCCATCAATGTTCCTTATTGAGATTTTTTCAGATTTTTAGATCAACCCCTGTGAGAGAAAAATCCCATAAAAAAAATAGATTTTTCGAAAATAATTTTATTTTTTTATTAAATACATATTTGTTTATATTTGTCTCGGGATGTGTTTTTTTGAACCAAATTTCATATTTCTATGTTATGCAGTTTGGCTACAATTTCTACTGTACAGACAGACAGACACGTGAGTGGCGGTATGAAGGTTTTTTGTTATCAATATTTTCTAACAGAGATATTATCTATTTTGACCATGGAAACGTTACAAATAAGTATGAAAAAATTGAGACAAAAAATATCCAAAAATTTTACAAAAATTATTCGAAATTTTTCGTTTAATCAAAAAACATCTCAAATAAAAGTTATTAATTATTGCTTTTATAGCAACTTTTCTTAAATACATTTTTTCGAAATATTTTTCTGTTGTGAAATATTTACAAAAATCTTAAAATCGACACGAGTAAACTCCCATTTTTAGTCAACCGATTTTTACCAAAAGTTGTGTCATCAACTCGTGCCATTGATGGCAGAAGCTTAAATATGAAGTTTCGTAAAAATCCTTTCAGTCGAATTTGCTCTGCACGTGTACACAGACGGACAGACAGACAGACGACAGACAGACCGACAGACATCATGCTAAAAATAGTTAAAACGTTATGTAGGGACCGCAATTCGTGGAGATCCATCGAAATCTCGAAATGTCAAAATCGGTATGATCACAATACCTCCCTTATATATGTTGACGGTCGGTAAAAAGAATGTTGATCCAATTGATTTGGAGAACCAAATCCGCGATCTACCAACTTAGCTGCAAATCATAAGAGAGGCATCCAATAATTTTGAAATCAATCACCCGAAGAAGAGCACACGAAGAAGAGAAAATACGAAGAAAGAAAAGGAAACAAAACCAGCACAATCCTTTTCTCCAACAAACTATATACCCTCACTGCAACAAATACTGCCACTCCAGGATTGATCTCATCAGTCATTTAAGGGTCTGTTAACTAATAGTATGTGAAAATTATCTTCGATATAAATATTTGCCATCATCATCATAAAAACATAAAGTCAAGGTTAAGTTTTTAAAAATTTCTATTTTGTTTTCTATTTTAGTAGTTAGTCTGTAAAGTTTGTACGTTGCAGGCCTCCTGAAATCTCATTTCTAATTCCTATGTTGCTAAATTAAGTATGATAAGGCATGCTAGTGTGAAGGAGCAGGTGTGTGTAAATTCGACTCTTAATTGGTCTACTTGGAAAGTAACTTGCCTCGAGAGGGTTGTACTTTGGTGCTGCCATGTTAACCTGAACTTTGCAGATGAACTTGTTTAATTAGTAATCACGGCTGTATTCATGGATTAAAATTTGTCTTGTCATTTGCTGGAAATCTATTATCCCTCAGATTTATCTACCTTGTTCGAAATAGTTTAAGTTCGCGAAGTACCAACCCGCAAAAAGTTTTGTCATAAAGTTCTATTTCTGAAAAATTTACTAATAGATATATTACGGGGTTTGATGATGGCAGGAAAAGCAAACTGTGCTCGTTACTCATTATCATATTTAAGACCAATTCTGTAACTCAGTTATTATGATCATAGAAAGTCATTATACTTATAATATTTTATCTTGTAGTAACGTTACTACATAGTAACTTTTTACAGAATTGATCTGATTGAATATCTAGAAAGTAGAGAGGCGAAATAACAACTGTATATGATGCATATGTAATTTTTTAATTCACTATCCTTGCGTTTGCATTGCTAATTTGTTTCGTTCGAATATTATAGTGAATTTGTCAATCAATTTTCTTTACCCGGCGAATATAGAACCGTCCACTGTGGAGTATATCAAGGATCTGTACTAGGCCCAATCCTTTTTCTCATTTACATATATCTTCCAGCAAACCTAAGTGCAAAATCGGTACTTTATGCTAATGATACTACCTTGTTAGATAGATCCGAATGCTTCGACACTCTATTGAGAAATAGCACGAACGTAGCCGCCGATGTAAATCATTGGTTCCTGGCCAATCAACTATCCCTCAATGTGAAGAAAATACAGAAACTTCTAATATCTTCTAAGAAACACAACTTTGACAATGTCTCTGATGTTCTATTCTTGGGTGTACGTATTGATCCACAGCTAAAATGGGATTGACACACTCACAATTTGTCCAATAAGTTGTGCAAAACTATATTTCTCCTCAAAAGCCTAAGACAAAATTTCTGTAACACCTGAAATTTTGCTTCTGACTTCTTTTTATTCCTCTCACTCTCTTTTTATTCCCATATATCATATGCTCTTTTAGCCTGGGGCTACTCTGCCTCGGCTTATAGAAACTTCTTTTTCCAGTGGCTCTTCTTTACCGAATTTAATATAGTGACTTTACCTTCAATTTATATTTATCAGTGCTTGCTACGGGTACACAACAATCGTGGTAATCTGACGACTCATGAAAATATCCACCATTTCGACACTAGGCACAAAAAGAATATTTATTGCCCATATACTAGTCTCCAAAACTCCAGACAATATAATATTTATTACGCATTTAAATTTTTAAAAAGTTGCCATATTTCTTCAAAGCTTGCCTTCAGCAAACTTCAAACGTATTTTAAATTTTCATTTTATTCATAGTTTTTATTCATATGAAGAATTTCTGAATTTTAGTTTTGACAATATAACTTTATCTGACTAATAGTATATCACTATCATTTTTTGACTGACCATTATGTATTTGTTAATACAATGTGGTCGATAAATATAATAGCAATAGTAATTGAGCACTTCGAACATGGAATGTATAAAAGCACAGAGCTGATGAGGAATCGTGTAGGCCTTCAATTTCTAAAATCGATGAAAATTTTATCCAAGTTCTCGAATTCCGTACCAATCAACGATTGTTCCTAAATCTGCATAGTTCGTTAAAAGGATGTCCTTTTCAACAGGGCCGGCGCTAGGATTTGCGAGGCCATGTTAGCTGCAAATCATAAGAGAGGCATCCAATAATTTTGAAATCAATCACCCGAAGAAGAGCACACGAAGAAGAGAAAATACGAAGAAAGAAAAGGAAACAAAACCAGCACAATCCTTTTCTCCAACAAACTATATACCCTCACTGCAACAAATACTGCCACTCCAGGATTGATCTCATCAGTCATTTAAGGGTCTGTTAACTAATAGTATGTGAAAATTATCTTCGATATAAATATTTGCCATCATCATCATAAAAACATAAAGTCAAGGTTAAGTTTTTAAAAATTTCTATTTTGTTTTCTATTTTAGTAGTTAGTCTGTAAAGTTTGTACGTTGCAGGCCTCCTGAAATCTCATTTCTAATTCCTATGTTGCTAAATTAAGTATGATAAGGCATGCTAGTGTGAAGGAGCAGGTGTGTGTAAATTCGACTCTTAATTGGTCTACTTGGAAAGTAACTTGCCTCGAGAGGGTTGTACTTTGGTGCTGCCATGTTAACCTGAACTTTGCAGATGAACTTGTTTAATTAGTAATCACGGCTGTATTCATGGATTAAAATTTGTCTTGTCATTTGCTGGAAATCTATTATCCCTCAGATTTATCTACCTTGTTCGAAATAGTTTAAGTTCGCGAAGTACCAACCCGCAAAAAGTTTTGTCATAAAGTTCTATTTCTGAAAAATTTACTAATAGATATATTACGGGGTTTGATGATGGCAGGAAAAGCAAACTGTGCTCGTTACTCATTATCATATTTAAGACCAATTCTGTAACTCAGTTATTATGATCATAGAAAGTCATTATACTTATAATATTTTATCTTGTAGTAACGTTACTACATAGTAACTTTTTACAGAATTGATCTGATTGAATATCTAGAAAGTAGAGAGGCGAAATAACAACTGTATATGATGCATATGTAATTTTTTAATTCACTATCCTTGCGTTTGCATTGCTAATTTGTTTCGTTCGAATATTATAGTGAATTTGTCAATCAATTTTCTTTACCCGGCGAATATAGAACCGTCCACTGTGGAGTATATCAAGGATCTGTACTAGGCCCAATCCTTTTTCTCATTTACATATATCTTCCAGCAAACCTAAGTGCAAAATCGGTACTTTATGCTAATGATACTACCTTGTTAGATAGATCCGAATGCTTCGACACTCTATTGAGAAATAGCACGAACGTAGCCGCCGATGTAAATCATTGGTTCCTGGCCAATCAACTATCCCTCAATGTGAAGAAAATACAGAAACTTCTAATATCTTCTAAGAAACACAACTTTGACAATGTCTCTGATGTTCTATTCTTGGGTGTACGTATTGATCCACAGCTAAAATGGGATTGACACACTCACAATTTGTCCAATAAGTTGTGCAAAACTATATTTCTCCTCAAAAGCCTAAGACAAAATTTCTGTAACACCTGAAATTTTGCTTCTGACTTCTTTTTATTCCTCTCACTCTCTTTTTATTCCCATATATCATATGCTCTTTTAGCCTGGGGCTACTCTGCCTCGGCTTATAGAAACTTCTTTTTCCAGTGGCTCTTCTTTACCGAATTTAATATAGTGACTTTACCTTCAATTTATATTTATCAGTGCTTGCTACGGGTACACAACAATCGTGGTAATCTGACGACTCATGAAAATATCCACCATTTCGACACTAGGCACAAAAAGAATATTTATTGCCCATATACTAGTCTCCAAAACTCCAGACAATATAATATTTATTACGCATTTAAATTTTTAAAAAGTTGCCATATTTCTTCAAAGCTTGCCTTCAGCAAACTTCAAACGTATTTTAAATTTTCATTTTATTCATAGTTTTTATTCATATGAAGAATTTCTGAATTTTAGTTTTGACAATATAACTTTATCTGACTAATAGTATATCACTATCATTTTTTGACTGACCATTATGTATTTGTTAATACAATGTGGTCGATAAATATAATAGCAATAGTAATTGAGCACTTCGAACATGGAATGTATAAAAGCACAGAGCTGATGAGGAATCGTGTAGGCCTTCAATTTCTAAAATCGATGAAAATTTTATCCAAGTTCTCGAATTCCGTACCAATCAACGATTGTTCCTAAATCTGCATAGTTCGTTAAAAGGATGTCCTTTTCAACAGGGCCGGCGCTAGGATTTGCGAGGCCATGTGCGAGAAGAGCAAAAAAAAGGTGCTCACCTCTTAGATCCAAGTGAAAAGCAAAAAAAGGTCCTCACCTCCCAGATCCAAGTGAAGAGCAAAAAAAAGGTCCTTCTCCAAGTGAAGACCAGCGGGGCCATGTGCCACCGCACATGCCTCGCGCCGGCCCTTCATTTCAAACGATTGAAGAGATACAAATGAAAAATTCCAAAACTGTTTCCAAGCAATCCCTAAAAATACCTACAAAATGTATTTCCAGAAGTAAAAAAGACGGTACAAGTGATATGTAGCTACAGAATGACAGTATTTTGAATACACTGTAGTTATATAAAATTCTTGTTAAAACACACAAAAAATATTAGAGAAGTTAAGCTGCTGGCGAAACACTTCGAAAATAATTAAAGAAATTTATTCTTCTTCTTCTTCTTTGGGCTCTGTCAGTCAGGTTGAATTTTGGCCTCACTCACATAAGTCCTCCATCTTGTTCTGTTTATTTTCAGGTCTTTCCATGTTCCCTGTATACCAGTAATTGTTAGATATTCGGTTAGTTGATCTCTTCATCTCTTGTGAGGTCTTCCCACTGGTCGACGGGTATTCAATCTTCCTAACCATTATGTGCTCTCATCCTAATCACATGTCCTATCCACTGTAATCATCTACCTCTCAGTTTTTGTGTGTTACTCGGCCTCGAGTACAGCTTTCGAATATCTTTGTTCTTCCGGGTTATTCATTCACCATTAATTTAAATGAGTAGTATTTTATTTTCGAAAACTATGAGGTGTTGTCGATCTCGCTTTATTAAGGTCCATGTTTTGGAGCCATAATAAGTACGGGACGTACTATAACTTGGTATAACCTTATCTTGGCGTTCCTAGATAGGAGATTCGTGTTGAAGAGGGGACCAAGTGCAAAATACGATGCATTAGCAGCTTTAATTCTGTTCGTAATTTCCTGCTGTATTAAATTCATCTGATTCATCATGGTGCCCAGGTATTTGAAAGTATAAACTCTCTCAAAAGTGTTGTCATTAATTTTTAAGTTGGTCGTGTTCTCATTACTGCGTCTACTAACAAAAAGATACTTGTTTTTTTTGCATTACTAATGATGAGTCCTACTTTACGAGCTTCGACATCAAGGTCAATTACGTCTTCAACCTTATTTGAAATAATATCCAGGTCATCAGCATACCCTAAAATCTTGTGGTACCATTTGAGCTGTAGACCACGGTGGTTGGTAAGAAATTTATTAACTAACATTAACTATCTGATCTAGTTTATGCAAAATTAATGTCAAACGTTTAACTTTTCGAGCGTCAAACATTCTTGAACGCGTCCAGACCCAGAAAAATTCGGCGAATTCCTTTGTGTTCTTAACAAAAACCGACAAAGCAGATTATGTCGAACGCTTTCAAACCGCTCGGATTCTGCGCGTGATCCCGTTAAAACTAGAGAAAAATGTTACTTGGCGTGTTACCTTACACGATACATTACAGGATTCGATAATGTTGATCCAGCTTAAGACGTATTGCCGAACAAATAAAGCTGCGTACCAATGTAATATGTTAAATCATTGCCATACTACAAGTAAAATCTATCACAACCCTGTATTAAAGTAGCAAATTTTTCTATCAATCATTAATCTAACAAGATTTGCAGTTTAAGTAATCTAACTTAACCGAGATGGGTTAATAAATCACTGCAACAAAATGAGATATTGATCGCAAGTTATCTCAGAGTTTGATTAATTAAAAGTGCTCGAAGGAATGTCCGAATTCGTATTCAATACGCTTCTATACACTTCGATAATATTAGCAAACTAATTAACAACGGTTCACTGAATTGTTCATTTATTGAAAATACTAAATTAATTATCTCTATCGTTAGTTAGACAACATCAAATTGGCTTACTTTGTTACAGTTTAGGTTAAAAATTGTACTATAAATTAAGGTACAATAATTATGTGGCCTCGAAAATTATTACTTTAATCCTACAAAATTTTTATTGACCATAAACCATTTAACACGGGCTTAGTTATAAACTAGTGACAAACTAATCTTGATCATTAAGTACTTTTGTTGTTACTGAATGTCGTAAAATGATAACAACTGTACACTATTATTTATTCGAAACGTTAATGTATTACATAAACGAAAACTGGAATATCTGGGCCATGCTATGCGTAACAGCAAATATAATTTCCTCCAACTTATAATTTAAGGGAATCTGTAGCGAGAGATCAGTTAAAAGGCGTATAACATCTTATTACAAACTGAGAGAATGGTTCGGTTTGTCAAGCATATATATGTCGTTGCAATAAAATATAAGCCTAATTTTGTTGGGACTTTATAAATTTATTAAATTACTTGAATATTTTAATTATACACTAATTACCTAATTATAAGGTCAGTTAAAACATCAATACCACTAGTCACTATACAGGAAAATTTTGTAAAATGAAGCCGTGACGTTAGCGATTTTACTGAATCGTCTTGCAAACATTAAAATTTCTAACTAAGCTTTTAAAAAATTGGTCATGAAGTTACAGCCGCATTTCATAATCGTTTCACTTTTAAAAATATTTTAGTCAATAATAAAATTGATCGCAAGGATAAGTTGGATAACAGTGGAGTTTACCAAATTAATTGTAATAATTGCGATTATATTTACATAAGTAAAACCGATCGTAATTTCAACATACGAATAAAAGAGCACATTAGAGCGTGGAGATTGGACTATAGTGATAAGTCTAATGTAGCTAAACATATGCTTAAACATAAACATACTTTTATGGTTGGTTTATATACGGAACAAGAATATGGAATAGGAAATAAGAATAGTACACAAGAATAAAAAATATGAAACCGTTTATATCGGACATGACATTTCGTCGCTACGCCTGCGTACTTGCGTTGGCCTGTTTTTAAGGTGGGCATTACACTATAAAAGATCTTTTACAAATATATTTTATAAAATATAATTGACGTGAAATATGCCAGTGTAATAGGCCATCTTTTATAAAATATTTCTTTTGTAAAAGATATTTTATAAAATATATAGCCTTCTGCTAACTTTGATAAAAGATTCGACAGTTTGAAATCAACATGGCGGAAGGAAAGTCCAGTTGGTGTGTTTCTACAACGAAATTATTAATTTCGGAATATGAGGGGTATGAAATGTTGTATAACCATCAACATTTTGATTACAAAAAACTAAATAAAAGCTTAGAGGCATACAGCATTATTGCAAACATAATAAAAACTCTTCCTTCATCGCATAGTAAATGGTCTCACATGTTTCTGGGATTATGCTTGAAAGGGTGCATTGAGGTATATGACTGCTGTACTATAGGCTTGTGCAACTCTCTCCTGTTGCCAGAAATCGAAGAGTAAAGGCGTTCCTCAACGCTTATAGGATTTCTTAATTGTATCTGTAGTCGGGAAATAAAGATATCTTCGAATATAATATTGAATGCATTTTCATCCATTCTCAATAAATTATTATACCTTCTAGTATCTTCACATTGCAGTTCCCGAAGAAGATTTTGGTGTGTTCCTCTAAGGTCATGCCTCGAAATCCATAGCCTTACCCAGATACGTCTTCTTTTTCTTTTCTTTTTCAACACTAAGCATAACCTATTGCACTAATTGTAGCTGCACAAGCAAGAATGCGATTGTCGTCCATTTTTTTTATTTATATTTTATAAAACTTTTCACACAGTGTAATATGCCTGTTTGAGATTCGTAGAAAAAAGTTTATAAAACATATTTTATAAAATATTTTATAAAAGATCTTTGTCAAAGATCTTTTATAATGTAATGCCGGCCTAAGAATAAGGAATTATATTTCTGAAGATGGCCTCATAAGCCTAAATACGTATCAAATAAACTTGTTTTATTCTTTGAAACTACCGAGTGTTTTATTCTTTTCCTATTATTCAATATGTTTCAACGAGAGCCTACAACTGAATCTATCGATTTAATTGCAAACATCATTTTATAATACTTACTAATACAAAATTTTGCTAGTACCGTCTGTTGATGAAAAGTTAAACCATATTTTTTTTGCATTGTTTACAAGTGATTTTGTGTCGAACTTGCTTTTACTTGTACGTTTTTTTTTGTAGTATTGTTACAAACATAGTCACGTTTAGCTGCGTTCACAGCTGTAAAATTAGTTGACTATGTATTGTACGTTGTGGATAAATTTAGTAGTCTTTTCTACGTATAAGATAGTATTCACAGCTATGAAAATGAATGCGTAACGAATGTTGTGACCTCTATGTTTTTTCAACCCAACTACGATGGAATAAATGCATTTATGTGACTTTTTACGAACCCGCCATCATCGAGATCGTGATTTCTTACTAAATTTTAAAACAAAATTGTAACCGCAAATACAGCGGGTTTTTTTTTCGTTTTTTCGTTTCACGATTACCGAAATTTGTTGAAAAATTGTGCGATAGTATTTTTTAGGTTATGTACAGTGAGATAGCTAATGTGTGCTTATAAGTCTGTCTCATTAAAACAACGCACTAACTATAAAGTTTGGCAAACACTCGACAATTGACAACGCATAATCTATCAAATTTAAAGCTGTCAACAGTCGCTTGCGTTACTATATGACAAACTTGTTAGTGACAATCAACAGTGAACAACTCATAGCGTATAGTCTATTAATTTTAGAGCTATGAATGTAGCTTTATTGTTACGGATTTTTTTTTGGTATTTTGTAGATCAGTGTTTCTCAACCAAAAACGCACCGCGGACCAGTATAATATATATTTTTCTAACGCGGACCACTAATAATAATTGCTGGTTCATTTTTTACAAGAAATCAAATATATTTAATGTTCTACTTAAAACATTAATTTTATTTGTAGAAAATCACAGAGAGTTTACAGAAAATAAACAAAATATAAATTATTTACATAAAAAATGTGCATAAAAAATAATAAAAAAACTGCAAAAAACACATATAAAATTTTTCGCGGACCACTAAAATTTTTCTGGGCACCACTGGTGGTCCGCGGACCACCTGTTGACAAACACTGTTGTAGATTACCTTTTTAAATATAGTCGAGTCTCTTTTTATGCGGTAGATACGACCCTAAGATCGCATTTCAAAAAAAAAAAAAATCTCTTGTATTTAAATGCTAAAGAATACATTGCTCTGATTCTATAAAGTATTAGTTATACGAGATAAATACAACGGGAAACACCCGAATACGAGTTATACTCAACCGAACGGGAATCCCTGAATTTAATGCGCCGCGTAGCCTAATACCGCATAAACACAACTGAACGGGACTGCCCGAAATAATTCACCGCCTAAATATATGATTTGTATAAAAAGAGACTTGACTATATTCATTTTATAATCATAAATTGTTCGTTGCAGTATTTCTATTACAATACTAAAAATTTGGTTTCATGAGTAATATTATGAAAATTACATGATTTATTAACAAGCTTACCTTAAATATATTTTTTTGATAATTCAGTAGTTATATTTTTCATCAACAGCTGGCTCTGCAAGCCTTGCATTAATTTCACGTCTTTTAAAATACGGTACAGGCACAATAAAATCGCTGACGTCACGGCTCCATTTTATAATCACCTTGTACTTTTACCACAGTTGTCTCGCTTGTTTTTCTATATTACCATGTAGTCCAAATTAATCCAAATTAAGTATTCACTCAACTGAATCACCCTATTACTGCACTGAGTTTAACTAACTCAGTATCTGCACTGAACTAAATAACTTATTTAAAACTAATCTAGCTGATGGCCATAGGATGCGTGCCCTCTGTAGTTGCTTCATTCTTTCCAGGCCCTTCTCGTTCTCATTAGTGATATCTAGGTCTAATCGTTGTCCCGTCCCAAACGCTTAGCATAGTAACTTACAGAACCGTATTTGTAACAATACATTTCGAGCTGCTGTATCCAAAGTTGTACATGTAAAAGGAAATAAAAACTATACATGTATTATTAGATATAACAGTACATTATTTACATGATTATATTATTACATAAACTTTTGAAACTGCCAACGTGTCCTTTTTTAGGAACAATAAGTTTCGTTAGTGGAAATTATTGGATAATGTTAATGGAATTTTTTGCATACAACATCCAAAGCTTGCATTAATTTACTACTAATTCACCCTTCATTGTGTGGATCACAAATCACGCGTAATGCTTTGAACTCAACTGTCGTGTCGTACGAATTTTCACTAAACCGCGTTCACCAGTCGTGTCCCACGAACTCTGCACACTTCATGTGTCGTAACATGGCACGAAACTTGCCTGATTTAAAGCTTACACTAGCTTTAAGCCTAAAATCAGATATAGAATTAATCTAGTTAATTATGCTTAATTCTGGAGATGCATCGGGATCGCTAGATAGTCTATGGCGAAGATTTGTAAACAATGATTTGAGAAAAATATCATCGTCAACACCTAAAAAAAATTGGTGCTATCCATAATGTTTCCAATCTTCTTTTGCCCAAATTACACCGGTAAACAAAGATGAATTAATTTTTGTGAACGGACAAAACATGATGTATCCCACGTAAAATTTGACCTAAAAGCCGAAATTAACCGATATTTCGAAAGCAAAATCTGCGACAATACAGATTCGAGCAGCTAATGGTTGAGAGCAATGTATTAGAGCTCGGGAGCGCTAGTGGTTTGTGGAAGTCACTGGCAGTCCACTTCAGCAGACAGTTCACTAAGCCCTTAATAGAGATTACTGGTGCAAACAATCCAACAATCCATCCTATTTCATGAACTTCCTACCTCAGTAATCAGGTCAACCGATTAAAGAAGGAGAATAATATGTTTCGCTACCATGTATGCTGCCACGATCTTTAATTTCGAGTAATTAAACAAAAATTAAATATTTTGGAATTCTTGGAATTCGATCAACGTATGAGCTAAAAATTTAATAATCCTCTGCTGTTTACAATTCCTTGAATCAACTATAAACAATAATACCCAAACAGAATATTGAATGGGTTATGAAATCCAAATACAGAGTAATGACAAAATACGATACACACGTGTCCATTACAGACCATTTCAACAGCAAATACCACACAAATGCACTTGAACAATTGGAATTATGACTACTACATGATTGTCATGCGAATACCTATTTCTACCTCATTTCAAATACAAATATATGAAATATTTCTGTGGAACATGTTACGGACGTTCTAAGTGCTACGTTTATTTAGAACGAGGTGATTTTCTTGTATTGGTAATACTGTGTTTAATCAAGAGATCCCCAATCTAAGACTTGCGGGCTGCAGCCGACCCGAAAGAAATGTTGCATCTAATACATACCTCAAACATGATTTAGATATTCGTCAAGTTTACTTTCTCCGTCATCATCATCAGCGCTATTAGGTCCAATATTGACCATAGATCTCCCTTAGCATTTCACTGTTGTTGGTCGTTAGCTACTGTAGTCCACTGCTTTCCCGCAATTTTTCCAATGTCGTCTCTGTAATAGTTGGTATATAGCAATAATTTAGGACAACATCAAAATAACATGAAGTATACTTCAGACGATCTGGAGGCTTCACCGTTCTTCCCGTCTTCGTCTTCATCTCCGTATTCATGGGATGCGGGGCAGCCTCAGTTCTGGATTCTGAAATCTGCATCTCCGTATTCATCGGTTGAGGGGCAGCCTCAGATCTGGGTTCTGAAACAAATTTTATTAAGATTTCCCGAGGGTCCTCGTTGTCATTTATGTTAGTGTCACAAGAATGGTCTGATTTCTGGATGTAAGCGTCAGAAGAAACGTCAGTATGACAAGTCACTTCAGTATGACACGAAACATCAGGCTTGAGAAAACTTGAATTTCTTCTAAATTTTTTTCCATCTTCTGTTTCTATTATGTAGGATCTGGGGGCTGATGTCAACATCAACTAATTTTGCTGGGATCCATTTTTTCTTCGAAATTTTTACATACTTTTTATCATGAACAGCGTTTTCGTATTCTGAAATCTCTTTATTATCTTGTATTAATCTTATTTATTTCATGTAATATTTGGTATGTAGTAGAGATGGGAATTTCGGCTCAGTTTGCGGAACCGGATCAGTGGAGTTCGTTCAGTTTGTTGAGCCGGTTCATTGATCCGGCTCAGTGATCCGGTTAAGTAAACATGTTTCCGAGACACAGGTCGGTCGGTCGTTCGTTCGTAGGTAGACCGTCGCTTAGAGCCGGCTCTTGCATTATATGAACTGGAAACATGTTTCCGAGACACAGGTCGGTCGGTCGTTCGTTCGTAGGTAGACCGTCGCTTAGAGCCGGCTCTTGCATTATATGAACTGGAAACATGTTTCCGAGACACAGGTCGGTCGTTCGTTCGTTCGTAGGTAGAACGTCGCTTAGAGCCGGCTCTTGCATTATATGAACTGGAAACATGTTTCCGAGACACAGGTCGGTCGGTCGGTCGATCGTTCGTGAAAGAAGGTCACTTAGCCCCGGCTCTTATCTAACATTTTTGAAATAAACAATTCACTTTATGTAGCTACTGTATTTTAAACCAGATGTGTAAAGTTTATGGCGATGTTTATTGCCCTTATAAATCGGACATCTCGGATTTGGGCAATATTTTTTATTTTATATAGTATGGTTGTAAGAAAATACAGACTAAGCCTATTATTTTCAAATAAACTGCCCTACAAATTGATGACAAAATAAACTTTATGATAATACATTACAAGCCGAGTTCTCGCGAAGTTCAACAAGACATCGATCCAGATCCGGATCACTCCGGTCACTGCTCACAATCGCCCGACCAATCGTATCTTTGAAACTTGAAACTATACAGTGAGCCGTGAGCCGACTCATTTCAATTTGGTGAACCGTGTCACTTCGGTCAGTGTACTGAGCCGGCTCAGTGAGCCGGTTCGTTCATGAACGACCCATCTCTAGTATGTAGCAATAATTTAGGACAACATCAAAATGACTGTGTTTATTAACATCCTCATAAACAATAATCAATATAATAATGAGTCCCTAGCAATATGTACAAAGATACCTAATTATAAAAATATATTTCATAGGTAACTATGTTACAGTCTCTGCATCTCATGTTTAACTACATGATCAGCAACATCAGTGATGCAGGTCTTATTGCGAATGCAAGTATTTGTTTTCCATCCCTAAAGCTGCATTGACAGCTCCAAATTTAATAGACTGTATGTTGTGAGTTGTGGATAAATTTAATAGGCTGTTTTAACGTTTAATAACAACATTCACAGCTATGAAAAATAATGCGTAATAAATTTTGTAACTTCTATGTTTTTTTCAAACCAACTACGTCGGCTACTTAATATATACTCTAGTCATTTAGATGAACTGTGTTAGGTGCAAATAGCCATCGTTGTTGTGCGCCAAAAATGTTTAAAGAACTAAAACTAAACTAACTACAGAGGCGTAAATGCATTTATGTGACTTTTTAAGAATACACCATCGGCGAGATCGTGATTTCTTACTTTTAATAACAAAATAGAAGCCGCAACAACAGCAATTCTTTTTCGTTTCACGATTTTCGAAATTTGTTGAAATTTGTGCGACAACATTTTTCAGGTTATATAAAGAGAGATAGCTAATGTGTGTTAATATAGGTAGCTGTCTCGTTAAAATAGTGTATTAAGTATAAAGTTTGTAAACTTTGTCTACAGTCCACAACATACAGTGCACTAAATTTAGAGCTGTAAGCGATCGTGTGAGCTACCATATATCAGACTGATCAGTGACAATCTACAGTGAATCACTCACTACGCTCAGCGTATTAATTTATAGCTAAGCCGCATATTAAGCCTTAAGCCACATTCAGGCTTAAGACTTACATCTGTCATAGATCGCTCCATGTTTTTGTAGCATATGTAAGGGTTGCTAAGATGCACTGGTTGAATATTTTTGTTTTTAAGTACTGAAAGTAATGTTTGGATTTAAAAATATTCTTTAACTGTCCATATGCCAAGCTGGCCAAGCTGAGCATTATTCGTTTGTTGGTCGTTTTGGCTTGTAGATCTTTTTTGAAGCTTACTAGTTGGCTTTGGTAGATATATTCATCTACTATCCCAACTTCGTCATTAATTCATAGCACCAATATTGTGTTGCGGTTGGCCATATGTTCTCCAACCCGTCATTTATTCAAGCACAATTAATATGACCCTGTTTCTTAAAAGTTTGGGTACCTGTGTATGGCGCACATGAAAGCCACTTGATGCCAGAAACATTTCGACCAGTCCTAATATCCATGTATAAATTCATTTTAAGTGTTATGTACCTACTTGAGACCTCTGAGCTGTTTGAACACTATCAGAAGAAGAAAATTACGAAATAGTGTTCGGAATTTGAACCCGTTTCCGTGTGCTCCGTAACTCCGTCAACTATGATTCCTCCTCTACTTAAACACTTGATTATCTAAAGAAATCTGGTGTCCAATATAAAGTAAACAATACTAAAATATTTCGAATTATTTTTAGTTTTCTTAATGTACAACGTACATACACAGAACGTAAAACTAATAAAAGCACAAAGTATATGTTGGTCATACAATATAAACTTCATTAGGAAACCTTATGTGATACATCTTGTAAAACATTTCTAAGTAACAACCAAGAACTTGTATTTGCTTTATTGCTTTAATAATAGAATTATCATCAGAACAGCTGTTTCCAAGATTACATTCAAGGATTTTTATTATAAATATAATGTGCAATAAAATATTGTTCACTTAGAACTTAAAAGACTTCTTATAATTAACTTGTCGCGTCTTAGCCTAATTCCTAAAGTGGGAAACAGAATGTAACGAGTTCTACGGCTAGTTGACGGCGTTTGGACGGCGCTATCTGTCAGAGGAAAGTTAAAATCAAGCTGTCGTACGCAAGTGCACAGAATGTGTAACGTCCTAACGGAGTTTCAACGCCGTTGATATTGAATCTTCGTCAAAATCCAACTTGTGACGCCTTTGAACGTTGACGTAGAACACCTAACCTCAGTTTTTACTGAATGGTAAAGTGTTTGTATGTATAAATAACTTGCATACAACATAAATAACATCACACACAAGTCTTCATCATCCTTCATACACAGATATTGGTTGTCTCTTGATACTTTGACGGCGTTAAAAATTATTGCATAGTGTACAGGCGAAAATTCAACGCCGTTCTCAACGGCGCTAACGTAACGCCGTCGCAAACGACGGCGCGCTGGCGGCGTAGCGCGCTATGCATTCTGTTCCAGGCTTAAGTCTTTTTGTGAATTCATGCGAGCGATCATTGGTGAACGATTATGTTAGGTGTGAAAATTAAATCAGTGAATTTTTGTACTAAATTAAAACTTTATTTACACAGAAAGTAATATTTTAATTCTCAAAATAATCTCCATTATTTGCTATGTCTTTATGCCACATTTCAAACAACTACCTTATCCCATCACGAAGAAAAATTGAGGCAAATCAGTAGGAGCAGATCTAGCTAATACGTTTGGTGCAGTGAAACTTCTCAGCCCAAATTAAAAATTGTTTCTTTAGTTCCTATTTCCAAGTGCGACCAACGTTGTCCCGAAGCTTCCTCCTTCGTTTGTCAGAACATGGCCTTTTGCGCTCCAACAGCTCATAGATAATCCATTTATCAACCCCATTAATTATTTGTTACATAATACACCGTTAACGCTAAATTCAATAATGCAATGCGCACGTGGTGATGCTGCAACCTGATTGCTACAGTGACAGAAGCTAATTTTGCTCAAAGGTATTAATGCGTATCTGCAAGATGGTTACGTTCTGCCTAAAGCAAAGAAAATTTGCAACATTTCTTCTATGATCATCTCTACTGTCCCTTGTTTGCCACCGCAGTACCGCATCACCCTGGGCGGCCAATTCCGTAGAATAAATACAGATATGATACGGAGAAATAATTTTTACATTTTACCAAAAAAAAAAGAAACATTTTTTCTTAAAATTTATGTAAATGTGCGTCACCTAAAAAAAGTTCAGAATCACTGTGTGAGTTTTTGACACTTTTTAGGATTTTGTAAGTATGACCAAAAAACCCTATAGCGTCACTCATGTGTCCATCTGTCTGTCTTTCTGTTCGGTAGAAATTGTAGGTAAACGGCTAAACCTAGAAAGTTGAAATCTAGTAAGCTTGTACAACTTTTTAACCCACATATAGTAAAATTATTGAATTAGTTAGAGGAATAGTTGAGTTACAAGAAGCTATTGAGTTCAAAAAATATATTGAGGGAAAAATAAACAAATATATGTCCAACGAAAAAAAATAAAAAAAAAAACTTAAATATTTTAAATTTTTTTTGAGTTGGATATTAAATGAAACTTCTTAATGCGGGGATAAACCATAAATTTTTAATTTTTGAGAAATATTGAAAAAAAAAAATAATTTTGAATTTTTGCAAAAAAAAAACAGACTTTTGTCCTTTGTCCGATTTCCCAGAGGAGTTGATTTAAAATCTGATTTTTTTTTGAATAATGTACATTGATGTAAATCGAAATAGTTCAACAGGAATTTTTGGTCAAATCAGTTTATCGAAAAAAATTCAATTTTTACTGTCGTTGAAAATAATATATATTTTTTTAAAAATAAGTGTTGTGTGGTATCTAGTGAAAGCACATTTATGTAGATAATGGAAGAACAAATATTTTTTTTTAGATTTCTTTATTTTAGTGCTATAGTTGCCAAAAATGTGTAAAAAAAAACATCCCACATCCTATAATCCAGAGAAGATAATCTAAAAATTTGAAAAAAATCTGACTAATTCATATGAATGAGAACTGTAATAGAACAACAGAAATTTTTCATCTGATAATTATTTCGAATGTTATCAAATTTTGGCAATACCGTGCTTACTATATTTATCTGACTGACTGGAAAACTGGGTAGATATAGCTGGATCTTGATACAAGCGCATTTCATACTTACGCTTTACGTTTCTAGGTGGATGCACGTAGATTATTCTTTCAAAAGTTATAGAAATTTATGATTTTTAATACGTACCCACAATTTGTTTTCATTCACTAAATACCTACAAAACTCTAAAATGTGTGAAAATTCACACTTTATATAATTTTTGTTCCATTGCGTAATAAAAATTCAATATCATTTTTAATTTGACGTAATACTATAATTGCAATCATGTGAGTTGTAGACCGGATATGTGTCTGTGCAAATTTTATCACTATGACGTTATCAACACAATACTTAAAGTAGTTTGACGATTTTATCGCTGCCACTATAATCACACACATTTGTATTATAGCCATTAATATTATGGCGGTCAATCAAAGAATATTAATTAGTTATTTTGTAGACTTATATCTTACATAAACCTTGTATATCATAATTTCTAGTTATTAATTACAGAATACGTTTTATTTTTGGTTTCTAAAAACATATATTTTTTCGTCAAACTTCAGTTTCTCAAGTATTAAATTACTTTTCAATGACATTACTGAGCTCGAGTTTTTTTATAGCATCAATATATATGAGAATATTGGAAATAAATAGCTTTTTCATTATTGCATCCTCTTTATATAAGAGGAATTCGTCTAATCATTGAACAGCCCTTTTAGTCCACTGCTGCTCCATTTTTGATATTTGCTTTTCTTTGTTCTATGCCAGCAATAACAAACTGCCGAAATGTTTATTTACAGCGGCTCATTCCACAGCTTACCTTTTGTTTTTCTGAAGTCGTCCATCTTCGGTTTGATACCCTTACGCTACGGCGATGGCACTGCCACTTGGGATGTTCTATCGTCGCATATGTTAGTTTATTGCTAGAGCTAAGCATATCCCCGGATATCCGGCAATTTCCTGCGGATGCGGATAATTTATTATTTAGATTGTGCGGATGGGGATTTTGGATGTGCTGTTGCGGATCGGATACGGATATAGAACACTTATCCGCACTTTTCTCTCTGTACATTTCAAATCGCGGTAGAAATAATGACTAATAATCAATATCACTCTTCAAAAATTTTCTACTTACCCAAGTAGGGCTCTTTTGCCTAATCTATTTGTTAAAATTTCAATCAGTTAGCGTTATTCCAAGCTTCGTTCTTTTCATTGATTTCCGGGTAACTCGTAACTTTTCAGCTTGTGTAACAAAAATGCAACGGCACGTGGTGTTCCCAGACAGTCTCCCAGTCTAGTAAAGCGCGTGCCTCACATCATTCGGGATCAGACGATAATCGATGCTTGTGGCAGAAAGTTATGTAATTTCTACATAATATCTACGATTCCAAATAATATTTATCAGAGATATATTTTTGTAAAAACTAATGTAAAGAATATTGCTATAACAATGTTTTTGTTCGCACAATACACAATACCAAAATTAAATACCTTCGCGCTTTCATTTTCACAGGGACTAGACTTTGCACAAGTTGGCTAGACTCACCAATAAAAAAAATAAATAAAAAAATTAAGTGCTCAGATATGCCTAACATCTTTTAAGTGAAAGATGCTAAACGATGGGCTGCATCTCAAAAATTATCGGCATATACAAGTCATGCACTTATATGAAGAAGAGGAAAAATATTCTGTTTTTTTACGTCTTTATAACGTGCCATTGCCTCTGACCGCATGGAACGAAAAACCCACAAGGAAAAATTAAAGCAAGAAAAAAACGTCCAATAACTTACTAATATTGGACGTAGTCCTTCACAACAAAAATATAGTACGGATTTTACAAACGCATTTCTCGGCAGATATTAAGTTTTCGATCAGCATTGTTGGACAAAATTAAATTATGTACCAGAGAACTTACCAAAATAGTTTTAATAGACTATAGTACAATTTCATTCAGTTTCGACGATATCGTCGAAACTGAATACTAACTCTGTTATTAGCAGAGCCATGATAACAATTAAATGGACAAACTAGTAGCATTTTTTACGAGTTATGTGCAAGTGCAGCACAACAGCAACATAATACCCGATCCAACCTGCTGCATCAGCAGCATCATTAGAAAAAAATACAAAAACAAATGTTAAGGTGCGTACTGATTTGAGCATTTGTACGCGCACGGATTAGGTGCGCGCATGGATTTTCGTGCGGGTAAAAAAAAAATTGAACACACAACTTTCTAATTTGTACGCGTAAAATCTCGCTCCGCGTATTTCAGTTATATCCAAGCACATATTTATTTAAAGTAAGTAGTGTCAACGATGGCGAAAAGTAATGTCGTGGCTTAACAAGTGCAGCGTACATAGGTCGCATTCAGCAGACTCATCGGTGACTTACCGGTACAAACTTACCGGTGAATTTGACTAAATGCACATTTTTTGGCAGCGTTGTCGAACGGCGTATACGAAAACTACAATATCTAAACAATGACAGATTGTAATGACAGTAAATTTTGAATGTAAGCTTTTACAGTAATTTTAAAAGTACATGTTCTTTATACATGTCTCCTCAATATCTAAGTAAACTGACTTAACACTCAATTCCATAATTTTTTACTTGTTTTGTGCTTGATTCTTTGTTACTACAGATATAACTGTCAAAATGTCCACCGGTGAGCAACTATTCGTTAATGAAATCCGCTTAATAAAATGGCGACCGTTGAGTAATACAGGAAAAAAATTACCAACCGGTAACTCACTGGTGAGTCTGCTGAATGTAGCCGTAGTATCTCTTATCTTAATATTTACGCAAATGATGATGGTGAAAACATCGAAATAAGATTGCCCTTTGTTATGAATAAGTTACTATATTAGAACTTCACAAAAATCTGCAGGGTGGTCCATCGAAAAAAAAAGTTTTTATGAATATCATTGTTTCTATGTTTTCACCTTCATCATCTATATAAAAAATAATGCTAGTTGGTCCATTTAATCATAGCCATAGCTTTGTTAATAACAATAATACCGAGTTAACTTTGAAGTCTATATTAATCATAATGTACAACAGACGCAAATATCTTCTTTTTCTTTTCTTAAAAGCAGAACCTTTATCAAACTCCCCGGGGCGCGGACGAACGTGCTGAAACATTACTCTGAAACTCTATTCTAGCAAATTGCGACTTTATCTAGTAAACTACCAGTTGACATCCCTACAAGTTCCAATACCACAATTCATGTTTTAATCAATTTCAAATTGAAAACTTTTATTGAATCTCCCTCTTGAAAATAAAACTTGACTTAAAGTAATGAAATCTTTTTGAAGTAAAAAAGGACTAATATGTTGAATCATCCGGGAAATGAGTTGATAGAAAGCCAATATGAGAGCACACGTGGCCTGCATCTGTTTCCATTCCCTTTAACTTGAACTGAATCAATCAATACTGCAAATACAGAACACATTTGACCTGCACAGATATTGATATAATGTAATGTCATGCATTATTGTCAGACTTCTATTGATTTATGTTACTGATATCGAATTGGAAATATGACAATGTAGGCAGAGAGCAGATAAAAGGAAAATTGAAATGGTTAGAAACTGGAAATATTGCTGAACACGAAAATACAGATGTTTTTTTTTTGTGTGGGGAAAAGTGTAATCGAATAAAAAATATCGATGTTTCAGCAAATTTTGACGTAGAGTCAAAATCACGACCAAGTTTCAAATGGTTTTGTTTAATATGAGATATATTCAACATAACAAACACGTGGTTGATATAATACTTATTAAAATAATACTTAAAGAAAAGAACTTGTATTTCAACACTGGTTACGCCAATGTGTTGATATGCAAAATTAGTGCAAACATAACACCGCGAAATTATGAGTCATATAAAAGGGTATGGAATATTTTTATTTAACGTTCAAAGACTTCATTGAAGTCATGCAGTAAACTCATGCACATTTGTTATCATTTTAGCAATAGTATTTTATCTGACCTGATAAGCTATTTGTAAATAAACACTATTTACTAGACTTGGAGTAGGTATTTTAAAATTATTATCTATTATCTAATAATAATTAAATAATTATTCAAAATATGCGATAAATTCTATAAAAGACTGATCTTAAAATCGTTGATAAATCAGTAAGATAGGATAGACTAGAATAATTACGGAACGGTGTTTTGAAATGATTTTTATTTCTTATAACAACGTTTCTCAATCTTTTTGCCACGCAACCAAAACCATGTTGATCTGTAGTCGTGGAGATTATACCAGATCGTCCTCATAATGCGAGACGATCTGGTATAGCACTGCTTTCTATATTGTAGTTCAAAGATGTTGAATTCTATGTTGAAAAATCTGAAGATTTTGTTAACTTCTTTAAGTTTATTTTGCAATGGTCGTATTAATGCGAAGTCCATTATTTTGGATGTTTGCCGTTATTGATAATACTAGGCTAAAATAGTACAATATATTATAAGTATATAAGTATCAAGAAGATATAATACCTCATAAAATATAAAATTCTGACTTTTCGGAAACTGCTGCACAATCTGTTAAGCGATCACAGGAGTGCAAACGTTTTCATTTACTTACACTTTTTATGTTGTAAGGACGGGAAGGGACAAGATTTTGTTATTATTATGTTCATTAAGTTCAGCTACGTTTCTTACACCACTGTAAGTGTTCCGAACCATATAATCTCTGCAGTTAAGTGACTGCTTCAAATATATAAAACCGACCATTCTGTTGCTGTCGATGTTAATAACGATGTCGAACGGTGATGGTTTGATTGCTTCTTCCAACTTGCGAGGAATATTCATCAGATATAGACTTATTGTGGAAATCATTACTGCTTTTTGAACATGGAACCAATAAGAAGATATATAAGGCGTTATCCTTATTATTCTCAAGACGGTATGCAGCCGATGCCCCGCATCGGGGTGCCATGATAAAGGGGCGCAGATTCGAAGAAAAAATGTATAGCCTATTACAATATCAAAATAGCTTTAATTAAAATACTATCCATTTTTTGTAATAAGTATTGTGACCTTTAATTAAATCTAGCAAAAACTACTTTTATTTACTGGACACTTCAGACTTCTAGTAAAGTGGGACGGGGGAGGGGTTACAAAAAAAGGAAATTTAGAAAAAAAATATTTTGATCTAATCCTAGGTTTTGATATGTTATTTTTTTATAACAATGTTTTTTGTTACTATACCAAAGATGTAAATTCTGTTTTTTAGAAGAAAAATATTTAGTATCATCTTAAAAATGGTAACTAAATATTTTTATTTTATTTTGTTCTATTTTATAATAATTATCAAAAAATTATTTAAAAAAATATATGTGGGGGGAGGCGCCTAACCTAATTTTGCATAGAGGCGCCAGGTACCCTTGAGCCGGCTCTGGTCCTTATACACCTACGTCCAAAATTAGCTCACCTAAAAGGATCTCTGGCGGCAGAGAGGTTGTTGGACTGATTTCCACCAAGCAGTATAGGGATTGTCAGATCTTGATAAGCATCCAAAGACAATATGAATACACACTACAGTCTCCCAAAGTCTAGTATATACAGTTTCGGAAATTATGTCAATTTCAGCTCACGTACAATTTGGAGATCCAAGCAATACTGCTATCTGTATCTTGCAAATTAGAGAGGTAGCAGACGAATTGCAGTCGCAAATTTTTCTATTTACCATATAAAGGAGGCCTTGAAGTGTGTGTGTGGTGGAAAAAGATAATTTGTTTCATTAGTCGCAATTTTAAGCATCCCTATGTATGCCCTTTTTATGTTATCATAGCAACGATAATGTTGCAGACAGGACTATAATAATATATTTTCAAAAATACTAAATCGTCCCCTTAGTCTTGGTAGTATCTTATTATTAGCATTAAATGAGTATCTAACAAGACTCTCGTCTTGTTAGATACTCATTTGTTTTTACAAACAAATGAGTAAAAATAAAATTACAAACAAGAATAAACAGTTGATTGGATAACTGTTCTTTTTATCTGTGATTCCGGTGCAATGTCTCAGTAAACAACTATGCAAGATTTGCATAATATGGAAAAATTGTTAACAAGCAAATAACCGTCTTGATTTACAACATGCAATGTCATAGGTCAATAAACAGTACTGTTTACATTTTCCTTAAATAGAAATGGCTTTAAGGTAAATAAGGAGTTTCGCATTTCGCTAATTAAAGAAGTAGCAATGAAGACATTGAACTCCTATGGTTTTACATTTTTTTGTCCGCACGAGGCAAACACCTGGAGAAGCCCTGTAGACAACACTCACATCTCATCTTGGTGACTTCAACAGCTGGGCTGGTCCTAGAGTAGCGTGATACGGACTGATGACTGGCCACAAGAATGACTACTGATTGATTACCAAGAATGGCTGACCACGATTCTATTCCCTAAGACCATTTTATAACTGTTAACCAGCACACTATGACGTCAGGTCCTACCTCAATTGTTTTGGAAACATTATTCATTTGTGTATTTGTTGGCAGCAATTAAAGACCATAGTCATCACAATTGAATAATGTTTACCAACACATTAGAATGTAGTTCAAAACTTATGTTGACAAACACGCAACACCCTGCACATTCTTTAATTCCCAAAACCGTACGTCAGCAACCTTGACCTACACGGCCTAAAGGCCACTCAAGGAATTGAGACATTAGAACAGAATTATACCATAATTGTGACAATATTCTATCGTGACTCTTTATTATTACAGCAAAAACTTTTTTTTTTTTTGTTTACTTTCTTTAACTCGAAAATCTTTTGTCGTGCAAAAATATTACTGTACCTATTATTTCATGTTAAACAGTTTCCACTGTATTTTAATGCATAGTAAATATAACATCGTGATAGAAGCTAGAAATAAAGGAATTCTACCTGTAGAGAAAAGAACTGAAATCGAATCTATACAAAGAGCTATTCAAAGTAAATGAAAATGGGTTGGCCCTTTTAAAAAAAGCCTATCAAGAACATGAACAAACACTAGAGTTAAATACCAGAGGTATAAACAAACAGAAAGGAAAAATAAAAGCCTTAGAAGGTGAAAAAGAAAGACACATAGGCGTGAAACATGCCATTAAGATAACAATAAAAAAAACGTTTCATGTTGAAACAGTGTCATCTCTAAATTAAACATATGTATATGCAGGGGCGGCTTTTGCTTTGGTTACAGGTTTGCACAATATATTCGTTATAGTCAGTGGCGTACGCAAGGGGGAGGATTAGGGGAATAAATCCCCCTCCCCCGAAAACTTGAAAAGAACTAAAATTATAATTACCGCAATTCAAGATTGCTCGCCTTTTCAACACGTATAAATTCCGATGTTGTGAAATATTCCCCGAAATATTTTTCTGCGTACGCCACAGGTTTAGGGTTGTCTTTTATATTTCGGGATTTGAGATCAAAAACAATTATTTATCAACAAAAGTGGCTTTATTGTTTTTCAAAATATTCTCCATGAAGATCAATACACTTTTGCATGCGTTTGAACCAATTTTCGAAGCATTTTTTCCACTCCGATTGACAAATTTTCCACTCCGATTGTCAAGTTATGTGGGATGCAACGCGAACAAATCTTTTTGACGGCCAAATGTTCATGCAATAGTGAATTTATGCTGGTTCTATTAATGCCCAAGGATACCACTATCTCACGATAAGTCACATGACTATCTTGCAGTATCAGTTCACGCACAGCAACAATGTTTTCCGGAACAACAACCGATTTTTCAACGACATTCACGAAATTCGTTCTTAAGCGAACTGCGGCCACGATTGATGACGGCAAACCATCGATAAACAGTAGTCCTTGATGGTGCTTCATCGTTAAAAGTCGAATTAAGTTCATCGATGCACTGTTGTTGGGTTAATCCACGTCAAAAGTTGTAAAAAATAATCGCTCGAAAATGTTCACGATTTAATTCCATTTTTAGCCGAGATGATTTTTTTCAAGTAACTGTAGGCAACACAAATAGCGCTCGTACATCAAAACGTTCTGAGTACGTATACCGTCAAAAGTGTCAAACTTTACGATAGAAACGTCAGTTGCCAGATGGCAGCACTAGTTTAGCGTAATCCCGAAATATAAAAGGAAACCCTCGTATAATTTACAAAAAATACCGAGCATTTTCTCTTAAATTTCTACCGTAATATACACTAGCTGGCTCGTATGCAATCGGAATGCAACTCAGCACCAACCACTGCACATTTTTCAAATAGTTCAATAGTTGTTCCACGGACAGCAAAGAACAGCTAATTTGCCCATGACAGTTTCTCTGAACATATAAAAGTGGTTCGAATTTCAGGTTATGTTGTAGGTCCTATTAACCTGCGTGATGGACGCAACACGCACTACACATGGGGTCTACGGGGAAATCACCACACTCAATGAGTAGAATGATATATGAAGATGTAGTGTCGCACTTAGGAATTTGGAGGGAGGGAGGCTCGGAAGACAAAATTATTTAAATAATGAATAATGTTCTTATTTCTGAAATACAATTGACGACCTAAAAAAACAGGTCCTCACACTTTTGAAGTATAAGTGATGACCTAAAAAAAACGTCCTCACTTCTAAAATATAAGTGATGACCTAAAACAAAATCCTCACTTTACTAAAATATAAGTGATGACCTAAAAAAAAGGTCCTCATGTCTATTTTTAAACATAAAACATATATCTACCTAATACCATAGTGATTTAGTGAAAAAAAAATTCCCTCTTTCTTGGGGAGGGGCCCAGCCTCCTTCCGTGTGCCACTGTGAAGATTATTACTATTTGGTTCACAGATCACCATTGGTTTGTAGTTACTAGCAGGGATGGAGAGTCAGAATCAGAGTCGTGAGTCGGAAGTCGAGGAGTCGAAGCTTTTTGGAGGAGTCGGAATCAAAAATCGGAAAAATTAACGGCTCCCGACTATTTCATTCAATTTGTCAAGTATAAGAAGAAGTTGAAATCTTGTTCTCATGTCTCAATCAGATGTTCTCCGGTTTATAATTTGATTAATACTTCTCGTATTAACAGATTAATACGATGAGGCAGTACAGTTTTTTTTTCCACATATCCATTTTATCTTTTCCTGTATACTCGTTATTATGTTTAAGCGGAACTAATCGGGATTTTTGTTTTCTCAAGTTGTAACGAGCTCCGTGATCAGAGCCGCAGTCAGGAAAACTTGCGCTAGGGGCAAAACTACGTTTTGGCGCCCCTTGGCAAATAAATGTAAGTGATAAGCAAATTCCCAGTGAAGAGCAAAAAAAAAGGTCCTCACCTCCCATATTCCAAGTGAAGAGCAAAAAAAAGGTCCTCACCTCCCAAAATCCAAGTGAAGAGCAAAAAAAATTAAAAATCTAAATGAATACTTAATTCTGTTAAGTAGACTACTAAGTAATTTGTAGTACATTAGTTAAGAAGTCAGAAGTTATAGTTCATTTTTAGAACTCGGATGGACTCGGGAGTCCATTTATTTTTCTGTCAATTTTCTGATGATCCACAGGCGATTTACGTATACTATCCCTATATATTTAAGTTGTATTATTAAAATTTGTTGTTTAAACGTGTTTTAAGAACTACAATTTAACTTATAGATAAACATTTTTGTGTGGATTTTAGATTATGTTTTTAATGTACCTACAATATATTTCTATATTTTTTTCTTCATGCTGTACATAATTATAGATAAGAGGTTATTAAATAAAACTTAAATTGTATTATCAAAATTTGTTGTTTAAACGATTTTAAAGAATTACGATTTAACTTGAACCTAAATTACAAATAAAAGGATATTAAATGATACTGTTTTGTTACGTTTCACTAATTTCTTTATTTCACTGACTGCAGTTTTGGTTCTTGTCATTGTTACTGTAACTTTGGCAATGGCAAAATCAAAAGAATAGTGAAACATAACAAAACAGTATCATTTAATATCCTTTTATTTCTAATTTAGGTTCAAGTTAAATCGTAATTCTTTAAAATCGTTTAAACAAAAATTTTGGTAATACAATTTAAATTTTATTTAATAACCTCTTATCTATAATTATGTTCAGCATGAAGAAAAAAATATAGAAATATATTTTAGGTACATTAAAAACATAATCTAAAATCCACACAAAAATGTTTTCATACTTTTTAGTTCTATTTTGCGTATTCACTTCGGCACCTTTGCAATGTACGTTTGTTAGTATGTAAAATTCTACACACGTTTCAAGCCAATGAACTCCAAAATTGTGATACTTGAAGTTAACTGTGCGTCGACATAAAAATTACATAGTCCATAAATTCATATTTGTAGATTTTATGACGACTTTTAAACATTTACAATACCACGTAACTCATAACATTTTAGATTTAACGACGTCAGAAATCACCATGTTATAAAATCCGAATAAATAAATACTGCACACAACATACGCCAGGTTTGACTAAAACAGGCGAGATTGGAAAAATGTTTGCTTACATCAATGCTTTAATGGTAACCGTATATTGAATTAAATCCTTAATATAGGCGTAGGTCTCAGGGGACGGTAATTGGGCCGTTGTTATTTTTACTGTTTATAAATGACCTGCCAGAAAACGTAAATGCTAGTACCCTTATGTACGTAAATGATACTAATTTTATTAATAGCTAAAGCTAATGACGTTAAAGATAATATAACAGCTACTATGGATGAAGCAGTTTTATGGTTTAATGAGAATAAGCTGAAACTTAACGAAGATAAAACTTTTCATTTAATGTCTTAACAGAACATTACACAATGATGATCTGTACCATATTCAATATGCTAAATGTTTAGGATTTGTCATGTTTGTCATTTGTCATTTTGAGCTAAATGTCAAATATGTTGCTAACAAAATTAATACTTATAACTTTATGCTCTACAAAATCAAGATATATGTATCTCTACATATAGCAAAAATAGTGTATTTTGAATACATACAGTCAGTTATTCAATATGGCGTTATTCCGTGGGGCAATTCTACAGATTTTATTAGGATTATCAGAACACAGAAAAGTGCAATAAGAACACTTGATGGGGTTGCAAGAAGATCGCATTGTAGACAATTTTTTAAAGAGCTAGGCATATTAAGTTTTCCATGTATATATATTCTACAGCTTTTGTTATTTATAAAAGAAAATGGATATTTGTTAAATAGCGGAAACGACCTCCACAACTATATTGCCGGACCCAAATCTGATTTGCGTCTACCGAAAATGCCTAATATATTAGAGTGTGTTCACAAAAATTACTCAGCCATTTTAATTTTTAAAGCCCAAAGTTTATATTGGCTCGTAGGTATTGGTGTGATGCTGTCCGAAATTCATTTATTAAGTACTGGCACGACAAATTTGGATTTAGCTTGCCCTTCTTTAAACTCGATTTCCTGCTGCCGTTCCTGGACAAACGTTACCAGTGGTGAGTTCTTCGAGATTTTTCTAAATTGGTTTAGTTCTAGTTTTTTTGTTTATCGATTGTTCTCTTCTTAGTTATATATAACGGAAATCCGATTGGTGACGGTGTTCGTTCCACATATGACGTAAAATAGCAATGCGCATCCAATTTTTCTGCCTTCAGTTTTCTGTCCAACATTTATCTATGGATTGTATTTTACAAAAACCTAGTTTATTTTACCCCAGAGACGCAGTTTGAACTGTAACTGTAGGGAAGCGATAGATAGTGAAATATATACCGTTAGATAAAATTGCTCCACGCTAAAATGAGGCAACATCGCTGTTTAGATATATTTTAAAATGAGATGGCTCTCAGTTGTCTAAGAGGGTAAAAATGTGGTTATAGGAATTTTATCTTTATATAAATACAGGATAACTGACAACAAAATTGCATTTATGTATTTTATACGATTCTCCTTTTTTAGTCGCACAAATAAATTATTACCAATATTGGTAATATCTATGTAAGATTTGGCCACTTCGGCAGTCAAAGCTCAATCGAAGAGGCTGCAATACTAGAGTGCAAAAACAGCGAACTAATATCCATAACACAGTGCAAAATTGGAATAGTGGAAAAGTATTGGAAAAGTGTCGTAACATTTTCAAAGAAAATATGTAAAACGATATAAGATTTGGATATTAGAAGAAAAAAGACAAAATGTCGGACAAAATGAGGAGCCATTGAGCGGCGCCGAGCGAGCACAGCGAAATGACCCCATTGTGAAGCTGAGGCGTGTGTTGTTTACATCGATGCTAGTACTATCGCACCGTAGAGGCTGCGGTGCCTATGTAAAAACGAATGATATTTATCGAAGTAAATAAAATTCATTGCTAACTATTGTTTTCCGACACTGTTTTGTCCATTTAGAGTTTAATTTAACAGTACTAGAGTTTGTTTCATTGGGTAGAACACCCCAACAAAAATACACAGAAGCCAAAATTGGTTACAGTTGTTTACTATACATCATTTTAATCACGTGACCTGCAGCATTTAAAAATGTTAGATATAGGGCACACAAACACGTTGCTTAACACGTTAGCACATTTTGAGTACTTTTATAAGAAGCCAGTTACAAAAATCTCTGAAAAAAATTCATAGGTGTGACGCCACTGGCTTGACGTTAAGTTTCATGCATACACCATGACTTGAGGGTGTTCTTGTCTATTGAAACAAACTTTACTAATAAAATTAACATTTCATAAGCGATAAATTAATTAGTTATTATTACTATTAAATTTAACTAGTATGTTATATGAGCCAGTAAATAAGTATTGGTTGTTAACTATAATGCAGCTTTGTTTTAGGAGAGTAGTGGGTATTACGTGTACTAGTTCGCTTTGTGTAGATTGTCTCTCAAATCTCCCTACACGAGTTGCTCTCCTTTGTAATCGCTTCTATTCTGATTGGACTAACCTAAATTACCAACACACAATGACATTACGCAGGGTGCTGCCGCCTGGAATACTGACTTTAGTGGCTTTTAGAATTCCTATCTTCAGACGCTATTGTCTTTGTAAATATTACCACAAAACAATAAAATCATACACAAATGTACAGACGGTCCGCGACTTAAGCAAATATTCATTCTGGAAAGCATTTCGTATCTTGCATTTTGCGAAACTCGGATTTTGGATTATTATGGGCTAATTGTAGATCAAAATAATACAAAACTAGGGCCCGTGATATTTTGGGGTCCTTGCCTAAAGCCCTGATTACGAAAATTGCGTAACTCGAAACTGCGTAAGTCGGGGAGTGTGTGTTCAATTCATTTAAAACGGGGTTTGCATGTCGGAACGAACTAATCGGTGAATTATATTCTAAAACAACCACACTGGTTATTAGTGCCTTAGTAAGAGTTGGAATATTTTTGGGTTGTGGAACGAATCATCATTAATAATAATAATAATAATATTTATTTATTGATAAATTACAATAATATGACAAATGATAATCGATATACAGAAGTTATAAATTAAGTTCAAAAAATTGCTCACAACTATACAATCGGTTTTCAGTCAATATGTTTTTAATGGTTTTTTTAAATTGTACTGAACTTAATTCTTTGGTAGAAACTGGTAACAAATTCATAAACTTTACAGAATAAAAGTTTATACTATATCTTGATTTATTTATTCTTGTAAAATTGGAGTAAATATTTGATTTATTACGTGGTTTGTAGTTGTGAATGTCTTCATAAGAGACAAAAGAATTTAGGTTTTGATGGGCATATACTAAACAGTGATAGATAAAAAGTGATGGTAGTGTCATGATTCTAAATTCTTTAAAGAGTAACCTTCAATCGGCTCTATAAGATGCACTCCCCATCACTCTTATTGCACGCCTCTGCAGTCTAAAAACTCTTTCAGCAGAGGCAGAATGTCCCTATACTAAAAGAGCTTATGCTATGTGCGACTGAAATAACGCATAATACGTAATTAATACAACATCCTTTGTAACAGATTTTTGTAGGTTTCCTAGAAGATAGATAGTTTTGCACAATTTCCCACATATATGTGCAACATGATGGTCCCATATCCAATGAGGATCAATATGGACTCCTAAAAATTCAATGCAATCCGGATTACTATAGCTATAATTTTTTTTTGTTATTAGTAAATTTTGTGGTTTCTCCTCGTTTAATGATAATTTATTTGATAAAAACCAGTCTTTTGCTTTATATTAATTATCTTTGTGGTTTCTCCTCATTTAATGATAATTTATTTGATAAAAACCAGTCTTTTGCTTTTTATTAATTATCACTAGAAACATGTTGTATGTGTTCGAGGGACAATGATCTTGTTATAAGAGTCGTATCATCGGCATATAAAATAGTTTTCGTCTTAATAGCAGAAGAGAAATCATTGAAATAAATTAAAAATAGCAATGGACCTAAAATTGAACCCTGCGATACTCCATACATAATATTGAGCGAATCTGACTTGGAGTTTCCATTATTTTTTATAACATCTAAGTTTCCATTATTTCTGAAGGGGAAATTCACTTTGATATGTGAGTGTTTTGGATTACTAATTATGTTCGTAATTCAAGGTTTTACTGTACTAGGAAATATTTGAAATAAGCGAGAAATATTTAAAATACTAGGGAAATATTTGAAGTACTAGGAAATGTGTGAAATATGTACTAGGGAAATTTTTGAAATAATTGGGAAATATTTGAAATACTAGGAAAATATTTAATATACTAGCGTAATATTTGAAATAATATGAAATATTTGAGGTATTTCAAATACTGACATTTTCAGACAGCAAATATCAAATACAAATACCACGGAGAAAGTATTGTATCTGCGAATTGAAATACCAAGACCATTTTTTAAGTAATTGAAATAATAATTTATTTCAAATATTATTAAATTAAAATTCACCTGATACATCATTCTTTTTTTTTTTTGTTCTCATGAACCTTGTGTAGTCATTAAACTTGGCTCAAGCGTAGTGATTAATTTAAAAAAAGCTTATTGAACTTTCTTTTAATACTAACAAATGCTTCAGAATTAATGCCCAATATTAAAATTTGCACTACAAATTTAAAAACAGTCGGATGTGCAATTAATTGAATGCTTAGAAATGATGAAGAACTCTTCTGTTTTCAATCTTTCTAAATCAGTGCATTATTAATCGAAACTGCATTATTAATCCTCGCAAAGGTCAATTCAATATGAGAAAGACAATTCAAGCAAATCCTTTCATGGTACTAATTACTTATTGAAATATTCATCTCAAGGACGCTTTACCGTAAGCGTCTTCAAATATGTCTTGAATAAATTTACATTTGATGGATTCGGGGAAAACATTTTAGTAGATATATCAGTACCATATCATAGGTTAAGTATTAGTTCCTATTCAAGGTTAGTTTTAATTTAAGAAATATTTGTAACCAGAAGTAAGCTAATTCATATAGGTATAGGTCAGTCGTTTAATCAACGCAGTTGATCATTTAGCGTCATAACTTCAACGACAAACTTAGTGGCGAAAAAATAACTAAATCGATTTTTTTTTTTCATGTGAATTATAGACTAATATTACTCTTCACTCTTTTATTTTACTAATACGTACCTTTTGAAGTCATATTTAGTTTGTGTTCGATAGTCATTTTGAAGATTTACAAATTTCCAAGATTAATGGAAACCAGGCTTAATGAAATAAAAATATAAGAATAAGAACAGAGTAGAAAAAATAAACTATTATTACAATAATAATAGTTAGTAATATTATTACAATAGGCTAAATAGTCCTAAAAAGGGCTGATATGATCCAAAAATATGATCAAAGAAAAGAAAATAGAATACGTTGAATTTAACCTAAAAAGCTGTGCACTACACACAATATCAAATGGAAATTTATAAGATATCTATAAGAAAATATATAACTAAACACAAAACTGCTAAATAAACAACAAACTAAATAAAAAAGGTTTTTAGAAATTAAGTTAGATATGTGACAACAAGTATCACAACACATTATAAAATGTCAAATTGTTTTATTTAACGATACCAATACAAATGTCCCTATATTAAATAAACACTTTTAAAATTTGTAAATCTTCAAAATGACTATCGAACACAAACTAAATACGACTTCAAAAGATATGTTTTAGTAAAATAAAAGAGTGAGGAGCAATATTAGTGTATAATTCACATGCAAAAAAATCGATTTAGTTATATTTTCGCTACTAAATTTGTCATTGAAGTTATGACGCAAAATGATCAACTGCATTGATTGAACGACTGGCCTATGGATACATTGCCAACCCAGTTCTATTTAAATAATGCAATTCCAATACTGTAGATATTTTATTAATTAATATATTATTAATATTGTAGTGTGAATTTATTGGCACTTATCAGGTGGTAATTTAGATTCTTTCATTTCAAACGTAAAGCCTCATTCATAGCTCATGTTTTAATTCATAGCGTAATTCATAATGCATAATGTTAATGGATAATGTTAGTGGCTAAGCACAACACTTTAGTACCATTCATAGTTCATGTTTTAATAGATAAATCGATCTAGCTGCCATCTACACGCAATAGAAATTACTAAACAATTTATAATAAAAATATCTTGTTATTAAATATATGTATTGTTTTTTTTATTAAATATACTTCTAAAAAGAACCAAAATAATATTTATTAAGTTAATTATTAAATAAAATAACTATAATGTTTCTGAAGCTACTCACTCTAACCTAACTTTTTGATTTCACAAAAAAAAGTTAACTTTTGTTTACACCCTGTTTCCCAGAAGTGTTGGTCTAAAAATCTGGTAACTAAAATAGTTCAAAAGGAATTTTTGTCAGATTCATTTTTTTATTGTTGAAAAAATACATATTTTATTTTAAAAGTTCATGTAGTATTTTAAGGAAAAGCATGTAGTATTTTAGTACATAGAATAAAAAACGGTACATTATTTTCAAAATATTGTTCATTTTGACTTGATTACCGCAAAAAAAAAAAAAAAAATGTTCCACACATACATATAGCTGCTTTAACTTGGGTACTAGATACCTGAAAAACACTAAAATATGTGAAAATTCACACTTCACATCAATTATTTATTAGATTCAACACATTTATTAATTAGTACATCATAAACTGCAGCCACAAGTCTTTTTAGAATTTCCATTTCAGGAGTTTCATTTTCATTACTTATTGACTTGTATTTGATAATTTCATGTATAATATATTCGTCTATTTTGAAATGTATCACTGTATACCTGCGAAATCCTGAAATATGTAAAAATTCTCACTTCACATCTATTTTTCAATATTAGTTTCAACATTTTTACTAATTATGTCACAAGCTGCATCCACAAGTCTTATTCGAATTTCAAGTATAATATATTCCTTCATTTTGACAGTTGTCAGTGTTTTAATGTTAATGTTAATGTTAAAAGTTTGAAGTATACAAACTTTTAACATTATGCGTTAAATATTTTCTTACGCTTATCCACTAAATTGGAGCTATGAATGCTTATACGGATTTGTGTAGAACTAACATTGTTATGCGTTAACCTTAACACTATGAATTACGTACTATCTATTAAAACATGAGCTGTGAATGATACTTTACTGTAAATCACGATAAAACAACGTATTTATAATTATAATGTGAAGATTCACTTCACCGCTCTGAATATAAAACTCTAATTACTAAATTAAAAATAATAAAACAAATACGAAAAAGTTCATAAAAGCACGAAGCTATATATTAAAATTTAATTAAATCATAACTCTCATCTTGTTTATTATAAAATGAATTCAAACCATTCAAAACAAACTAAAAATTTCATTCAGAGTTAATTAAAATTGTTAATGGAAGGGTTCATTTTTATGTGACAAAGCTGATTAAATGAAAGTTGACAAAATATATAACATCCACGTGCGAGAAAGTTTTTTTTTAAAGTAGCATTTTGTGTAGGAGTCCATGATTCAAGCGGGCTTTTATGTAAAATCGATGAAACCTACACAGCTTATATCGCAGTCTCTGCAATTAGATTTACCTAACTAGTTGTAATTAAATTGCTACCAATTAGTTGTTGTGGATTAAAAGAGAAGAGAGAATTTTCTGCTCGAAAAATTTTAAATACAGTTAATTTGTTTAAGTCAGGGTAGATTTAAAATTACTTTAATTTTTCTTGGAATTAGAAACAGCTAAGCTCCAAAACATTATGTATACGTTATCACTCATGTTTCTGTCTGTATAGTAGACACTGTGCCGAAATAGTTAAAATTTGACATACATATAGATTTCTTAGACAAGCATATAGGACAAACACTGGGGCGAAAAAACATACCGCTCGAAATATAGTGGTGGCAGAAAAAATAGATACGGACAAAAAAATATATATTAGGTCGTCAAGGATGAAATTTGTAGAAAAAAAAGGCAAAGTTGGTTGATAACGTACAAATATAAGGAATTATTATATTCATCAAAGTATGCACCCATATAGTCTATACACTTTTCATAATTCTTTCCATTTATTTCTGTTCTTCGTCAAGGATTTAGCGTTCCTCCGATCTATTCCTCTTTTTTCAACCGCATTCTTAATTTCCTCGTTCTATGCTTTCCTTGGCCTTCATCTGCGATTTCTCCTTGATGTTTTCTTAGTGACTCTTTTTGCTTCTCTGTCATTATTCATTCTCTTTAAATATCCATACCACCGTAGCTGTCCTTCTTCAAGGTTTTACTCCATATGTCGTGCCTAGTTTTTCTCCGAAAGTCGCAATCCTGATACAGTAAAATTTGGTTCCCCCTTCAATTTTTCTCAGCAATCTCTTTTCAGTGCTTTTTACTTTGCTTCGCATTGCTTCTGTGGTAGTCCATGACCCCGAGACGTCTGTTTTTTTTTTTTTTCGCTTTTTTCGATATCTCGCTTTTATTGAGGAAAGATGTCTTTATACTGTTAAACAGGCTGCCGGCTATACCTACGCGCTCCGATATTTCAGCTTATAACTATCTATCTAGTGAGAAGGTAGTTTATAAAATAATAATAATAATACATGAATTAATTAATTTAAGGCATCGAGAGAAGTTTGGTCGATTTGGGGCTTGACACTCAACGTGTTACTACAAGCGGCCAGTTTCTTCGGTCTTTTGGTGATTATCACCAGTTGTTAATATCGATGATTCTTCTTATATCCGTGGGCATTCTATGCGTCCAGTTAATAGTTGTAGAATTTTCGAAGATGTTTCTAGTTAGGTTATCGACAACGACGATACGCAGAATCTTGTGGGGCAATATGGTGAAAAATATCTTGCGGAACGCGTAAAAAAAAATAAATCCCTTCGGTTCTGATGGTATAACTTATATTTGAAGACGTGCAATAAAGTGTTAAAATACAATTAAACATGGTGGAAAATATAATGCTGACGGCAGTGCCGAATTAAAGTTTTTATGGGAATTAAAGTTTTTAAAGGAAGTCGGATTGATTTCATGAGAGAGAAAAAAAGAAAATTGAATTGAGTGATGAGCAGAAATAAAGTAAATCGAATTGAAGTGATGATCAAAAACTAGTTGAATCGCAGTGATGAGCAGAAAAAAACAAGTCAAATCGAAGCGATGAGCAAAAAATAGTTGAATCCAAGTGATGAGCAGAAAAAAAGCAAGCCGAATCGAAGCGATGATCAAAAGTAGTTGAATCGAAGTAATCAGTTGAAAAAATGCAGGTCGAATGAAAGTGATGAACAAAAAATAGGAAATACTAAGTTCTTTCAGGGCCCAAAGTCGCGGGGCCCTAGGTTTGGGCCTAAAAGATTTATACGTAAATCCGGCACTGGCTGTACAATTGATTTTCATGATTCAGTAGTAGTCCAATCTATTGGATTTGAAAGAAATATACACACGTGTTGAAACATATTATGTTTCCATGTGTAGAAATTGGTATGCCATCGCAATATTATTGCTTGAAAATGGTTCACCAGTTTTACCTTTACATTCGCAATCATCGGATTTAAATTAAATAAAAAATCTTTAGATAGACCTTAACGTTGAAATTACCAGCAATTTTGGACTGTTGTTAAGGAAAAAAACAATCATTCCAAATCAAAGAGTGTAAAAAATTAATTGGTCTGTGCCAAAAAAATGTAATAGTACTCTAAAGTCAAGAACAGACCAAAGAGTACTAATATTTTAATGAATACTTTGATGTAAAATAAACAGCAGTTGCCGTTTTAAATACCATGTTTTTTTAGCTCTCCTTTTATTTCTTTTTTTTTTTTATAAACATGTATATTTGCAAAAATAGAATGTTTTGATTTCAGTCAATTCATATAATGACTAATGACATATTATTAATTTAAGAAAAAAAAATGTATTTTACATAATGCTGTTCACATATTCTCTAGGTATCTAGGAAGTTAAAATTGAAATAATACCGATTAAGAAACGACCTGGAAATTAGCGAAATAATGAAAAACTTTTTTAATTTTTTTTTTTTTTTTTTGTTCTCTCGGGTATAATTATACTTTGAGGAAGCTGGTTGGTTCCTGAAGGAAAGGGAGAAATTTCCCTGGACACGGAGGTTGCCAGGTCTCATTACTCACCTTCCGCTTCATTTAATCACTGATTTGAAATTCGGTCTTGTCAATTAGGATGAATCAATTGCGGGATTAATTTTAATTTATCTTCATTTGTCAGCAATCAGGGAAATAATATTAAGAACACTGATTGATTTTTCTGTAGAATCAGTATGTAGCAAGTAAATGCGTAAATAATTACGCATAATATACAAAGAATTAAAAGATACTCAATATAGAATTGTATTAATAAAATGTTGTCCTGAATTAAAATTGTTTAATCTCTTCATTTATTTGAATTGTGGTTATTTTACTTAGTTTTCGAAAGAATAAACCGTAGAGTGATTGGAGACAAAGGGTAACTTTTTTCTTCGCCAAAAACTGCATCCATAATAAAAAAATCAGGGCATCTACAAGTTCTCCATTAAGTTCAGCTAGTGTAAAGCCTTTTGGTTTCCTTAGATGTTGAGCCAGGTGCTAAGAGGGCGCCATTATCGACGAGATCCTTGCGAGTTCCATTCGAGAGCCATCCTAGCGGTGTTGGTGCTCGACCATTTTAAGATATGTCCAATCCAGTTTCATTTACTATGCTATTGGAAACTAAACTCATCAGAATAGTCTAGGGATATTTGTTGAGGTTGAGAAAGGAACGTTTGTGTGTTATTTTATAAAGATTTTCTAATGGTGTGTCGGCAGGGCCATCGCGTTTTAGTCGAACGACCGTCTATGGGCATTCATGGGCCATCTCTTTGCTAGATTCGAGCCCAAATATCGCAGGTTTGATGAAAGTTTGCATACCTGTGCGATTTGGTTTCGATCATAGTGGAGGCAAGAATGTGAATTTTTGCAAACAAGCGGTTGACACAGGTCCTATTTACATGCTATTGGTGGGGTTTGTATTTGGGGAAACAAATTAACAATTTTTATCTTATGAAATTAAAAAAAAATAAATAAAAAATTGATGTGAAGTGTGAATTTTCACACATTTCAGGGTTTTGCAGGTATTTAGTAAGTGAATGATGATTATTTGGGATGCCAAAACAAATTTTATATTAAAATATTTTTTTTGTTAATTTTAATTCGAACGCCTAATACAATTATTTAGGTTTCTAAATATATGCAGTATTTTTTTTTTATATATAGCAAGGTTCATTAAGAATTTTAAAAATTGCGCCTATGGCTTCCATTGGTTGTTATAAGTTCCGCCCCTCTGATTTCGTGTACATTGAAACAGAATTAAATTATAATTTAAACAATTTCCACTGGTTATTAAATTTACGCTTTTAAAAATTAAATGCATCATTTGCCAAAATATAACTAGAATTTTGAAAAAATAATTTAAACAATATAAATATTAAAAAAAAAATTAAAAATAATATTGTCTCTTCTCTCAGGGTTCGATCCCTTTCGGATCGAGTTACTTGGGTGAAAAGACAGCGTCAAAACCACTACACCAGCAAACACGTTCCAGTGTAGCGTGTTAAACGCTATAACTTGTGTACATTATTAGCAAAAAAAAAACACAAAAAATGCGTTTTTTTCCAAAAACATAATCTGATCAAAAATTCCTGTTGTACTATTCCGGTTCACACCAATGTACATTACTTTGGTTATATTTGTTTATATTTTTAGGGGGATATGTTTTTTAGATGTTTTAGTATTTTTCCAATGTGCGGGTCAAAGAGTTGTATAAGCATGCCAAATTTCAACTCTCTAGGTTTAGCCGTTTGGCTGCAATTTTTACCGAACAGACAGACAGACAGACAGACGACAAAATGATGGTATAACGGTTTTTTGGTTATACCTACAAAACCCTAAAAACGATAAAAAAGATACTGATTAATCGGGAAAATTACCGATTAGGTCGATTACCGATTATCTGTCGATTTTTCGGTGCACCCTAATGTAGACCCCATGTTTTAACTACGTATTCATAAGATATGTTCATAATTATTTCAGTTAACAACTCTGTAGAATAATTTGTTGTTCTTCAATTTGAACAAACTTCCTCAGACAGTTCCGAATTTGGATAACAATATGCTGAGCTTGTTTGCGTCTTCATAAATTTCTCTGAAGTTCAAAACTCCTAAAGATTTTCAACAAACTTCTATTACATGTCAGCAAAACTTCCTTTTGCAGTTTTACTCAAAACTAATGTTTTTTAAAACTTTTTTATTTCTAACCTCACCCACGACGAGTTTAGTAACCTGAAAAAACAAAATTATTAGATTATGCAAAAATATTTGTGTACTTTATTTTAATACACGAAACATTTGTTGCAAAAATTATAGTAAATTAGTATTTATATAAGTAAATTATAATAAAATTATGTTTGCGTGATAAAAACGGAATCTAAATCACTGGAAACAAATTGTAATAATTTTGCTGACATCCGTATATAATTATTTAATTATTTTTTATTCCCCTACCTGGTCCTCACAGATAGTAGACGTTATTAGCAATGATTTAAATGTGCACGTTTGCGCAATTGACAGACAACCGCGGTATTATGACACAAACGCGCTTTAGTTAGTTGAAGTAACATTTTTCGCGGTTTACAGTCGTGGTTGGTGCAATAGAATTCTATAAACTAGTCTTAAACAGCTGAAGCAATAACTTGCCAAGTTCTCAGTTGTGTTAGTGTGTTCAAAAGGTTTCGTAAATGTGAGTGAAAATTAGTAATGAATAGATTTAACACGTTGAGCGCCACACTGTTTTCAGTTCCTGATGACCATGCCATTTTTTTTTTTCAACTATTGGGTTTGTTTTTATTGATTCCTATGCTAATATTGCGAAAAATGTAGGGTCAGGTGACAGTGAATCAGGTGTACACAAAAATCGATCAAATTTAAGTTTGTTAAAACAACACTATATTGTTGGCTTTTTCACATTCAGTTTCTCGATAAGTGTCACTTAATAATAAAAGCCAACAAGAAATATGAAATAACCTAGACAAGCTCTGTTTTTGTGGCAATTTAAAAAAACGCGAAATTTTCGCTTAGTTGCAAGTAGTCACAAGAGCTGAACTTGTCTAGGTTATTTCGTGTTTCATGTTGTCATGTCAAAATACAAAATTCCAACAGGGAAACCACGGAAACAAGTGACATTTATTATAAAATATAGGACTTTTTTATATGGTTGAATGGCAACAAAATGCTCTTTTCAAAATTATCAGGCCTGTCACCATGGCGTAGTGGTTAGTGTAGCGATGCACTGGCTTCTAGATCATGAGGGCTCGGGATCGAATCCCGATTATGGCATGGATTTTTCAAAAATAAATGCATCTACTGGATAATGGCATTAGTAGCTAAGTCCAAAAATTAAAAAAAAAAATTATTGTAACCTACTATAAACTTCATGTGAAAAATTAAAATAGACTAGGATATATTAAAAACGGTACGCGATAAAAAAAAATTTGAAAACCTCTGTAAATTTACCATGAAAAAGTTCCTGAAGAAAGTACACTTCAAAATCACTTAATATTTTAATTTTGGAAGTTATGAGCAAAAATTAAAAATATGAAAATTTACATTTTCGTTCATGTCTAGTAACCTATGTATCTTTTTAGGAAAACAAAGGCATGGTTAAAATGGTCCCTTAATGCGGCAATTTTGGTCTAATTTAAGCGACCTCGTATCTCTTACCGTTCTCGAGATCCCCTTGCTTAAAAGTTATTTGGGACACCGTGTATATTTTCAGTGTTGCCGAATGAATGTTTCTTATAGAATGTCACATGAATTATATTTTAGAATTAAAATTATTAGTATTATTTTATTTTTTATGAAATTTTGAATAATATTTTATTTTTACATTTTGAGATATATTTCGTGTCTACCATCAAAAATGCCACCCTAAGATGGCCTACTCAGATGAGGAAATACCGTGAATGGATTATACTAATATTCGTTTTATTATTTTTTTTTTATAACTGTTGTAAAGACTACTATATTTCACTTGTTTTTATGCATAAAATGTGTGTTTATGGTGACTGTAAAAAAATGTAAATAAGTGTTAAAAACAGTCTCATAAGCGTTTCATTATTTCACACTTTCCATAAGCATAATACATCGGAAAATGAGGGTAAAACCACTGTCTCCATGACTTACATGAGCTCATGGAGGCGATAGAATCTCCAAGGACTACAGGTGTGCCTGTGCGGTCCCAAGAAGAATCAAAGAGTACATTGAAAACAAAAGTAAATTCGTGATCTTAACTCCAAAAATCTCATATTTTAGTTTTATCCCAGGTATTTTTTTTTTTTATTAATATTGCTGTAGAAAATATATTGTATGAAATTCATGCATAAACTATCTTTTTCACTCATGGGATCGCTACACTCGCCTACGGCTCGTGCGATCAAACTTCCCATTCGTTAAAAAGTATTGCTTTATGCACTTGTTGCATAAAGAACTATATTACTATTACTATTATTATTATTTCTTTTTTTTAAACTACTTTGGTACTTGATTGATCCACTCTGTACTAAATAACGATTCACTGCGTACATCCCCAAGTACACAATCAATTGCCCAGTTTTTTAAAGAAAGATATATGGAATTAGATTTTTAATTGGTAATTGCATATATTTAACCGGTCTCTTATTACTTACGTAAAAATGTATATAAAACAAATACGAACTACACGTTTTTCAGCTGTTTGTAAATAATTTTATCCGACTTGCTGATGATGAACTAGTGAATTTTAAAACCTAATTATAAAACAAGCGACTCATTAGTTGAAAATTCCGCGCGCAATTAGATAAACTTGTACCCTCATAATAAACACAACAACACCATGATTCATAACCACAAAAGCATAACTAATAAACTAACAAATAAATCATTGTTTCAGTTCGCTACATGGCGGAGCCGTGGCTGCCACCACAGAAACAAGGGCTGTACGACCCCGCGTTTGAGAAAGAAGCATGCGGTGTTGGCTTTATAGCGGCTATAGATGGCAGGAGATCCCACAAAATCCTCCGGGATGCTGAGACATTGTCCATGCGCATGAACCATCGCGGTGCTTGTGCCTGCGATAATGATACGGGAGATGGCGCTGGTGTTCTCTCTGCTATTCCACACAATCTCTACGCTACACAGCTTAGGTGAGTTGATATTATCTTTAATGGTTTAAGAGGGTAAAGGAGATAAATTGGGGAAATAGCCTTTTTATAGAAGGATTTTCAACGAAGAGAACCGATAATTTTTTAGTGATACCTACTTTCGCTTGGAATCAAGACGGAAAAATGTTCTCTTACAAAATTCTCCGTTCCATACATGAGTAACAGATAATAGTTTTAGACCTATAAATAGTTTTTATATACAAGTGCCACTCTGAAATTATTTCGATATGGGGAAACTATATCAGCCTGAAGCACAAAATTATAAGTGTGGAATTATAATGACTGCAGGTTTTTAAATGAAGAATGCCAGTGTTAGAGTTTTTAAATGATTTGTATTTCAAGAGATTTGAGATGTAAACAGCTTGAAGATGTACCGATAACTGAGTAATATTGTTAACTCAGGGACTGTGACCGTAGCGGCTAATGGTTTATGGCCTGACCTTTTTGGATAAAAATAATTTCTTGAGTGAAAGTAAGACGTGACTTTTTGAAAAAAACTGAGATGTAAAAATTATTAATTTTAAAAATACTTAAGATTCATTTTAATCCCTATGGAAATGTGTAATTGAACCAAACTCCGCCACATAAATATTCAAAGTAGTCCCCTCCAGCAACAATGCACTTTAAAGACGAATTTTCCGTAGACGTAAGGCATTACGACACTTGTGTTCTGAAATGTCGAAATACTCTCTTATAGCAATAATAATAATAATAATAATAATAATAATAATAATTCGCAGGGGAAGTTCTAAATGGCCATAACACCTGGCTATTTGCTAAGCTTTCGGGCCTGATGATCCCGCGAACCCTGAATCACGCAAGGAAAGTTCGCAATGGTCGCAACATCTGACCATATCGAGCTTTTGGGCCTGATGATCCCACGTATCCTGAATAATAATAATAATAATCGGGGTACGGCGGTCTTTTGACCGAAAAGGCTTAGCGCCCTTTCCCCCCGGATCGCTACCACACTGTTACCACGGCAGGAACCAATTGGGGGTAACGTCGACCCTATCATCTGGTCGATGAATCCTGCCACCGTTTCATGGGGCCAACCTTCCCATGAAACGTATAAATGGTTCAAGATAATATAAGAAACCATAGAGCTTCCCACAACGGGTCCTTCTCGGATGGGGACCCACAAACAGTTGGGCGAAGCTACAATCCCGCTAGCCGGGCCCGCCACAGGTGGACACCCGAGGAGCAGGAAGACCTGCTTCAGGTTTACGAGGCAGCGTCACCCCATCGCAGGGGCTACATGGTCAGAGTCCACTCACAATGGTGTGAAAATCATCCTGAGCTGGACTTCATGACGCAACAAAATCTGCGCGACCAAGTAGCACGCCTGCGACGCAGGATGAGGCGATCGAGACGAAGAGAGTCGAGAAGGTTGTCCCAAATACCGGTACAGCCATCGACACCTGCAAGCCCACCAACGGGAGGTGGGCAGATAGCCACTGGGTCTTCTCCAGTTTATGCAGGAATAACATCCTCTTCACCGGAAAAAAATCTCCGCGAGGATTTTCTAGCCCTTCTCTCTCGCCTCATTCTGAACGTACCCGACTCGGACACAATAAGTTCAAAGTTCATGCTGATGACCTCACGCGACTTCATGAACTTATTGACAAGCAAATTTCCCCTCAGAGTAGTCTCTGGGATATCGACTGTGCTGTATACGCTGCAGCAGCTGTGCTGACGCCAAAGCGGGCTAAGGCTTTTAACGGCAAACTGCGTATACAGCAATTAGAGAAGAAAATGACGCGTTCACGTCAGGAAGCTTCTCATATTCAGTGTGGTATTGATGCTTTACGAAGTATTAAGCCGCTAAGTGCGAATACTAAGCGCATATTATATCAATTGCGCATAAAGCATCACACACTGAATTTGTCCACTCTCTCTCTGCTAAAGCAGAAAGCGGTGGACAAATTGAGAGCACTAGCCCTGGCAAGAAAGAAACTGGTCAACCGGGTTAGGACCGTGGAGGAAAATACTATGTTTCTCACGAGCCCGTCACGCCTTTTCATGGCCAAACCTGAGTTTTCTGAACCGTCATTATCAGTCGACAGGACAGAGACTTTCTGGAGGGAACTTTATGAACACGAGGCGATCGTGCAGGACACTCCAGTTTTGGAGAGATTTGAGGAATTCTGTTCACAGCACCTGACAGATCCTCAGGCATGCCCCCCTGTTACCACGGAAGAAGTTACACGTGCTATTTCGAAAGCGCGCAATTTCGCTGCACCAGGAGTTGATGGTATTATTGCTTTCTGGTGGAAGTCATTCACAAGCGTGCACGGCCATCTTGCACGAAATTTTACTTCTTTTATCCGTGGAGAAATACCAATACCATCTTGGTTACCAGAGGGGCGTACAGTATTAATCCCCAAAAAAGGTGATTTAACCAACCCGAAGAACTACAGACCTATTACTTGTCTCAATACGCTGTATAAGATCTTCACCAGCGTATTAAACGAGCGGGTACTGAGCTCCATTGCCTCTGTTTGGTCAGACATCTACGAACAGAGGGGATCGAAGAGGGGCCAAGCAGGTTGCAAAGAAAACCTTATTATCGACCGGTCAGTCTGTCATGACGCGTCGTATTTCAAACGCAACCTGTCAATGGCTTGGGTGGACTACGCAAAAGCTTATGACACTACGTCACACGCTCTCATTTTAACATTATTGCGCATGTTACGAGTCCACCCGGAGATAGAGAGATGCATTGGGCAACTTATGTCCCTCTGGAAGACACAATTTGTTGTCCCAAGCGGATCAACTGCCGTGTCGACAGAGTGGATATATTTCAAGCGTGGGGTTTTCCAGGGAGATTCCCTAAGCCCGCTACTATTTTGCATCTCACTTCTTCCTCTATCGATCGAGCTTAGGCGCGGCAGTGGCTACATGGCGGGTCCCCCGTCGAAGCGTAAGCACAAAATTACCCATCTCTTTTACATGGATGATTTGAAGCTCTACGCCTCGAACGAGAGGAATCTGCAGACCGCCTTAGATACTGTTGCTGAGTACACTGCCGCGATAGGTATGCAATTCGGGTTGAAAAAATGCGCTGTTTTTCATATCTACAGAGGAAAAGGTTTAGACAACGGTGAAGACGTTCAATTGGTTGATGGGAGCATTATAAAACATCTTAATGCCGAAGGGTCTTACACATTTTTAGGCATCAGTGAGAGAGGTGTCCAAGATGTCACTCTTATTAAGCAGGCCCTTCGCAGCAAGTATATGGCACGACTTAGGCAGATATGGAGATCATGTCTGTCTGGCAAGAACAAGATCGCTGCCACAAACATGCTTGCTGTCCCATTAATTTCATACACTTTTGGTGTAATGAAATGGAATGTTGATGATCTTAAGGATCTCGACAGAAGAACCAGAAAGATCATGAACATCAACCGAAGTCTTCACCCGAAATCTTCTGTGCAGCGCATTTACCTCCCTCGTCAAAATGGGGGTCGGGGATTACTAAATCTGGAGTGCTTGCACGATCGACTCGTCCTGGTTACAGCTAACAGTATCCTCAGAAGTCAGGACCCACTATTAAAATTCGTTAGTGAGCACGAATTTAGTGGCAAAGGGGCGTTTCTTTACCAGGCAGCGCGAAGAGCAGCAACGAGATTTAACCTGGCAGACTTGAGTCCCGTCAGGGAAAACGCTGGAGTACAACTCTCTCGGGAGGAGTACAACAGAGTTACCGGTTCGGTGAAACGAGGCGAGACAGACATGTTGACAAAAGAACACATGAGTAAAAGTATGCACTCTGTGTTCTTCAAACATATTAAAAGTCTAGAGTTGTCCACCGAACTCACGTTCTCGTTTCTTAACTCTGCTGGTTTGAGATCGGAAACAGAAGGTTTTGTGTTTGCGTGTCAGGATGGTGTTATAAATACTTTGGCATACAGGGCCCGCATATTCCAAATAGCGGAGTCCACACTCTGTAGGTTGTGCCACCACCATTCTGAAACGATAATGCACATTCTGTCTGCTTGTCCATCTCATGCAGCGTCGAGCTACGTGTCTCGACATAATGCTGCTCTCCGCGTGCTCTACTATCATCTTAGACATGCCTATGGTATTGACCAAATACCGGTTATACCGTACGTCCCTTCTGACATAGAATCGGTGGTGGAAAATTCCAAGTGCCGAATTTATTGGAATTACTCCTTCCCCACCTCGAGGTTACTGACAGCCACTAAGCCGGACATAACCCTCCTGGATATCGAGACCAAACAGATGTTTGTGATCGAATTCTCAAGTCCAGCTGAGAAGAATATCTCTCTCAAGGAGGAGGAAAGAGGTCCAAGTATATGGACCTCTTGTCCGAGCTTAGAAAGCTGTATCCCGGGTATAAAGTTAAGCTTGTAGTCCTGATAGTTGGTGTTTTGGGTGGCATGAAAGCCTCCTATCGAAGGGAAATCGAGTCCATTCCCGCCTGTAGATCTTCTGCCACCTCTTTGATCTGCAGGATGCAGAAAGCAGTGCTGCTCGGGTCGCTCCGCATTGTGCGGGCACTGGATCTGGCGTAATTTCCGCGGCTGCATATCGCCAGGGTTTGGGATGCAGTCGTCTGTATTTAGCTCCACTAGTCTCTAGTATGACGCGGCTCAAAAGGTTGCTGAAGTTTGAGATTAGTGGACGCTTGTCAAGACCTGACAAACCCCATAATAATAATAATAATAATAATAATAATAATAATAATAATAATAATAATAATAATAAATTGTAGATCTTCTGCCAACTCTTTGATCTGCAGGATGCAGAAAGCAGTGCTGCTCGGGTCGCTCCGCATTGTGCGGGCACTGGATCTGGCGTAATTTCCGCGGCTGCATATCGCCAGGGTTTGGGATGCAGTCGTGTGTATTTAGCTCCACTAGTCTCTAGTATGACGCGGCTCAAAAGGTTGCTGAAGTTTGAGATTAGTGGACGCTTGTCAAGACCTGACAAACCCCAATAATAATAATAAACTTTATTGTAGGCGAAGTTTCAGCCAGGGCTGGTTTTCCAACTTAACCTTTTTCATCATAATAATTCAATAATACATTATATTGATAAATTAAATTCTTACATTATATACAAATTAGCATGAGAAGTTAATCGAAAATTCAATAGACTTGCGGGCGAAAATATATGACCTAGGAGAATAAAAAGTATATTCGCGAAACGGGATTACTTAGGGTGATTTCTTGTGGCAATGTTGATCTCTTCTTCTGAAACGGCGACTACCTAAATTATTTTTTAGGTTAAAATTACCAGAAGTCGCACATTGCTAGATCAGGTGAGTATGATGGTGTTCAATTATCCCATGTTTTTTTTTTTCTCTCAAAAAGTTTACAATTGCCGCAGCAGTATGCTAAGAGGCATTGTCATGATGCAGCATTAAGCATATAATGCTCAGGCCTTGGAGAACTTCAGGCAGGTAATGTTGGATTTACCAAAATGCCGTAACAGTCTTCTGTCCTTCTAGCTAAATAGCTTTCACCAGACCTGAATTTCTGAAGAAAACCGTGTATATAGCTTTTTTCATCGTACGTTGTCTCTTCACAGTGGTCTGCGTGGGATCACCTTCAAACATCCATACTCTACTATCTTGACGTGTCGGAACACCGTAGAAAGGAATATAGGTTTAACTACCATCATCAAGTAATTGATTAGTTAATAGATTGATTCTCACACAATCGGCATTTTGCTGTTCCGTTAGTTTGTATGGATTTTTTTTTTGTAACATTCAATTCTTGATGAAGAAATTTGTGTATCGCTGCGGATCCAATACCGCTATCTTCTGATAGGTGCACCGATTGTTGTCTGTTATCCTTTTGCATACACGGGCCACATTATTTAGGGTTAGTGCCGAAGCAGCCTGTATGTTCTTTGTCGTGTAGTAAACTAGGTCCCCTCGAAACTGCTTTAAACCACTTAAAGACTTTTTTTTGGCATTTGCTGCTTCGGCAATTAGCCAAGACAATTCTTATTTTTATGAAAATTCCATGCCTGAACGGGATTTGAACCCGAGACCTTAGCAACGCAGAGCACATGTACTACCGCTACGCTACGCCGATCGGCACTTAAAGACAGGTGCCCGGGATGGTTTTTCATCGCCAAATGTTAAATGTAACCGCTGTATATATTCTTCAAATAATCCAACTTTACAATCGTAAAAGATTATAGCGTAACATTCAAGCGTACTTTACAGGGCCGGCGCTAGGATTTGCGAGGCCATGTGCGAGAAGAGCAAAAAAAAGGCCCTCATCTCCAAGTGAAGACCATGCGCGGGGCCTGTTATTTAACCGCGGGGCCTGCTGTTGACCGCGAGGCCTGCTGTTGTCCGCGGGGCCTGCAGTTGACCGCGGGGCCTGCTGTTGACCGCGGGGCCATGTGCGATCGCACATGCTGCACATGCCTCGCGCCGGCCCTGGTACTTTAAAACTAGTTTATACTGCGTTCAAAAGTGAGTTTGCAGTATAGCTCTTATGGCAAATGGAAGCGGTGTTGCCAAATGTTGTAAAAGTGACAAATGTGTCAATTATAATAATATGAAAAACTCGTATTATTTACAAAAATAAACTCTTATAAAACTCAAAATAACACTCAACAAAAAGTAATGGTCGTTTGTAGAATACTGCGTCTTCACAGATCAGCGCGTTTTAGAGCTGGCAACGTCGACAAGCAAGAAAAGGATAGTGTCATTGTGTAAACCCATTAGAGAGTATGAAAAGAACTACTCCATATGCCCTGTACTGCAAACTCACCTTTGAACGCACTATAGTAAAATTGGCGGAGCGTGACTGCTGCTCGCGTATTGTAGTGTATTGAACTTCAACGCATGCGCAATGAACAATTCGCTTAGTCACTGGATCTGACGTATCTCAATTATTTCAGAGTGGTTCTCGTATAAGTGGAGTGGTTCTATTAGATGGTTCTCGTAAATAAAGAATGGTTCTCGTAAATAAATGGGTAGTCTTATGATTGTATTTCAAAGCCTGATAAAAAATCATTTAACGGGTTTAATAGGAATCTATAAGTATTGGGAGACAAACAATGTTTATATAACAAGTCTGCATAAACAAATATATTTTATTGCTAACTAAACAAGCTACAACAATAAATAATGCCCGCTTGAACGAAGACTATATGATATCGCATATTAAGGCCCGGTCTTTCCACCTTCAGATAAAGTCCCTGGTAACTATCTGACAGATAAGGTTATTTGTAACTTCATCTGCTGAGTAAATGTCAATACCAGTCAGTGAATCCAATACGTCAGTCTCATTATCCGTTAGATAACTATCCGATAGATACATTTGTATAGAAAGAAGGGATGACATTTACTCAGCAGATGAAGTTAAAAATAACCTTATCTGTCAGATAGTTACCTGGGACTTTATCTGAAGGTGGAAAGACCGGGCCTAAGTAAATGTATTTTAACTCAAATAAAGCTTTGTTAGTTAAAATTAATTGTTTGGGCATTAGTTACCCATTTTAGGGATCTGTAAACTCTTATTGGGTAATAAAACTAAATAGTGACCCGAAAACGTTGCACCTGCTTAGTTGTTACATGAAGATGGCCGCAGTATTCTATTATCGTTGGTGTTTTGGATGTAGCTAAAAATGCTATTAATTCCGTTATAAAGCGTCATTAGCGGACTGGTCCCTTCACAATAAAAGTCATCTATGAGCCATAAGCGCTCGAGACGACCTATTCCTTACCCTAGCTGTTCTGCGATTTCGTGACGTGCCTCGCAGCAGATCAAAATTTGACAATTTCACCACTAAATGTCCAACCAAGGTTGAGGTAACAAGTACTTGTATCCAGAAGACCTGCAACTTGCCCGGTTTTTCTCGAAAATCATTAAGTAGAAAGACTCCGGTTCTCTCGCAAACCTTTGGATTGACTGAACGCCGACTAGAGCAGCATATTGTGCACAGAAGCCTTAAGAACACGTGTACTCGCTCATACTTTCAAACGGTTAAATACCGTTTTAGTATTACGATTATACTCCTTTAGAGTATAATCGTAAGACTGTTCATTTATTTTTTGTCGGCGAGTGTATAACCTCTCACCTCATCGCTGCAACCAATCGCGGGTTGTTCTGCATGGTGTGCCTACATTTCGTTTACAAATCCAACTGTAGTACTTTTGGATTATTTCGCGAAACTTGTCATGTTAGAAAACTTCAAAATAATAATGGAATGGAATTCTTTTAACGTCATTTCTAAGAAGTGCCACCACTGTTTGCAAATTAAAATTGTTTACATAATATATGTGACATAAACTACAATTCTAGGAATTATTCTTTCTTCCTAAAGTCACATACAATTTATTTTTCCTAGAATTATCAGCTGATAGGTATACATGATAATGGTTAAATGACAGTATCATAAGGTTATCAGCAAATTTATGAATGGATGTCATATAATTTTTAAAATGAAATTGTGGGAGTAATTATTTTTATTAATACGTTCGATCATGACTTTTGGTCGGCATGACCAAACCACGGCACAACCCATGTAGGCATGTACACTTAATAAAAACATTACTCTTAATGTACATTAATTTAAAAAAAATACATTTCTGTTATTACGATCTACGGATTAGTATCCACCAGCTGAACAAAATAGCACAGAATTATAACTGTAGCTTTCAAGAAGTAAAATTAAAGTTATGGCGTTTTCGGCACCGTACCCCAATTGAGACTAAAATTATAATTAACAACCAGACACTAGAACAAGTATCTCATTTCAAAAACCTAGGGTGTGACATATCATACAACTATGATAACGATATAAAAAATAAGATAGCGAGGTACCACTGGTGGTACGCCTTTACCGGTTGAGAACCGCTGTTTTAGACGGGAGTTGTTGATAAGTTGGGCCATCCGTTTAAACCTAGATCAGCATTAACCCCCTTTAAACTTGGTTTAAACTCTGAGGGTACTACTGGCCTTCAGCAACGAAGTGTGGCACAAAATATTTATAATATTTTATAATTTGCAATTACAAATTTCGACATTGCACGGCTAAACGTTTTTCGTCCAATAGTTTTTAGATCAAACTATTGGCTGAGATTCTTCATCCACGAGATCGGATTCTAAAATCTAAGATTTTTTAAGATCTAAGATTGGTTACCGGCGATACTGTGACGAAAATGTTTTGATTTCCCTTATGGGACGCCTATTGTGGAATTTCGTGGAATAAGCCGGAAAGTTCTAGTAAGTCATATCCATGGAAACCATGGTTTAATCTAGAAGTCTTTAGAAAAACATGGAGCATTGTAACAATCGAACCGAGTTTACTTTGTAATGAGATATAGATATAGTCTTTATTCGTGCCTTGCGGCTTTGAATGGAGTACAGTTCTTACATAAATAACCCATAATTAACTTTTTGATATATATAAGAAAAATAAAACAAAAATAAATATTTGATACTATTTACAAAAAGAAAAATGAAAAAAAAAAAATATATATGAGTCATTCTTTTTCATCGAGAGACCCCATGCTGTCCAAAAATATATTAGTCTATGAAAGGTCTACCAGGGCTCATTCGATGCTTATTGTAGTCTAGTTTCGAAATCCGAGTGGCTCTTTTACGGAAACATCGTAACTTATCAAATATGGCCACCAATCCCACGTGACCTCTACATTTTCTTCGATAAATCGATTATAAAGTCAACACAATCGAGTCAATTTGGGTGTCAAACCCCTGAAAATGTTACCTAAAGGTAGTTGAGGCGGTTGTTAATGAATCCAGGGTCAAATTTAGAAAATTCAATATGGCGGATGCAATATGGCGGCCGAAACCACGTGCCAAGGGAAGATTTTTTAAAAAATGATTTGATTTCAATATAATATAATGCCTGGGGGTTTATGGGGTCACTGATGATGAATTCAGGGTGCAATTCAGAAAATTAAATATGGCGGATCCAATAAAGCGGATTCAATATGGCGGCCAAAACCACTTGATGAAAAGAGATTTTCAAAAAATCACTTGATTTTGTCCTTATTTAATATCTGGAGGTTTATGGGGTTTCTGATGATAAATCCAGGGTTCATGTGAGAAAATTCAATATGGCGGCCAAAATCACTTGACAATCGGAGATTTTTAAAAAATCACTTGACTTCAAACTAATTTGGTACCTAAGGGTTTATGAGATCGTTCATGATAAGTCCAGGATCGAACCCTGTATTTTCTCAAAGTTTTTTCAGAAATCTTCCCTTATTAAGTTAAATAGAGTCGATACAGAAAAATTTAATTAAACAATCCACCTAAACACAACTAGAATTTCTGTGTCCGTAACACTGTTGCTAAATCCAACATCAAACAAAAAAAAAAAAAAATAAAAATTATAAAACAATTTGATGTTAGATTTAGAATTGGTGGATTGTTTAATTTAATTTTTCTGTATCGACTCTATTTAACTTAATAAGGGTAGATTTCTGAAAAAACTTTGAGAAAATACAGGGTTCGATTCTGGACTTCTTCGATCATGAACGATCTCATAAACCCTTAGGTACCAAATTAGTTTGAAGTCAAGTGATTTTTTAAAAATCTCCGATTGTCAAGTGATTTTGGCCGCCATATTGAATTTTCTCACAAGAACCCTGGATTTATCATCAGAAACCCCATAAACCTCCAGATATTAAATAAGGACAAAATCAAGTGATTTTTTGAAAATCTCTTTTCATCAAGTGGTTTTGGCCGCCATATTGAATCCGCTTTATTGGATCCGCCATATTTAATTTTCTGAATTGCACCCTGAATGACATCAGTGACCCCATAAACCCCCAGGCATTATATTATATTGAAATCAAATCATTTTTTAAAAAATCTTCACTTGGCACGTGGTTTCGGCCGCCATATTGCATCCGCCATATTGAATTTTCTAAATTTGACCCTGGATTCATTAACAGGCGCCTCAACTACCTTTAGGTAACATTTTCAGGGGTTTGACACCCAAATTGACTCGATTGTGTTGACTTTATAATCGATTTATCGAAGAAAAGGTAGAGGTCACGTGGGATTGGTGGCCATATTTGATAAGTTACGATGTTTCCGTAAAAGAGCCACTCGGATTTCGAAACTAGACTACAATAAGCATCGAATGAGCCCTGGTAGACCTTTCATAGACTAATATATTTTTGGACAGCATGGGGTCTCTCGATGAAAAAGAATTACTCATATATATATATATATACATTTATAAACTTATAACTAAAATATGCCCTTTTTACTTTTATATTGCTCTCTCTCTTTTTCTCTTCTTTTCTTTAGCACCCTTTTCATCCATGTTAACCCGGCTCCCGACTCGTCCAGCAGTTCTTGAATCTTCCTTGGCTCTCTTCCTATTTCTTTACAATTTTGTAGGTGTTCTATCGTTTCTTCCGCTTCGCCGCACGTTCTACATAACGTTTTCTCTTTCCAATATTTACTTACCTCTGTCTCATTTCCACACCTAAATCTTGCTATGGTTTTCTGTGATTTGTTGCTGTTTTGCAGATATTGTGCCAGCCATTGTGTTTGTATTCTCCCATATTCTTTAAAATACCTAGAATTGCTAATTTTATTCTGTTGGTTCTGCAGTTGTACCTATCTATCTCTTTCTGTTGTTATTTATTCAATTGCAACTCCATCCTCCTGCTTTATTCTTATCTCGTCTGTGCTGTAGCCGTTTCTCTCGTAATATTTTCTTTTGTCGGTTTTCCAATTTGTTTGTGTAGAGATTTGTGTATGAGATTTTTTAATGTAGTCAGTCGGTTTTCTATCCTTGCTCAAGCAAGTATACTGACAGTTTGTGCCTCCGGGCGAAAAGTGTTGTTAGTATTCCGTGTTCTACAAATATATAAGTGTAAATAAATTTTACCTTCTAAAATAGAGCGTAATTTTTATTATAAAATTAAATGTTTTGTACCAACGCTAGTTTTAATTTATTTTGTTTTATTTTTTAGTGCGTTCCTTATATATTCTTTCCTTATAACTGATAGATAAACATTGTATATATGCTGACAGCTATTTCACAGCCGATAACTTTGATAAATGTTCAATAGTCGAATGGTTCGCCAGCATTTTCAGAAAGCACTTTAAGGAAAAGCAAAACACCTACACATCAAATCCTTATCGTTACAAATAAAATGAACATTTTTTCATTGTTATATGATATTTCGTTGTGTACGTGTCAGCGAGAGGTTTTAAAGTAAGGTTTACGAAATACACAATGTAGAATAAGAAATCGTGACACAGCTAGTTGAAATGAAGGAAATTTGTAGGTTCCTTTAGTTCTACGTATCCACGGGGTCGGTTTAACCATTAGGCAAGTCTGGGTGACTACAGACACTATATAGTAACAGTCTGGCCAATAGTGCAAGCGCCGCCATTAAGAGTCCAAATAAACGTGGTAGCATTGACGTCATATAAATAGACTCAGCACGCTCTATGCCTTAGCATTGTTTGTTATGAAGCCAATACCCTGTGGAGACGAAAAGGGGATTCGCCCCGGGGAGTATAACAAGTTGCCTAATTTACATTTATTCTGTTCAGCTATCGATAGGGAAAACGCCGGCGTCATATAGTGTTGTATATGTATATGATTATATTGTTGTGTTATTTTTTCTATTTTACTATTTTACCTTTCCATCTACTTTTAATAATATTGTCATAAATTTCATTTAAAGACTTGTGAACTGTATTTCAACTATTTAGTATTTTAAATACTAAAAAGTAATGTTTAATTAAAATATTACATATAGTTTTTCCTTAAAAGAAGTATTTGTATTCAGTACTTCGAATACATCAGTAAAAACTATTTTACCCAGCACTAATTAAAGATATACATCTTTATAATTTGCCAGATAAATTTTAATTTATCATGGAATAAATCATATAATATCTGCCCGTTTTAAATTTAGAAAGTGTCTGAAGCATTGCTATACAATATGATCGAGAAAGAAAGGTGCCTAAATAGACAACGATTTAATTTATTTTTATATTAACAAAACTGTCCACTCTACATTTTAAATTCAGCGCCTACTAGACATTTTTTTTTCGATCATATTGTATTTTAAATGTATGTAATTTAAAAACCTATATATTTGCCTAAGTATCAAAAACCATAAACGTGAAATAAAAAAATTTAAAAAAAACTAATAATTATCTTAAAAATATACTAATAAATTAGCGTTAATTTAATATTATTTATGAAATTTATTTGTTTAAAAAAAAATGCGTTGCGTGGTAGCTATAGTCTCAAATGGAAAAATAAAATTATCTTTGCAGAAACAGATAATTTCGTAGTTGCTAATTTTAGTTTTCTTTTATTTTTTATTCCTTCTTTCTGGGTCTTTTTTTCTGTTTTTTTCTGGTTCTTTCGGATTTTTTTCATAAAAAAATCATGCACTGGCCGATTAGCCATATGTTGGACAACCAACCATTTCATCTATAATTTAAATGAAAATTTAAGCAAAAATGAAGCTACAATATTTATATATTGTGATATTATTATAAAATTTCTTAATTTTTTTTTTTTTTTGACTTACAATAAAACCTGTCAGAGTTAAGCTGCGTTCAGAGCTCTTAAATTAGTAGACTATAGACTATGGCTTGTGCACTGTTGATTATCACTAACAAGTTTGCCATATAGTAAGGCGAGCAACCGTTCAGACCTCTAAATTTAATGCTTTATACGTTGTCGATTGTAGATAGTTTTCCAAACTTTGTAGTTAGTGAGTTGTTTTAATGAGACAGACCAATAACAACACTGGCTATCTCCGTCTACATCGTAATGAACGTTTACATTGTATGCCTTTGCATAACCTAACAAAATGTCATCGCGCCGATTACAACAAATGTCGCCCAAAATTACAAAGACGAACAGTAAATATGATCAATTTAGGTAATTAAGTTAGCCTTAGTTAGTAAAAAATCTAGAACAACAGAATTATGAAAATGATAATAAATAATCAACATTTTACGAAGTAGTTGGTTTCAAGAAACACAAATGTCACACTATTCGTTACGCGCTAATTTCCTTAGCTGTAAACGCTGCCTTGAACGTTAAAATTATGTACTAAACTTATCCACAATGCACAGTGAACAGTCACTAATTTAAAGAACTCTGAACGTAGCTTTAGGTTAAAAATCTTATTTTAGTTATAAAACCTAAACTATTAATTATCATCGAATGAAACAGAAATTTTTAGTTCAGTATTTAATAGAATATATCAAATACAATAAACAGTTCATACTTAAAATGTATTTAAATGTCCTATTTATTTCAAACAATGAAAACACACAAACTCTAACATGTAAATCAACAATTGTGTAGGGGCTCTAAGCAAACCGCTAACTGGTATGGAATTTTTAGCACACCATACAGAGCTATAATGTAAAATTTCTCGGACTCGACGGACGTTTGACTACAGTGTCTTGTGATTATTCAATAAACAAATATTACTAACCTTGGTTCTCGTGGATAGCTGTCTTCTGGGTACCCAGATGCTGAGGAAACTTCAGGATGACACCAACAGAACATTTGTAATTGAAGAACACACACAGACACTTGATATTTGATAAAATCACTAGATATATTTATATATTTAATAATATAATAATATATAATTACTGCGAGAGTTTATATAGAGGTTTAGTACAACCGAACTGACGTGATACGCACGTGATATTGAAGTGTAAAAATACGTCTTAATACAACGACTAATCTCAACTCTATTATAAAAAATGCAACGTTTCTAAACATAACATAAATCAAAGTAACAAAGAGGGCTATTATACCGCGGTGTTCATAGTTACGAGGCGTGATAGTAAAATACAACGTCGCATTTTAACTGAAACGAAAACATTCAATCTAAACAAAGATATTTTTAAATAAACTAACATGAAAAAAAAAACAAAATTAAGTTTAAAATTTCAAAACGAGACAAATTGTTTGGACTCTTAATGGCGGCCGATCACTTCAACCAACGAGACGCTCGTTTGCCAGACTGTCAATTTTAATTTTTTGTTTATGAAATTTAAATTTTTTGTTTTTGCTTGGAGCCTGCTCCACTCTCGGGAAGGTTCGCAGAAGATTTATTGAAATCTAGGTACTTTTTAACATATTAATGTTAGTGACACGTAGATTTGACACAAGCATGCATTACCTTACGCGGTACTTCACAGGATCAATTCGCTAATGTAGACTCAGCTTTACATATTTCTAGTTACAGCCTGCTTCTTTGATTTAAGCGGAACTAGATTTTGAATTCTAGTAACTTTTACCGTTTAAGTCAGGCTTTTGATTATTTTGTTTAACAAAAGCTCTCTTCAAACCTTAAAAGGAGAGCTCAGGACAACTTACAAAAATTAAAATTCCAGTTAGTTCCGCTTAAACGTTTGGAATAGTCTGTACATCTTATTTTGTTTTGTAAAAATTTGGAATATTTTCAAGAATGTACATAACATATATCAAAAGTGACACAAATAATGCACAAAAGTTTTAATAATAGAAAAGAATTTTTAATTTAGTCAGAAAAATACATTTGATATTGAATGTTTGTCATCGCGTCTTTTTTTGCGACAGAAATAACGTTCTTTGATTTACCGCTGAAACACAGAAGTGATGTGGGTGGTATAACAGGCAATTCTTACATTGTGAAAATTTTGTAACAAGGCTCTAGAATTTCAAGTACCTACTCAAAGATGATGAATTATACTTTAATGTATTATAATATAAAAACATATTTTCCAGCTCGATAAATGAAACAGGATTTCTGCAAGCCATTAGTGGTTGAAAAGCATTAGGGAACTGAATGCGAATCTGAGACCGAACATTTGTGTCCTCACTTAAAAAAAAAATAATGTGAAGTGGGATATTTCGCACATTCACGGTTTTGTAGCAGGGATGGGGACTCAGAGTCGGGAACAGGAACGACATTTTGTTTTATGTTCAAGAACGAAAATGAAGTTAAATATATTCATTACCGATTTTGACTGGTTTTCCTTCATACTTTCCAGTTTAAAATTTAATTAATACAACTCGTAATAACACATTAATACGATGAGACAGTAATTTTTACCGACCGCCAACATATATAAGGGAGGCATTGTGATCATACCGATTTTGACATTTCGAGATTTCGATGTATATTCACGAATTAAGGTTCCTACATACCGTTTTGACTATGTTTAGCATGATGTCTGTCTGTCTGCCTGTCTGTCTGTCTGTCTGTCTGTCTGTCTGTCTGTCTGTGTACACGTGCAGAGCAAATTCGGCTAAAAGGATTTTTATGAAACTTCATATTTAAGCTTTTGACATCAATGGTACGAGCTGATTAACTTTAGGTAAAAATCGGTTGACTATAAATGGGAGTTTACTTTTGTCGATTTTAAGATTTTTGCGAATATTTAACAACAGAAAAATATTTAGAAAAAATGTATTTAACAAAAGTTGCTATAAAAGCAATAACTAACAACTTTTATTTGAGACATTTTTTGATAAAACTTTTTCTAAGTATCTATTTTTCCATTCTTACATATATGTAACGTTTCCATGGCTATGATAAATAATATCTCTGTTAGAAAATATAATGCCAAGTTATTTCTACTTTGCTGCTAGAATGTATTTTATACAAATACTTTGTGATGGCGGTCGGTCCTGTGGTGACCACAGCTGATTTTTGTTTTGTTTTTACTCATATCCATTTTATCTTTTTCTGTCTACTCTATTTTATATTTTTAAGTGGAACTAAACTGGTTTTTTATTTTCTCAAGTTGTAACGAGCTCTGTGATTATTTCATGTTTCATGTTGGCAGACAAAATCTAAATGTCAAAAGGATAAAGTGACATTATGAAAAATAAAGTATATAAAATATAATTTTATTGTTTTTCCTAGTAACATAATGTTATATCTTTTTATAATTTAGTTTCTACGATTTTTATGTTATTTATTATTTTGTAAATAAATGGTCGCTATTTTGAAGTGGTTAAAATTAAACTATGATATTTTGATATCCTTGTAAAGCTGATTTAATATGTTTTTAAGAAAAAAATAAAATAAAAAATTAAAGTACCGATTCCCTATGCTAGATAAAAAGTTGAAACAATTGCCGTTGAAACCCGAAGTGATGCAGAATTCTTATTATAGTCCTTAAGTGGGCCCTTTTGTCTAGTTTAACTTTTCTTCTGAAGAATTTTTTGTATCTCTTAATATAAAGGAAATTCGAGGTTCGGCGTTTCAAACAGACACCTGTATTACTTAGATTTTTAGTTTAACCCCTTTGGGATTTAGTTGAAAGGGTGCGGGATAGTATTTACATTAAGCACGTTTTTTGAAAAAATAAAGAATTTTTAATAAACTTCTCTCCGTAATCATTCGAAAACTCCAAAAACTTCGATCTTTCGAAATAATTTTCAGTCCAAAAATTCCTGTTATATTATTCTAGTCCACAGTAATGTACAGTACTCAGAATTTTTAGATTAACCCCTTCGGTAAAGCAGTGGTTCCCAAACTTTTTCGGTTCCCCGCGCCCTTAATGTATTAAAATGTTTCCGAAGCGCAAGTCAATACATTGGTCTAAATCATTTTTCACTTCTGAAATACAAAGTGATGCAAAAAAAGGTCCTCACTTCTAAACTACAAAGTGATCACCAAAAAAAAAGATCCTGGGTCTTCAACGCACAGTTTGGGTTAAGGTGTGGGACAAGGGATTTTTTTTCCTAGCACATTTTTGGGTAAAATCGTTTTAGAACTAAGAAATTTTAAAAACTACTTTCGCTGCTTAATCTATCTCTTGAGAGCTTTCTTTTTAACACAAAAATTAAAATTTAAAATTTTTAAAAATTCGATATTTTTGAAAAACCAATCTGATAAAAAAAAAATCCTGAGAATTGAACCTGTTTATACCGGTTTCCATCATTGTACATTATTGAGATTCTTTTCAATTTTTTATATTACAATCCCAGATATTGCAGAGGAGAAAGCTATATATCGTATGAATCATATCCCTTTATGAAACGTTTAGTTTTTTTTTTTCAGTTTATAATTTTTCCTTTCCATCACAAAATATTTGCAGCTTTATTACGACAATTTACCTTTTATATTGAAATATAATGGAAATATTATGGACTAAAAATATAGTTCATGCTTTATGCCAGATTTTATAAGGTCACGATAATTAAATTTACTGATGAAATACATTTGAACAGGCAATGTTAGCATGTGATATTAATATAATTAAACATATACCATGGTGTCATTATTTGCTATTAGATTTAATATTAAATTTATGATTTAATATTGCATTCATTATTAATATTAATTTTGGATGCGTCACTAAATATCCTGAATAATATTGCGTATTATTATTTATTAAAGTTTTTAAATTAATTTACCTTTACTTATTTAACAATGAAATGTGTGTTAAAGGGGGTTTCAAGAATATTAATTATGTCAGTGTAATAATAAAATTCCTAGAAACAATTTAATTATATTTCATTGAAACTTATTTTAAAATAATAACATATTATTACAATACGTAAATCATTATGCATGTTAATCGACAACATTGAAGGAGCGATAGGTAAATTCAGTCTCAATATCTCAGTAAATTCATTAATACTCTCTCCCCCCAGTAGGCACATGGTGCTAAAAGAAAGAACGAAAATAACCACCAATAAACACCATCAGTGGGCATTTGATACGTAACGTGTTTATCGTTAATACGTAATTTATTTACAAATAAATGATACGGACATCTATTTGTATTCATATTTGTATGTACAAATATGAATACAAATAGACAATATTTACTCGAGGAAAGTCGTTTATGTATATGCTGAAGAGGATCGGTCCAAGGATTGATCCTTATGGAACACCAGCATGTATTTTCCTTGTGGCGAACTCAAATTTTCTTATCATCACTTGAAATCTTCGGTCTTGAATGTGAGAGTTTATCAGATACAGGCGCGCACCCACGAACTGAGGAGGGGAAGCAGAAGACAAAATTATTTAAATTATGAATGAAGTTCTCACTTCGAAATTACAAGTGTTGATCTAAAAAAAGGCCCTCGAGTCTAAAAGTGAAGACCTAAAAAAAAGAGGTGCCCCTGAGACACCCTCCCCGGGGAGGCGCTCCTGCACTACACACAATCTATGCCGACTTCTGTCCGTTTAATAATTGACAGTAATTTCCTATTCTCATTTGATTGAAACGACTAAATATCCATCATGTGTTATTTTTCAAAATTTAAAGAATTTGCACTGTATTTATATATGCCGCTCCTGTACAATATAAGAAAACAGTCGCTCAGCTCTATATTTATATTTCATATAGCTTAAAATTCTCTTCAATGTCCATTTGGATCACTGAAACGTCCGGGTTTCTCATCTGTCTTTATTGCTGCATTAAACTATAAGGTGTCTCAAAAGAAATTTTATATTTAGTGGATCGATTAAAAAAAAAGTAAGCCGTATATAGAAAAAATGTTTATTAATTATTAAAATACACTTTTTGGGGATTTATTTCTTAAAAATAATATCGTCTAAATGTAGACCCTCGCGTTCTCGGTACTCATTTAATCGAACAGTAAAATTACTTATGACGTCTCGGCAGGTGGACTCAGGGATGGCTGCCATTTCGTGACGGATTTTCTTTCAAATGCGCCAGTGAAGTCGGTTTATTGGCGTAAACTTTAGATTTAAGATAACCCCATAGGAAAAAGTCCATAGGGGTTAAATCTGGACTGCGTGGAGGCCAATTTATGTCACCTCTCCGGGAGATCAATTTGCCTGAGAAAATTTCACGAACACGTGGCAGAGACATATTGGACGTGTGTGAAGTTGCTCCGTCCTGTTGGAACCATGTTCTTTGGTTATAGCCAGGAAAGTTTTGCAGTTCAGGTACCAAGAAGTTGTCCAACATCTGCACATAACGCTCTGCATTCACTGTAACTGCACGCCCCCTTTCGTCTTCAAAAAAGTAAGGGCCGATAATTCCTCGCGCCGACATCGCAGCCCATACGGTCACTTTAGGCGAATGTAGGGGTTTCTGATGTTTGCGTTTCGGATTCGTTGCACTCCAGTAGCGGCAGTTCTGCTTATTTACGTGGCCATTAAGATGAAAATGAGCTTCATCCTAAAACAAAATGTTGGTAAACGTTGAAAATCGCTCAATCACCTGATTTACGAAATTAAGCCTCTGACTGGCATCTTGGGGCTTTAATTCTTGCACCAATTGAATTTTGTAGGGGTGCAGCTTTAGGTCTTTGTGCATAATGCGATGTAATGATGATCTATGCACATTTAAAGCACTTGCGCGCTTCCGAATTGAAAGGTTCGGGTCGTCACGAACAGACTGATTAACATTCTCCATGTTTTCTACCGTTCTTGATGACCTAGGTCGCCCGGATTTTCATTTATCCAGCGTTGTACCAGTCTCTTCAAACTTTTTAACCCAATGTCGAATGAGAGGAATGCTTGGCGCATCATTTAAGTGGCGAAAACCTCGAATACTGCAGAATTTTCTACGTGCTACAGTCGCCGAATCACCGTTTTTGTAAAACTCTCGCACGCATAACGCGCGGTCTGCTCCCGAGAAACGCTCTATAGCGACTGAATTCCCAAGAGCCAGGCTACCGATTGACATAACCCCCGCGCCCTTCGGATACGTTGCGTTCACGCAGTAAGCTAAATAAATATAAAATTTCTTTTGAGACACCTTGTATCATAGCATCTATCAGCATTTATACCTGACAAAGAATAATTTTGAAAATATCAGTTCAGTTAAATCTAATCCATTATATTATTTCGATGAGACAAAACATTTTATAAAAATAACGTAAAATGTATTTTAAATTCACATTAAACATGTATATTTGTGTTTTGTCTTCTTTTGTTCTAAATGTATATATCATTCAAAACCAATATTTATGTGTAATTTTCTGGAAAATAACATAATAAAAAGCTTTGTCCATTTAACCTATAAAAGTTTGGAAGTTTGAAAGTTAATTTTGATAAAATGTATATTAATTATAGAGCACAGGTGTTTTATGTCAAACTGGATCAATACAATGTTTTATCAATATCTATTATCAAAATTATATAATGGCATTATCAATGTTTATAGTTACTATCAATTTGCTACACTATTAATTTAGGAAATTGAATAATTGTTGTTATACTTATAAATATTCTTTATTTTTAAAAAATGACGTAGCTTTATTACTGCGCACTCATGTAAGATCCTTTACTTGAATCGAGGTTTGCTTTCTTAGCATAACCTTTAAGGTAACTAGCTGAAGAGCTATATTATACTTGGCGAGGATTTACTTGACAGACGCTCACCAGGAAAACGGTATGGTTCAATCTAGAAGGTCATAAAAATTAAACGATACTATTGGTTCGGATGGTGAGAAAGGGGGTGCCGAATTGTCTTGCTTAGGAGCGCCAAAGTATGTCTTGTCTAGGAGTGCCAAAAGCTCTCGCGCTGGCCCTGGAACTGCGTAGCTATTTCCATTTTTTTGCTGGTTAGGATTTCTGGGTTCCCTTTTTTTACTCACCAGATCTTTTAGGTTTCCATTTCTTTTTTGCTCTTCAGAACTTTTGGATCCTTAGTTTTTTCTATGCTTCCCAGATCTTTTTGGTTTCTTTTTTTTTGCGCGACAGACGTTTATGCTGACTTTTTTATGCTCTGGCGCGCGACTGTTCTGTTGAACAGATTATGGCCCGCTTTAGTTAAAGTTTGGCCATACCTAGGGATAGGAATTTATTTGTGAATATCGATATATGCGCGATTCGATATATCGTAAGTGTGATATCGATATTCGATATATATCGAAGTAAAAATATCGATATTTTCGATATATCGAAATATCACGTAACATGTAAGATATATAAATTACAGTTTTTTTTGGTTTGCTTGGCAGAAAAAGAAGTCACTTGACAGACAATCACTTATAGTTGGTACTCACCCAGCTACCAACCAACTTTCTAATATTTTCCTAGTTAACTGCTCTCTTAATTAAATATATAAATATGCTATATGTTTACATTTGTAAGGACAAACTAGATTTTTTTGGTTACTTTTGTAGTGTATTACGGACTTTAAATGTTAATTAAAAATATTCCTTACGCTGTAAAACCGACTTAAGATTTATTTATTTTGATCATTATTAAGAATGTGACATTTTTTATAATTTTTTAATACCAACATGACATAAAATTTCAAAGGTGCAAATTATTGAAATCAAAATTTCGTCTTACAGGCTATTCCAAACGATTAGATGGAAATTTCGTTATTTCAGGTTGTCACGAAAAAGGACATTGCTTGGGTTATTTCATTTTTCGGGTTTGGTATGTGAAAATTTAAAATTCCAACAGTGAAACCATGGAAACTAATGACATATGTCAAATATTTTAATACATTTTTCCATATTAAGAATGCAAAGTGAGTATGATTTACAAAGCTTAAACAAAATGACCAAATGTCCGAATTAATAGATAAAAATTACTAGATTTCAAAATCTAGTTCCACCTTAACGTTTGGAATAGCCTATAGATTGTTTTTATAAAAGTGAACAGCATATATTTAAATGTAAAAATTATACAACTTATACAAGAATACCGATATTTTGTGCGAATATAGATATTTTGCGCGATATATCGCATTTCAAATATCGATATAAAAATATCGATATATTTTTCTAAAGTATCGATATTTTCGAAATATCGATATATCGTTCCCATCCCTAGCCATACCTATTATAGAGGTACATTAATACCTCAATACCTGTTGTAGGTGTGCACAATGACAAATCTACTAGGGGACCAAAAGAAAATTTTTCGGCGGGTGGGGCAAAATGTGAAGTTACTAATGATTAAACTTATGAAAATTAACAGAATTCAAACTAAGTTCCGTCAATATATAAATTAAACATTTTAAAAAAATAAATTATTATTCTTAGAATATATTAAAATAAACAAAAAAATAAGTATTATGAAATACTTTAAAACTAATGTAAACACATACACTTTAATCTTGTATCTATTCTAATTTTTCTTTAATTTGCATATTCTTAGAATTGGCTTAAATTCATTTGGCAAAAACATTAGTTTTTTTAAGAACCATTGTACTTGACCAGGTTAACAAAGTCATTGATAACGTTTAGATTATATAACTGAACCCTTAACAGATAAGCTTCATCTATAGCGGATGTTGTTGATTGTATTATCTTATCAGCACTCGAATTCTGGATTCTCGTAATAGTATCAACCAGCGGAGAATTTGAGAATATTTGATTTTGTTTTGTTATTAGAAGATATTTTTATCTGCCGAAGTAGTTTGAAGAAGTGTTTCCCACTTATCAATTTGGATATGATAAGTATTATCAGTAGACTAATTTATTTTAAGTTCTTTGTTATTCGAATTATAAAAAGAAATGCAGTTGTAAATATACCGAAAAGAACAGCATGATCCAAGAAATTGGATACATATGGAAAACTTCTTTAATATCAAATTTACGAAAAAAAAAATTATTCTTCAAAAAACTCCTGTTTTGTCTCAAACCACCAAAAACGTTATCAATTTTTTTTTTTTTATTTTTTTATTTTATTTTATTTTATTTTTTTTTTTGGCGAGCCCCTCTTACTTTTTCTAATTCCTATAAGATTGTGGTTAAATGTTAATTTTCCACAAAATGGATTAGACGGTCTTCTAGTACTGACTTGGCAATGAAACACTGACCACCCCTTTCACCTGATTTGACTCTGTTAGGATACTTCTTATGGGGTTATTTAAAAAATAAGGTGTATGCAGTGGCGCAGCCAAGGGGGGGGCGACGGGCCTGGGCCCCTCCCAGGACCAACAGATTACACGGCGCTGCCCGGGGAGTTGAAGATAAAATTTAACCACAACAGTAGCTAATTTTTCAATTACTTCATTGTAAACAATATTGGCATTTTCTTTTTTTCGTATAAATAACCATCTTTTTAAGATTGACATAATTATTCTTCAAGTGAAAATACATTACTTTTCAAATATGCTTCAACGAATTATATGAAGGGGAGCGTTGATCCTTTTTCCCCCTGACACATCGACTAAAATATTCGCCCAGTCAAATGATAAAACTGTTTTAAACAACTAATTACTCGATTCAGATAAGATAAAGTGGAAATCTGACTTCGGTATAACCTTCAGAATGTAATTTTAAAATGACACCTCAAACGTGAAATAGAGTTAAAATAGTAGAAATATAATAAAGAGAGTAGTTTTGGAGAAAATCGCGTTCTTAAAATCGGTATTTGGTTTTATTTTGTAGATAAATGTGAATATCAATATCTTAGGTATTTTTGAAATTATAATATTTTACACACAAAAAGGACTGATATAAGTTGTACTGAACAACACTGGTGTATTCAGATGGTGGGAGGGGGGGACACAAGCCCCTTCTGAAGGTCCAATAAAATGAAAATTCAACAATTTTATCATAATCGTACAGCAAAATAACTTATGTATTTTACAATAATAATAAGCTATATTTTATTATGATTAGTGTTAGTGTGATTAGAATTAGTGTTAAACAGAAAATGGGAAGAGAGTATATTTTACATTTTTAAATATATTTTTCCCCTAAATAAGCTCAAGTGATTTTGATTACCGCTTCAGGGGCCATAAAAAATAAGGTTAAGGGCCGTATGCAGCCCGCGTGCCCTCGAAATTTGATTCGGCCCTCTCCAAGACAAAATTCTGGCTGCGCCACTGGGTTTATGTAAATCAACCACAAAATCAACAAGAATTGATTCAAAGAATAAGGGAAGAATGTGATCAAATACACCAGAAATGATTAAGAATTTAATAATTCACGTATTTAACAACGTTTTTGAGGGTTTGAAACAAAGCAGGAGTTTTTTTGATGAGTGACTTTTCGTAAAATTGATAATAAAAAAGTTTTCCATTTGTATCCAATTTCTTGGATCACGTTTTATATTTACCTTATTTAAATGGTTGTTTTAATCCACAACAAAGATGTCTTGGAATATTGTTACGTGGGTGGTTTGATGGAAAACAACTCTTGGTAACAATAAAGTTTATTAAATAATTATAAGTTATAATAACAATTTTTGATGGAATTTTCCATGGAAGCTGGGGAATACTGTTCACCCCGTGCTATCCAGGATTGCCTTGAACCTGCTTCCTAGCGGAGGTTGCCCATCAGGGAGTCGAGGAGCCTGGTGAATTGTGTATATGGAGTCGGGCTCGTGGTCGTCACCGTGATTGAGTATAACGCCATAGAGGAGTTGACTACGTTCCTCTCCCCTAGCTTGCGTACAACATACATTTACTTATATCTCTGATGAACCTAGTTCCGCTATTTAATCCTCATTCAAACCAATTTTCGAAACATTTTTTACACTCTACATTACACTTTTTACACTTTACATTAAGTTGGTATCAACAAAACATGGTTTTCGAAGGCTTCAACAGCTTCTAGAGGTGATAAAAATCGCTACATTTTTTGTTTGACATTGGGGAACAAAAAAAAGTTGTTAGCGGATAAATCAGGTGCATACGGGTAATGAGACATTAATTCGATTTTTTTCTTCTTCAAATAATCAATTGTTTGACGTGCTGTGTTGTCATGATGAAGAATGATGCGACGTTTTTGGTTGTTTATCCTGAGTTTATCGATGACTTCTAGCAAACAAATTGTTGTATACCATTTAGCATTTACTGTTCTCCGATCTTTTAAAGGAATCAGTGACGGATTATCGCCTTAAACAAAAAAGACATTTGTCTTGGGCCCGGATTTGGGTTGTGAGGACCTTTTTTTTGCTTTTTACTTGGATTTGGGAGGTGAAGTCCTTTTTTTTTTCTCTTCACTTGGATTTGGCAGGTGAAGTCCTTTTTTTTGCTCTTCATTTGGATTTGGGAGGTGAAGACTTTTTTTTTTTGCTCTTCACTTGGTTTTGGGAGGTAAGGACCTGTTTTTGTTTTTTTAAAAAAACATTGTTGAGGGCCCGTAAATCATAGGTTGAGGGCCCGTAAATCAAAAATGTCTTGGGCCCGGCGAAGGCTTAGTCCGCCACTGAAAGGAATAGTTGCGACATGTTCAGTACAACCGACAAATATTTCCTAATTACGAAAATGCAGCGTGCCCATTACGTAGGTAAATTATGTCTGTTTAGACGCTGACGAGTAGTTTTTTAATTAAACTATTGTCACAAAGTCAAGGTGCCGCAGCCCTGACTTATGCGGTTACCTTTGAGATGACAAGGATTATATGAGCAAGATAAACTATATGTGTGTTAGAGAAGAGAATGAAAATTTAAAAATAGAAGGAGGAATTGGATTAAAAGCTATAACGAGTACAAGTATCTCAGAATACTGGATAATGGAATATTCGACAAAAAGAGATACAATAGAATAAATTAAGGGAGGAAAGCGATGGGGACATTAACTCAATTCTTTTGTCAGTAAATCTAATAAGGTCTAAACCAGCGTTTCTCAACCGGGGGGCCGCGAAGTCATACAAGATCGAAACATGAAAATATAATAAAAATGCACTCAATCTTGCAAGATAATTTTATCCACATTTATAAATATTTTACATTTATATTCATAAAAATAAACAAAATGATCAAAAGTTTCATTCGATTGATAAAAATTACTAGATTTGAAAATATAGTTCCACTCTAACCAAATAAACAGACTATAAGTAGACTATATCAAGGTAAAATAAATTGTATGTGTCGGTTGATGGGATTCTCTGACAATGGTTCGCGTTGGAGGTACTCCAAGTATTTTCAAGTTGTACTTTGAAGTAGGTACGACTTGAAAGTGTAATATTTTTTTAATTGCTCGCCGAGCTATAGATAACTCAAGAGTAAGCATGCGAATGTGTTTAAATTAAAATGGAAGGCACTTTGAACACTTGTAAATAAAAATACTTTACTTTCAAGTCGTTATAGGGAATATAATCATCATTTAAAAATATCACAGTTTTTTGTCAACCGTAAAAGATATTAAAAAAATGTTTAAGTAAAAGTTGTTGAAAAGCTCTATCCAAAGATATTCAATATGACATACGTTCCCATTTAAAAATTCGAAATTGTCTTTGATATCCTGTACTTCCGGGTTTTTTCGGAAAATTTCAATACTACCATTCAATTTTGTGGATAAATTTTAGTTCAAAATTTTTCCCAACTTGCTCACACGTCGCTTTTTCGAAAAAAAGTCGTGTTCCAATTATCATGATACACAATAGTATAGGGGGGCCGCAGACAATATTTACATAATTTCGGGGGTCCCAGGCCAGAAAAGGTTGAGAAACACTGGTTTAAACTACACTTTTATTTGATGCTATAGTACAAAGTAGTGGTATTCAAGCTTTTTTAGGTGAGGATACACGATACCTTAATACAATTATGATCGAAAAAAAGTGTCTAGTAGGCAAGGATTGTTTTTTAAATGTTAAGTGGAATTCTTTGGCTATTTAGACACATTTTTTTATCAAAATCATATCATATCATATTGTTATTCAAAGCACCTTACTAATTTTTCCAAATTATTGAGAACTGACAATAACTGAAGTGACGCCTAGTGGATATTTTGGAACTTATAGCTTCTCTCATGATCGCATCCTTCTTTTTAATTAAAGGTGTTACGAGTGACAAAAGGATAATTATGACAACACGCGTACATATCAATTAACTCAGTTAATTAATATGGGAATAGGTTTTTCTTTTCATTAACCACTCTTTACACCATATATCGCGTTTTCTTCTTGTGAACAAGGCAAAAAGTAGCCAAAGCGAGCGCATCGTCGTCCGAGTTCAACATAGTCCAAGCGCAAACTGGCGCTTGTTCAAGAATACTTGAATAATCGTGCGGCGTCGAAGGAAATTTTCCGTGCTTGTACAAAAAGATTGTTCATGCATGCTTGTCAAGTTTGCAATTACGTGTGTAGCCACCTTAAGAACGCTGTATTGCTTTCACTTCTTTAAACTAAATGAGCTCGTACTCAGTATTAGGAGAACATGACAGCGATCAGTACTACGGCTCGGTGATACAATTTTGGAACGTTAATAAGTTAATAATTCAGTAATATAATGCATGCAATGATTTCCTGAATTAAACTTGTCTTTCAATCTGCTAATAAATTTATTTGACAGATAACATTATTGTTTTGTGCCATTTTTTCATGTTGCCGACAAATGGTAATATGTTTTTGTTAATTTAAATCGACAGTTAACTTATTGAGGCATTTATGAGGAATAAATAAGATCAGTCGTTAGTGTCCCAGTGAACCAATATCTGCTTGTTCCAATTTTCTCTCTTGAAAAGTCAAAGCAATAAACGAAATGTAATCATCAATTTTAAATTACCTCGCACAAAAACTCATTAAATATTGAGTCACTCAATTCCTTTTTATATTCTTATTATAATTTTAAATAAAAACGCGAAGAACGAAAACTGGAATATAGAGAAATAAAGACGAAAATACACAAACCTAGTGTCATGAAAATTACTTGAAAAGACAGAATAATGCATTCCGCTAGTTTTCCTTAAATTTTAAGCATTCCTTAAATCGTAAAAATACCTGGCAGCACAATGCATTGGTAGGTACATATTTTTGCGATTTAAATAATGCTTAAAATTTAAGGATAGCTGATGCAACGGGGCATTATTATTTTAATAATGCAATATTTTTATTATCCACATGAATTTTTTCGATATAAATATCTTACTTCTTCCGAGATAAGCGACAGACCGATCCATTCGTTTAATACAAGGTGTCTCAAAAGAAATTTAGTGGATCGATTAAAAAAAAAGTAAGCCGTATATAGAAAAAATGTTTATTAATTATTAAAATACACTTTTTGGGGATTTATTTCTTAAAAATAATATCGTCTAAATGTAGACCCTCGCGTTTTCGGCACTCATTTAATCGAACAGTAAAATTACTTATGACGTCTCGGCAGGTGGACTCAGGGATGGCTGCCATTTCGTGACGGATATTTTCTTTCAAATGCGCCAGTGAAGTCGGTTTATTGGCGTAAACTTTAGATTTAAGATAACCCCATAGGAAAAAGTCCATAGGGGTTAAATCTGGACTGCGTGGAGGCCAATTTATGTCACCTCTCCGGGAGATCAATTTGCCTGAGAAAATTTCACGAACACGTGGCAGAGACATATTGGACGTGTGTGAAGTTGCTCCGTCCTGTTGGAACCATGTTCTTTGGTTATAGCCAGGAAAGTTTTGCAGTTCAGGTACCAAGAAGTTGTCCAACATCTGCACATAACGCTCTGCATTCACTGTAACTGCACGCCCCCTTTCGTCTTCAAAAAAGTAAGGGCCGATAATTCCTCGCGCCGACATCGCAGCCCATACGGTCACTTTAGGCGAATGTAGGGGTTTCTGATGTTTGCGTTTCGGATTCGTTGTACTCCAGTAGCGGCAGTTCTGCTTATTTACGTGGCCATTAAGATGAAAATGAGCTTCATCCGAAAACAAAATGTTGGTAAACGTTGAAAATCGCTCAATCACCTGATTTACGAAATTAAGCCTCTGACTGGCATCTTGGGGCTTTAATTCTTGCACCAATTGAATTTTGTAGGGGTGCAGCTTTAGGTCTTTGTGCATAATGCGATGTAATGATGATCTATGCACATTTTAAGCACTTGCGCGCTTCCGAATTGAAAGGTTCGGGTCGTCACGAACAGACTGATTAACATTCTCCACGTTTTCTACCGTTCTTAATGACCTAGGTCGCCCGGATTTTCATTTATCCAGCGTTGTACCAGTCTCTTCAAACTTTTTAACCCAATGTCGAATGAGAGGAATGCTTGGCGCATCATTTAAGTGGCGAAAACCTCGAATACTGCAGAATTTTCTACGCGCTACAGTCGCCGAATCACCGTTTTTGTAAAACTCTCGCAAGCATAACGCGCGGTCTGCTCCCGAGAAACGCTCCATAGCGACTGAATTCCCAATAGCCAAGCAACCGATTGACATAACCCCCGCGCCCCTCGGATACGTTGCGTTCACGCAGTAAGCTAAATAAATATAAAATTTCTTTTGAGACATTTTGTATATTCGTTTAATAAGAGGTTAAATTCTAATTTACACATCTCTTGCTATCTCTGTTCGTGGTCAATTTCCTGCCGGTATTACGAACTGTTGTTTATTTAATTGCCAATATAAATACGTGGAAAAGACATAAATTTCGCAGGATGGAGGGGAAGAAGTGTAGAAATAAAGACATTATGTTTCCTTTTCAAAACATTCCTCCTTAAATCTAATACATTTTTCAGATCTTGCAATTGATTTACTTACACACTTGAAAAGAAAACTAATTCCTAGTATTGATCTCTCCATCGATCTTTGGGCCACTTTTAATTTTGCACCTGACTTAACTGTTAATTAATCTATTAGTAAACTAACCAATAGCGGTTAACTAATAGTAATAGGTTTTAAAAGTATAATTGTTGTATAGGTATTTGCTTGACGTTTTTCTTACTGTTACCCGTCGCTGTGAGATACTGTATACCTATATACTAGTTCTTATATGCAGTATTTGGGACTTGTAATGTATATTTTTTTGACAGAGTCCCCAAGAAACATTCACGGGAGGTGGGCTAATTTGAAACTATGCCACTGGTTGAAATTTGGTATTAGGTATAGATACTAATAATAACTAATACAATTGAACGATGCTAACAATAGTGCGAACCAGAGGCGCTAAACGCATTGGGGGTCCTTTCCCTGTTCCTCCAATATACTAATTTGTGTTAAATAAGAAAATATCGCCACTGGTGCGAACCCCCACAGATACCTCCTCCATTCTACGAACTTGTTGATTTCTTCTCGTATTTGTACTGAAAGATTGCTTCTATGTGCTTATTTAAATAATTTAAATTTAAACATGTTACTAAATACATTATTGTTCATTTTGTTAATATATCTTATTTTGTTTGCAGAGACCAGCAGAATGTTATTCTGCCTCCTTATGCAAGCTATGCCACTGGTATTTTTTTCTTGGATAAAACTCATCACTTGGATTCAGAAAAACGCTTCGAAGAGCTCTCTGAAGAGATTGGACTTAAGGTGTTGGCATGGAGAACTGTGCCAACAAACAATACTACAATTGGTCAGGTGGCCAAGAATTCTGAACCATTCATGAGACAGGTAAATATAATTTAATTAAGATAAATTAAGTTAGTGCTGAGTTGCCCAAGATCTCGGGTTCAAATTCCGGATCGGGTGTTATCACCTTATCCTCATTAAAACAAACTAAAAAGTAATGTGATATGTAAATTTTCACACATTCCAGGTTTCGTAGGTATTTAGTAAGTGACAACAAATTGTAGTGACATACTATAAATCACAAAATTTTATAACTTTTGAAAAAAAAATATTCCACATGCTTTCATTTAGACACTCTCAAGCCTACTTAATTACGAGTTGCCGCGTGTCAAAACCCAGCTACTGCTACCCAGTTCTCCCATTAGTCAGTTAAATATTATTAGCACTGTGTGTAAAATTCGTTAACATTCGAAAAAATAATCAGATCAAAAATTCCGGTTGTACTACTCCGGTTCACATTAATGGGCATTACTCAGATTTTTTTCAGCTTTTTAGATTAATACCCTGGGCTGTAGATAGAGATGGCATTAAAAATTAATTAACCGATTAATTGATCATTTGATTAATCGAAATGTTATAATAGATTTTCAATTAAATTGGTAGAAAATAATCTATTAATTTGCCAACGCAGTGGCCGAGCGCATTGAGTCGTGCGGTTTAGACTTGTGGAAATAGTCTGGGCTGGGCGGTCGGTGGTTCGAGCCTCCTTCGTTGGTGATATTATTCGGGCGAGAATAATATGTTTAAATTACTTCCATTTTCACAATCATTCACCCCTCATACAGGTGTAGGAGCTCGCCCCCTGACATCGGCGATTAGCCTCGTTGCTGAAATAAAAGGGCCAATGTAAAATAAATAAATAAAAAAAAAATCTATTAATTGATTTTGAAATAAAAAAAACATAAATTCTGGCCGAAAAAAAAATGGGACTGTTTAATTATTTCAAAGGCTGATAAAAATATATCTAACCGTTTTATTAGAAAACTGTAAGTTATGGGAGGTAATACAATATCTGCATAAACAAATATTATTTCTTGCTAATTAAACAGGCTGACGGAAGACGTTGTACGAGCTGCGCCATTATATGAAGATGACCACAGTGTTGAAATATAGCTGGCGTTTTAGATAAAATAATAATTTTAGCTAAAAATTCTATTAATTACGTAATAAATCGTGATCAGCGAACAGCATCCACGAGCCACAAGCGCTCGAAACAACTGATTTCTTACCCTAACTGTTCTACGCGATCGTGCCTGGTCCTTAACTTTTCTCGCACGTCATTTCGAAAAAGATCGAAATTTGGCAATTTCATCATGAACTGTCCAAAGTCGATTGAGGAAACAAGGGCTTGTATCCAGAAGACTTGTAACTTGCTAGGCTTTTCTCGCAAATTATCGAGTTGAAAGATTACGTTTTGCTAGTGAGCATTTGAACTGACGACGCCAACTATAGCAGTATATTGTGCAGCAATGACTAGCTGTTGACTTTAATTCTCCAGATGGACGAGAAGGAGTGCTCTGAAGGCCTAGTAATCTAGGGACTTTATTGAAAAGATGGGAGCAAAGTCATCTACTTACTAGTGTTTCAACAATACAACTAAGTAAGATGACCAGACGTCCCGGTTTTGCATCATTTGTCCCGGCGTCCCGAAAGGTACCCTTTGTGTCCCGGTTTAGAATTCCAAAAAAATAAACTTCACGAACCCAATTTTTTTTAATATCCCGCAAGCCTTCAAATATTACTTATTTACAAATATGTCTATTAAATATTTTACAAGTTAGATAAACGAATTTTCAAATAAAAACAAATATATTTAAATATAAAGAAGTGAAATTTATCGGTTCTAAATTATCGGATATGATCGATCATCTTGTTGAGGAGGGTTTAGTAGATTCAAACACATTCTATCAGACGGTTGATGAATTCTTTGGCACATCTTTAAATTATTTAGAAGAATGGACAAACTGTTTCCAATTTGGAACTGTATTTCAATGGGTTTCACTGAAAGCAATACCAACATGGAATGATGTTACAAAATCAAGAGGCTTGGTGAGTATCTGAATATTTCAGCGCATAAATTCTCCGCAATTGATGGAGAATTGCTATTTACGGAAATAACGAGGATAGACATTTTTGAAAGAAAAATCAAATGAGGATATATTTAAAACTGACAGCGCAACAAATAAGTGGAAAAAAGTTTTCAGTCATTTTAATGAGAATTCTATGCCTTGTCAGTATACAAAGTTAATCGTCGAATTTGCTTTCAGTGTTCCAGCCACCAATAGTCCAATTGAAAGAGTATTCATTCTTGTAAATTCTTTTTGGGCAGAAGAAAAAAGTAGGATGCATGTCAATACATTAAAAGTCATTTCAATAAAAGTAAATTCGAAAGTTGTTTGGATTTCTACGATAAAATATCCAAGAATAAAGTTTTGCTGGAAAAAGTCCACAAATCCGAAAAGTATTCGTATAAGTAAAATTTCTTTCTTGTAATATTGTTTGTAATTATTAATTTTTTTATCTGTAGCTTATGAATAAATTATTTGATAAAACGATTTTTTCTATTTGTCCCGGTTTATGATTTTCAAAATCTGGTCATCTTACAACTAAGTAATTTCTTGAAAATAGATTTTTACAGTTTTATATACGAAACTTGTGAGAACTATACTGGTGCCACCCCGTTAAAATTTTACCAACCTTTATTTCAATCCTTTGAAAATGTTATTTTCAACACTGATCTTTATTGAGAAGTGACATTACCGTTGGCGGCGCTGTAATTCATGGCAAAATGGCTGAATTGTCTAGTATTCAGTTGTCAATATGCCAACAGGGAACAGGTTAATTTAAGCACAGTACATTTTTATTTTATGAAATTGTATCTATCGACGTTCTAACAAAAAAACAACACTAGAAAATATGTTTTAATTTCAAACAGTACTACAGTCGCGTAGTACAATATTTGACCACCAGACTGCGTATCCGAGCGTGTCAGTTCTCAATAGTTATTGAAAATTTATTTCACTCGATAATATCATTTTTGTGAGTGTCAGGTTACGTTTTTCCTCACGAACTGGTGAATAGTGTGCCTATAAAAATGGTTTATATACTAACCAAAGGTATAAATTCCCTACCAAACGCAACAGATCTATATAATATTTTATAACTCTCTTCTTATTATAACAATTTCTCTAAATTATTTTCTTTTGTCGTTTCTTAATTCCGAAATAATGATAAGAGTAAAATCGATAATATTTTAAATATCTCGTGTTTTCAATTTGCAGCTGGTTTTAGGATTTCGTAAATCAGTGTTTTTCAAAGTGGGCTCCACGAAATCAGGTATCCTTTAATGGCAAGAGTTTCGCGACAAAATAAGTTTGGAAATCTCTGTCGTTAAGTAAATTAAACCAAGAAGTCCTTATACCGTCACTCATCTGTCTGTCCCATACAGGAAAATACTCAGATTAATTCACGCTTCTCGATCTTTAACCAAATTTGTAGTTTCTTGTATCTTGTAGTATGTGGTTGATTTATAGCTTCATTTGGTCGACCCAGGATTTGGGATATCTGCCTCGATCGACAGGGCCGGCGATAGGATTTGCGGGGCCATGTGCGAGAAGAGCAAAAAAAAGGTGCTCACCTCCCACAACCAAGTGAAGAGCAAAAAAAAGGTCCTCACCTCCCAGATCCAAGTCAAGACAAAAAAAGGCCCTCATCTCCAAGTGAAGACCATGCGCGGGGCCTGTTGTTGAACCGCAGGGCCATGTGCTACTGCACATGCTGCACATGCCTCGCGCCGACCCTGTCGATCGACGTCTATATACTATCCCTTGCATGATTTACCTTTCCATGCCGTCTTCTCTTCTGGATATATGATTAATATTACTTAACTTATAATTTAAAATATCAGAAAATATTTTAGTGAAATACTTTTAACAAAGTACAGTTATTTCACCATTTATCCTTAATGAATTTAATTATATTTACTTTATTTTAACATAAATTCACAATTTTCACGATTTAGATAGTTGGGCCTACACTGAGATGGGGATCGTATATCTTTTAAATTTTGACTGGGGTGTATTAGTAGTATTGGTAAGTTTTAAGAGGTATACATTAATGTGAACCGGAATAATACTATATAATGTAACCAGAATTTTTGATCGTATTATTTTTTTTGAAAAATATAGATATTTTTTGGGTCGTTGAAAATTATTATTTTCTTTTTCTATTTGTTGTGAGGTATCAAGTGAAAAGAATACGTCCGTATCGCTGTTGGTTAATGTGTGGTTAGCTGTGCATAAGGCACCACATTCAGAACCCAGTACCAGCAAACATTTTTCATATAGTTCCCCATTTATTTTCCTTATTGGGGTAGTATTAAAGTATTCGGTTTCCCTCATGGATATAAATATCTCGGAGCTCGCTACTGAGGTATTTATACCCATGAGAATTTCCCCAAAAACAATTAAAAGCGGTTCCAGGACACACGTTATAACAGTAGGTCTCACATCTGTGTTGCATGCAACACGCAGTACATGGCTGTATGCGGGAATCATCACGCTTAGTATAGAATAAAATGACTAACTATATACATACATATACCAAATGCAAACTCTAAGCCTAGATTAAAGAACGAATAGGAACTTAAAAAGAACTTTTGACCTGATGTTGTCAAAATTATTTCCCTAAAGTGTTATCTATAGGAAAATAAATTTAAGATCCCAGCGCTGCGGTGGTCAATTTTTAACTTGGCTAGAGGATATTCAAAATTTGGTTGTGTTGTGTTTACACAGCTTTCAAGCTAAAATTGTAGGAATAAATATTTTTTACAATATTTTATGAATCTGTTTTGCCGTTTTATATAATAGGTGTCCAGAAATATTTAAATAGCATATTTAATTCCAAAAAAAATATCCTCTAGACTAGTTAAAAATTGACCACCGTAGCGCTGGGATCTTAAATTTATTTCCCTATACTCACTAAGAATTTAGATGACCGATGACTGTTAAAGAAACGTAGTGCTCAACCGTATATCAAAAATAACCAACGAAAAAAAACTACGGACTATGTTAGTACGAATAGTTCAAATATGTTAGTGACATTTTATATAGGATTGTATGAAATAGATATATATTTGTTTAACGATTGAACAGACATGTATTCTCATCGACCATACCACCTTATCATCCCGAAAGGCAGGTCTAAAAAATTGCAGAAGTCAGAGTAATGCTCAATGATGAGAACCGGAATAGTTTTTGAAAGTATTTTTTGTATAAAAATATATATACATATATTTTTTAATTTAAGGTGAGTTATAAACGTCTTGAAGATTAGTTTAACGAATATATAGGCATTTACGTTTAGTCAGATTATACCGAGCTATCCGAATGCTCCCGATCCGTTCGTAAAGTCAGTCGGAGCGTACACAGTAGCTTATTTTTAGTCAATCCGATTTATCCTCCGGAGCAATCCGGACGTTTCCAAGCAATCCGATTATCTGGCAGGATTGCTGGGATTACTAGATTGCTGGTGGTAGGGGGGCGCGGGTAAATTGAATCTTACAGCTAATTGGAAAGTGTTGAAAACATAACTTAACAAAATATACGAAATAAGTGCCATTTGTGATAGAATTTTATTATTAGTAATAAATTCATAGTTATAAAACAAAATGCGGTAGCAGTTGTAATCAACGATAGAAATTTGACAGTTGAAAGTAGCGCCACCGTCACCAGCCGTCATTACTTAACTTAAATATTGCTTACGAAAATGTTAACAAAATCCGAACAATCCGACTAATCTTGTGACGTCGCCAGATCAATCTGAGCAACGTAAACGCCTTATATTTTTAACTTATTATTTTAACTCGAATTTTTCCTACATAATAATCTGCCCCCAACCCAGAGGGTTTGTTGTATAAATTGAAAAGATTTGAAGTAATGCACATTGAGGTAAATCAGAAGAGTACGTTGATGCAATAAGTTTTTAGAAGGATATCGAAATGTCCCAGACATCCAGCATTCTGTTGGCCTCTTTAATCTAGAAAATACCTACAAAAACCTTAAGGTTCACACGTCACATAACTATTTAATTATTTTTTTATCATCTGAGCAAAAGTGCCATGAATAGACGATATCCAATTTAAAAACGATATTAGTGACAGTGGCTCAGTCGAACTATTCTGACAAACAGTTTTCTTGATACTGACAAATTAACTTTTCGTAAACGAATTTATATTTTTTCGTAAAATTTCATAGATTATTTATTATTATTATTATTAAAATTTGATGTGCACTTAAACCTAATCTCTCTATTAAAACTTTCATATTTCCAGTTTTTTTGTAGTGCTCGACATCTAATCACCTTTTTAATTCTTGAGTAGAATGATCTTCTATTTTAACATATTTTAATTTCGAATCCGGTACTTTTTCTTCGTTGAAAATAAAGCTATTCATTATACTCCGGCAATCTACAAATGAGTTCTTTGTAAGTAGTTTGACAAAAGCACACTGGCGCTAGTGTTGCTGTCGTCACTTTGGATATCGTCTATTGAAATCTGTTCTCCCCGGAAAGTAAACCATTTCAACCCATAGAAACGTATGAATGTTATAGACGTAAAAGCCCGGTTGTATATTATATAGGTCTTTAAAATGTAAATGTTATTTTTCAGGTATTTGTAGCTCCACCAGAAGGTGAAGTAAAAGGAGAATTTGATTTAGATACACTTGTATTCATGCTACGCAAACGTGCAAGTCACACCTTAACCAGCCCTGGAAAACGATTTTACATCTGTTCATTGTCCACTCGCACCGTTGTATATAAAGGACAGTTGACAGCTGATCAAATGTGGGCATACTTTGTAGATTTATCTGATCCTCTTTTCGACACATATTTGGCTTTGGTGCACACCAGATTCTCTACCAATACATTCCCCAGCTGGGAAAGGGCTCACCCACTTAGGTAAGATAAAAGTTCTAGGAATAAGGTGTTTTGATATCTTATGTAATAATTTTAAATTTTGTGTCTTATATTTTACTAAAGGAGTGTTCTGGCTTTTTTTACAAGTCGTTTTCTTGCAATAGTAATTGGAAGATTCAAATCGTTTATTATTTGTGTAGAAATATAATTTTATTATATGTTTCATTTTGTAATACGTATCTAACAGGAAAGTTATTTTTTTATGTTGTATATCTACAATACATTTATAATACAGGGGGATTATAAAATATAAGTAAAGTATTGTGGTTGTGCCGTATTTTAAGTTGTGTAACTTACTAACGCAAAACCTTCAGAGCTATATATTGGTGAAAAATTGAACTGCTGAACTGTCAAAAACAAAATATTTCAGGTTAGCTTGTACAAAAAGAATATAATTTTCATAATAATGCTCGTAGAACCAAATTTTCAGTATAGGGATTTGCAGCTAAGCACCCTACCATCTGGTGAGCGTTTCATGAACTTGTGTACTACAGATAAAATTTCGTTTTGTGGATTGGTTTTGTATGAAGTTTGTTTTTAAAGTTTTATTATAATCATTGAAAAATGTATAATACATATTGTTGTGTGCCTATGTGCAATTCATTGAAAAGAAGAAACCCGGAAATATCGTTTCATTTGTTTCCACCAATATCAGACACAGTACGGTTCGAAACAAAATTGGGAAAGCAAGAGGTTGGGAATCGACGCGATGTTTAGATAAACAATTTAAAAATTGGAAAAAAAGTGAGCCCTTATATCAAAGTTTGCTCATTACATTTTAATAATAGTGACTACAAAAAATATTTTCAATTTTGTATTTATTATCGCATATCTTGAAAATTCCTGTTATTGTGTATGGGTTTGTAATGCACAAGTCTGTACGCATAAAGCATAAATCTTTCTGAACTCTCTGTTTTTTTCAGTGACTCCACACAATATTATATGCCCAGCATTGTAGATTTCTACCCCTTGGTAAACAACACGGGAATTATTATTTCCCCCAATATAGTTAAAATAATCGACAATGGAAAACTGTGCCGCCATAACTTAAAACCAGATCACAAAATGTAGTATTTAAGAAGTTTACAAGTAATGTCACTTAAAAAAAATGTCCTCACAATACGTGTGTATACTTACTTGATTATAAAATTTTAAAACAAAATCAGAAAATCCCAAACAATTATTTATTTTTTGTCGTTTTTTGATACACTTTGTAATAGAAAAACTAAAAATCTGATATCGAAAAGTTTATGGTTATAAGATGAATATATTTAAAAAGATAATCTACAACCAAATATATATCAGTAACTATAACGTAAATTAAATAACACGATTATATTTGTAAAAATACTGTATAAGAAGAAGAAGAAATGTATAAATATAAGCAAGCTCAACACAAAAACACTTGTAAATAACGCAATGAAAAATGTGGTTTTTAAAAGTTCAGTAGTTCATCTTTGCGTCAACAGATGGAATAAGTAAATGTTTGCATTAGTAAGTTTCATAAAATGATGTTTGCAAGCCGGCACAGTAAAATTGTTGACGTCACGGCTCGATTTTATAATCACCCTATATTATCATAGTATTGGTTCATATAGATACGTCAAGGTCCGCTCACACCAAAAAAGTCACCAAAATCATCAGATCTAATTACGTATTACAAAATGAAACATATTATATAGATCCAACGATTTTATAATCTATTTTACTATTTCTGCTATTGATAGGCAAATTAAATGATTTATATTAGTACTTATCAACCGACGGATCAGGTATCTTGTAGTTAGTCTCGGTAGCTGATCACTTAAGTTGTAAAAAGTGAAGGTTTACACACGTTAAGTAAAACGATGGTTTAAAATTAACGATTTATTGAAAATAATATTAACCAATTAAAATGAAATAAGTTTAAGTTTAAAAGAAAAATATACATATACTTAGATAAAATCAAAAAGAAACAGGATCGAATAAACCACCAGATAATCAACTCAGAGCCTCTAAGAATTCAACAATTCTAGATGTTTTCGCGAACCGGACCGAATACTTTTGACCTCCTCTTCAAAGACAGTAGTGTTTATATAAGGGTTCTGATAGCATTTTCTGGAATGAAAGTTTAAAATTGTCCAAGGGTAGTGTTCAAATAGTGTTGAGTGTTCAAATTTATTAGGCGATAACTTTGAACAAAAGTAATTTTGAACAATGAAATGTATAAAATAATTTTGAAGTTATGTTTTGTAATTTATGGCTTCTATTTTTCTATTATCTGAATTCTAAAATCTTTTAACTGAAATATAACTTTAAAAATCTCAACAAATGCTATATAACACAACGGGTTGTGTGCGAAAGTCTCAGAGGCGATATCTGGTGGTGTTACACGATTATGCTATGAAAAGTTGTCCCAAACATCTATCATTTCAGTTATTTGTTAGCTTTTTTGATTTATTAAATACCTAAAATATTTTCAATCAATGTTTTATTTTACAGAATGCTTGCTCATAATGGTGAAATTAACACTCTCCGTGGTAACGTCAATTTCATGAAGGCTCGTGAAGGTGTAATGAAAAGTGAAATCTTCGAAGATAAGTTGCAGCAACTTTATCCTGTTGTGGAGCCAAATTTGTCTGATTCCGGTTCAGCAGATTGTGTCCTTGAATTCCTGGTGCGAGTTGGAAAAAAGCCATTGCCTGAAGTATGTATACAGTCATTATGAAATAATATTAATGTTTAGATCACAATTTAAATACAGTTGGTAATATATTTCATGTAATTCTTGAGGCGTAAAACGTCTTTGGCACTGCGCCAATTTGTCATTGTCGTTAAAGTTTTATTCCATTTATATAATTATATTTTCACATAAGATATTAACGTTTGTAGTTAAAATCAACAATTTTGAAAAATTTTGAAAAAAAAAATATTTTAACAAATTTTCTGCAATCTTAAATTAATAGTCCAGAAGGCTCAGTTAAAAATTAGACAAATATCTTTACATTAGAGCTAAAATGGTGCCTAGGACATATAAAAAGAATCCGAATACAAGTGTTGATAAAAAATAAGAAACCGAATCAGAGATATGACAAGAAAAAAGAAAAAAAAAAGAAAAAACAAGTCCAAGTGATGACAAAAAAAAAGGAATGGTCATCTCATGAAAAAAGTTTCATTCAAAACTTTCATCCGCCTATCTTTTAACTTCAACATTTTCATCCGTCTTTTTTTTTTCATTATTTTCATCCGTATACTTTTTTTCATTATTTCCATTCATCTGATTTTTTCATTATTTTCATTCGTCTACCTTTTTTTATTCATAATTTCCACTCATCTACCTTTTTTTCCTTCCTTATTTGCATCCATCTACTTTTTCTTCATTATTTCCATCCGTCTACGCTTTTTCTCGTTGTTTTCAGTCGCCTATTTTATTTTTTTTATTTTTTCCATCCATACCTTTTTACCGACCGCCAACATATATAAGGGAGGTATTGTGATCATACCAATATTGACGTTTCGAGATTTCGATGGTTTTCCACGAATTAAGGTCCCTACATAACGTTTTGACTATTTTTAGCATGATGTCTGTCGGTCTGTCTGTCCGTCCGTCTCTCTGTCTGTCCGTCTGTCTGTCCGTCTGTCTGTGTACACGTGCAGAGCAAATTCGGCTGAAAGGATTTTTATGAAACTTCATATTTAAGCTTCTGCCATCAATGGCACGAGTTGATCAACTTTTGGTAAAAATCGGTTGACTAAAAATGGGAGTTTACTCGTGTCGATTTTAAGATTTTTGCGAATATTTCACAACAGATCTCGAAAAAATTTATTAAACAAAAGTTGCTATAAAAACAATAACTAATAACTTTTATTTGAGACTTTTTTGATAAAACGAAAAATTTCGAATAATTTCTGTAAAATTTTTCGAAATTTTTTCATATTTATATGTAACGTTTCCATGGTCATGATAAATAATATCTCTGTTAGAAAATATTAGGTCAAGTTATTTCTACTCTGCTGCTAGAATGTAATTTATATAAGTACTTTATGATGGCGGTCGGTCTTGTGGTGGCCACAGCTGATTTTTTTCATTATTTCCATCCAGTTACTTTTTACCGACCGCCAACATATATAAGGGAGGTATTGTGATTATACCGATTTTGACATTTCGAGATTTTGATGGATCTCCACGAATTGAGGTCCCTACATAACGTTTTGACTATTTTTAGCATGAGGTCTGTCAGTCTGTCTGTCTGTCTGTCTGTCGGTACATGTACACGTGCAGAGCAAATTAGGCTAAAAGGATTTTTATGAAACTTCATATTTAAGCTTTTGACATCAATGGCACGAGTTGATCAACTTTTGGTAAAAATCGGTTTACTAGAAATGGGAGTTTACTCGTGTCGGTTTTAAGATTTTGGCGAATATTTCACAACAGAGAAATATTTCGAAAAAAATTATTTAACAAAAGTTGCTATAAAAACAATAACCAACAACTTTTATTTGAGACATTTTTTGATAAAGCAGCATAAATTGAACAAGTACTTTGTGTTGGCGGTCGGTCCTGTGGTGGCCACAGTTGATTTTTTTTTCAGTTGTTCCATCCGTATACCACTTTCTTTTAATTATTCCCATCCATATACTATTTTCTTTTCATAATCTCCATCCATATACCTTTTTTTTCATTAATTCCATCTTATTCCTTTTTTTTATTTCCATCCATATACCTTTTTTTTCATTAGTTTCATCCGTATACCGTTCTTCATTATTTCCATTCGTCTACCTTTTTTTTCATTAATTCCATCCATCTATCTTTTTTCTACCGATTCTTGAAATGTGGCGAAACATTTACAAAACATTTACATTACAAATATATATTTTACTAAAGATCATTCCATTAGCTGCAGACTAATCATAAACACTTTAAAATCCTTCGATTATGTCAGTTACTTCTTTAATAGACAATGTTTATTTTTTCAGGCTGTGATGACCATGGTACCAGAAGCGTGGCAGAACGACATGACCATGAGTAGCGAGAAGCGTGATTATTACCATTGGGCCGCTTGCTCCATGGAGCCCTGGGATGGCCCAGCCCTGATCAGTTTCACCGATGGTCGCTTCATTGGAGCTATCCTCGACAGGAATGGTCTCCGTCCATCTCGATTCTATCTTACTACTGACAACATCTTGGTTATGGCCAGCGAGGTAACTACAACGTTAACTAACACTAATGTTTTAGTAGACTAACAAGTATCGTCAGGTCTATTTAGGATTTCGGAATTAGGCGAAATTTGTCCGGCATTCTCCTTTAATTCATTTTTACTTTATTTTTAGTTATTTATTTTTGTTTGTTATTTTTATGTAAACGAAAAACTGAATTACATATTTAACGGGTGAGAATAGCGGATAGGCAGATTTTTTTTTTATTATTTAATTCCTCTTGTTGCATATAACATAAAAAACAGTTTTACATTTTTTTTTTTTTACATTTAATTTGAAGACTAAAAAAAAACATAAATGTATGTAGCGCGCGAAAACCACGTGTGACGTTCTACCCTACATAAGTGTACTGCGTACAGCCTACCCAGTGTATAGCGTACAGCCTACCCAGTGTACAGCGTACAGCCTACACAGTCTGTCGTGAACTTATTTGCTTGTATAACTTTTATAGATTGTGTAAAGTTAGAGTGATTTTAATTATAATAAAGTTTAATTCTATAAAAACAATTTATACATGTTTACCGAATTAAATTTTATATTAAAATATATAACCTATATTGCAGTATTTCAATTATACCTCTAACGTTTTGTAACTTCATGTAAACAATGTAGTAAAATTCTGATATCTAAATTACATAAATATTTACATTTTACAGAGTTGCAGCGTTTATTGTTTACATAAAGTTATAGAATACATAAATGGTTTACTTACAAGTCTGTTTTGACACCACGTATTTCTTCGGCACTGTAGAATTCATTACTTTTCATATATTCCATGAGCATAAAAGCATCAATATTGGGTAAATTATCACTCTGAGCCCAAACAAAATCTTTATCTGCCATTTTAATAATAAATGCGTGAAAAATTGTTTAAAAACAAATACAAAATTCTCGAACAATACAATATACACACGTAAAGATTATGTTGTAGTCTGGGCTGTCTGGGGTTTGACGTCATGCTCAGTCGTGTTTACTCGGCAACATTCGCGCTGTGGTCGGCTTATTTCAAATTTACAATATTTTAATTAAAAAATTTGGCTGTAATATTAATTAAAATGTGATTTTCGTTTTGTTAGGTGACATAACTAACATTAACATATCAAAAAAATGTAGTTTTAAGTAAATATAAATTTTATGCGTATCCCCTATTACCAAATTATGCACGATTTTTTACTTATATTTCAGTTGTAAAACGTGTTATGTAGTTTAAACATGGATTTCCGTGTATGAATTAACTTGAACTACTGAAATAACAAAATCGCTAAACGAAAATTAAAAGCATTTAATTTGGCTGATAAAGTTTCTCTTATTCAAATCAAAATTAAAAATATTTTAACAAATAGATTAATATCGCTTGGAAGTTTCATATCCTGAAAATTTTACCCGTTTTCTGCTCACGAACTATTTTCTTTAACTTGAACTTCCTTTAAATCGAACTTATGCTGACAAGTTCGATTTAAAGAGAAATAACTGTATAAAGATGTATAAAAAAAATAAATAAAAAAATGGAACGATTTTTCTCAAAAACGCAACGTGTTTGCAAATTGGGCAAAAACTTTAATGAGGTATTTCAATTCAAGTACTTTCAAGTAAGTACGACTTGAATGTGAAATATTTTTACATTTATTATGCTCCGAGTTATAGATAGTCCAAGAGTAAGAAAGCGAAAGTGTTTAAATAGATATGGAAGGCACTTTAAACACTTGTAAATACAAATACTGTACTTTCAAGTCGTTAGAGAGATTACAATGTTTCGTAATCCGTAAAAGATTTTACAAAAATGTTTGTAATAATTAGTTGTTTGTAATATCGACTAAAAGTTGTTTCTTTCCAAATTCTCTATCCAGAGATACCTAGTACTATGTAGGTTCCCATTTAAAGAATCAAATTTGTCCTTGATACTCTATACTTCCGGTTTGTTCCGGAAAATTTCAATTTTATCATTCGATTCTTTGGGTAAATATTAGTCTTCAAATTTTTTTCCCAACATGTTCACGCGTCATGCCTTTGAGAAAAATCGTGTTCCCTCTTTTTAATAGTCCTATATAATTCGGGAAAAAAAAAATCGTTGAGTAGGGTATTAAATGAAATCTCTTGATGCGTGAATTATCAAACAAGATTTTATTTTTAAAACAAAAATTATATTGACGCGATTTTTGTCTAGAATGTTTTGTCCCTTACCCTATTTCGCAAAGGAGCTGGTATAAAAAAAAAAAGAAAAAATAAAGAGCAATGAATTTTTGTGTGTGAGCCCGAATGCTTTGAATTTCATCAGATTATTTTCGAAAGTTTTTTTTTGTGTTTATCACGAATATATTTTTTTAAATGTAGTCTCGGATATTAAATAAAAGCTCTTAGTGCTGAAATTAACGGACAAACATGATTTTCAAATAATTAGTTGATTCCACGAGAATATGACCAAAAATGTTGTGCGATATGTCCAGCATTCTAAAGTCCATTTACAGTAACTTTGAAATGACGTCACAGTTGAAAAACTCACCTTGTTGCCAATTCGTAAACTGTCAAAAAACGTTAGGTTATATCGAACAACTTCTAAAAATATATTGAAAACCTATATTTCCTATGGAGGAAAGGAATTCATGTAAATTGTGATGCACAGCAGTTCTTTCTAACCGATTTGTCGCGAAATTTATGGTTTATATTATATTAAGTGTGTAATGTAGTATTTAAAAAAAATAATAATAAATTTCAGTGTACAAGAATCATCAGAAATATTTGTTTTTAGAAATGTGTCGTGTTCTTTAAAATACTTTTTATACAATTTACTTTAATTTTTCGCCTGGTGCCACATTGACACAGCGGGTCACACTGTTTAACTCCAGACTGCTCGAATAAACGCGTTTAGACCTTTTCTCGAACGCTCCGAGCTTGCTTCTTGAACTCACTAAATGATATCGGAAAGCAATGATAAAGAGTCAAATTTTTTATTATTCGAATAGAAATTTTTGAATTTCAGATTAATTACAATTAAATTTAAAAAGAATAAAATATAACCTCACTGTTAATTGTAAGTACCTAAACGTCAACCTGACAAATAACGATTGAACAATCCAATTTTAAACCGACAACACTGGAAAAATCTACCAACATGAAATAAATAAATGTACTAACTGAGTTATGGATTGATGTTGATTAAAACATATCATAACGTTGGTACTTAAATTAACCAGGTGTGACGTCATCTCATATTTATTGTGAATGGAGTTTATTGGCAAAACGAGTGAATTTCCACACTTCTCATCAATTTATATTCAATAATCATCTATATCGTTATTATATATGTTGTATGAATTCACTTTTAGGTGGGAGTTTATGATGTTAAACCTGAAGACGTTGTATTGAAGAGTCGTCTAAAACCAGGTCGTATGTTGCTGGTTGACACACAGGAAAAGGCTATCATTCAGGATGTTGAATTGAAACAGCAGATCGCTAGATCTAGACCGCATTCACAGTGGCTTAAGGAACAGGTAAAATTAATACATTTAACTAATTATTATGACAAAGTGCTTGTAATGTTCACTGTCAAATTTATAAAATATTACAAACGAATGCTCCAAACAAAATTATAAATATTAGTCATTAAAATTCAGTTATATATTGTATGAAGCATTCGAATATTAAAATATTGATTTCGAAATAATGATAAATTTTATGCAATTTTCAAATTAGTATTATGGTAAATAATTTTGAGAATAAGTATCATATTTACTAGATTAAGCAAAGTAAGAATAGAAACAAAATTCTATTATTTCTACGTTTATGTTAATTGTTATATTTGCTATATTATGTGTACTTTAATCAGCAAAAATTGGTGGAAGGCCATAGTTATTAATTTATTTTTGTTCTTAACAACATTTTAGAAATGACAGCTGAACATACAGGCAAAATACTAACACAAATGTTTAACACAATTTCATTCATTCCATAGTACATTACACATTCATATTGACACAATTACGTTTGCATACAATATAATTTGGACCTCTAGCGAACTATTCGACCGGATGTTAGGGGCGGTCTAATGCTGTAGGTCAGGAGAGGGTGCCCCATACTGTACTTTTCCTTTTTAGGGTTTT